>CM047430.1:48784628-49384628 GCA_026168455.1 Theocolax elegans | reverse complement strand
TAAAAGAAGACGACCACGCTGAGAATTATTGCGGAAAGTTTTTCCGCAGGACGCGGCCGCGCAGCTCGCGCACACCAGAAAAGTATTCGCTCCCAGGTGGGGAAGAGAGAAAGAATGGCGAGGAATCCGCGAAATGCATCTGCAGGCTTGGCTTGTGTGTATCTCCTTTTTTTATTTATTTATTTCTTTCAACATTTTTTTCCTTTCGTTTCGCTTTTTATACTTCTCTCTTTTCTCGATCCGATTCCTCAGGTCCTCTTTCTTCCTTCCCTGCTGCGAAAGCCTGCACACGTGGGTACGGATTTAATTGCCTACGAAGGTCGGGACTCGCCTCTTCTCTCTCTCTCTCTCTCTCTCTCTCTGTCTCTCTCGCTCGTTCATTTGAACTTTTACCTTCGCGATTAAGGTCACGCGTCTTCCTTCGAACTAACGATTATCGAACGATTTTATTACCCTTTCGATGTATATCTATTTTCGAAAGTGCAAGATCTTATCTGTACGCGTGTATACGTATCTATATAAACGTGCGCGAGCGCGTAATACTTTTGTTTCGGTGATTTAGAACTGTAGTTAACTTTTAACCATCCTTTAGTTCGACGGTAAAAACCCGAATATTGATTCGCACTTTTACCGTCGGGATTGACTATAGGGAAAACATTTTCTACACGCTACAATAAAACCGTAAATTACCGTTTCGTATATACATACACATATAAAAATGTTTAATTTCCTTTATTTTCGAAGTCTAGCGCACAATTTCAATTTAACGCAGGTGTATACAGAAAATTACGTACGTTGACGTTAAACGCGAATTAGCGAGCGATATAGACGAATAGCGCGCAATAAAAGATATTGTAATTTTTCGATAATTATAAAACGTCTTTAATCCAATCCGTCGTAAATTCGAATCTATATCTCCCACTATACAATGGAAATTTTAGTATACACGGAGAACGCGATCCACACTCACGTGCGAGCATATCCTATACGGGTTATATAAAATATTGAAAAAAAAGTCAACTTTCGAAGTTTCATTTTTCGTGAGAAGAAAATGAGTTAGCATCAAGTTCTACACAATATCTCCGTGATAGCAATACGTACACACACACACACACACATGTAGACCCGGGCATTATATATACCTATATATACAGAGGCGTCACATCCTTATGGCTCTCGCGCGAACGCGCATATTTTCAATCACGCGCGCAGCAGAAAGCCGCGCGTCCCGCTTATAAAAAGATGCGTGCAACCTGGGTGATCCTTTCTATAAATTACAACGCAATCAATTCACACCTCGACCATCAAAGCCTACACGTATAGATGAAAAAAAAAATGAGTTTACAAAGAAAGTCACCGGGGAAAGAAAGCCTATAATACACATCCGTGTATACATATATATAGATATATAAAAATGAAAATTCACGCTGGATAAAAGTTACGCAAGCTATATATATGTGTACATATATATATATACATATTTATATATGGACGTAAGCGTGTGTGCGTGTGTGTGTGTGTATTCTAGCCTCTGAAAAAAAGAGCGGGCGCGTGAAATTTAAATGCTCGAGGGGTCCCCCGCTAATTCGCACCTCCGAAATAAACGACGGGTTTCTCGGTGTATACAAAACAAAAAAAAAAAGAGCGGGGAAGAAGGTAGAGAACGAGAAGAGGCTACAAGCTACCGCGCTGCCCACAAGAAAACGGACGGGGACAGAAAGGGGTCGAGATGAGAGAGAAAAAAATAAAGGAGAGCGACCAAAGAGATAAAGGACGAGAAAGGATCTCGCACCCGCGCCTTTCGTGTGAATTTTCGAGCTTCACCCTTGTACTCGACTTGGCTTACAATGCAGACAGGACTTTACATTACGTTTAGGGAGATTTTGTCGATTGTCTTTACTTTATACTCTTTTACTTTTTAATCTTGGGTATATATTTCCACGATCTTCCCTAAAATTCCTTGTTCGTTAACAAATTTAATACGGCTCGATGAGAAATTTAAGCCGTTCGAACGACTGTTTCACGTATTTGAATAAGGACGAATAATTTTATGTATAAAAACTATATGTATATCTACTAGATTAAAAATTTCACTTCAATAGTGTAATTTCTTAACTGAGTGATAAAGTGAATTTTCTGTTTTGTGGTTGAAGATATGAATAATATAATTTTTCATACATTTTTACCCTGTTCAAACTGAATAAAAATTGCGATCTATAAAAATAACCTATTTTAATTTTACGCTTACTGCGAGAGACAATTATTGCGACATTATGAAAATAATAATTTGTTATAATAATAGTTCTATAACTTCTATCGGACAAAGTGTTGTTCTCTGGAAATGATGCCGATACAACGGTCCCTGTCATCCAAAAAACAATGTCTGGAAAAATCAAAATTCACCGCGAAAACGAGGAAAATCGAAAAAGACGCGGGCGCCTTATTCTCACGCGAAAACGTTGTAGCGATAAAAAGAAACAAGAGGAAAAATCAGTAGGTATACAAGTAAAAGACCTAAAATATGGATAATTACCATTATAGATACATGCACACACGTATATGCTTGTGTAGAACCATACGTTTAACAATGCGAAGCAAGTTAAATTGAAATTTTCCGCGACCCTGGAGGTAGCGTGTACTCGCTAACAGATCCGGAACCCAGAACGCACGCCGCCATAAATATATGTATATATATATATATATATATATATATATATATATGTCTATATATGTGTGTATATATTTATACACGTGTATCGTATACGGACACACACACACACACACACACACACACGCGCGTACATACATATAAATATTCGTGAAAAAAGCTAAGAGAAAGATAAAAGGATTTCGGCCTGCGGTGTTTCCCACAGCTTGCGCATCATATCCGTGGCTCGCAAGCCCCAGAACTGCTCTCACCGAAATTACGCATCACCGCCGCGAGCTCTCCGCCCAGCGGTTACGTGACCTTATTCTAATTATTCGCGGTCTCGCGGTACAAGCTCTCTTCTTATTCTTCTCTATATACCAGGTTCGCGGTGCACCCGTGAGAGAACACGATTTAGATATTTACTCTACCATCCTACAACTTTTCTTCTTTTCCTTTTTTCCTTTGTTTTTTTTTTCTTTTTTTAAGAAAGTTGACGCGTTCTCGAGGTTTCGAGGTTTTTATCCTCGCTGAATTATCATTCCTTGAATTCTCGATTTTAATGGCTATAGTTTTTCTCGTTGTTATCTTAAAACTTGGTGATGTTACAGTAGCTTTGTGCATCGCACTGCAAATTCGTGCGCTTCGTTTCTATATTTTTCAATTATATAGATCTCCGTTACACCGTTTAATTGCAAATATTATGTTACATCGGTCATTATTCGTTTAAAACTTAACTAGGTATTTATTATATATGCGTTAGTCAAGTTAATAAATTATAAGTTAACTTGTGTATATATAAATGGCATAAAACGCTGTATTTGCATGTTAAGATATACTTATTCAACTATATATCGTACGATTATGAGAACAATTATCATAATACGCTGGTGCAAAAATTAATAAAACCTAAATCTTGAATGATTGTTGTTTCTCATTGCGTAAGGTTAGTGTATATTACGCAAAAATTTGGTTAGCTACTTTTAAGCTGTTTGAGAAAAAAAAGAAGCATTAATTTATTCGTAAATTATAAATCCACACCAATCAAATTTGCATCTCGCGCGTTAATATACAAGCGAATATATATATACGATAAAAAAAACCCAAATGTTAAATCTTAATTTTCAGTTGTATAAAATATCTCGCATATTTCATTAAATTATTGCATAAATGATTAATTTCATTATTAACATCGAAAATTGATCTCCCTTCGTGCGCCATTTATTGTTATTGCCACTGTATAGATTTACGCAAGTAAAAAAATTATTCCAATTGTTATGTACTCGATGCTCCTCGAGTTAATTACTGAAAAATATTTAATACATACGTTACGTTTCTTGTTATCGCGTTAAAATTGTACTAAACGTAAAAACGCAATTAATTTAGTTAATACGTAACGTTAATGAATTAAAATCCATCTGGATATTCCAATCAAAAATCTTGTTTTTTTCCAATTTGCAATCGCGAGTTGTGTATACATGTGTATGAAACATATTGAAAGAGCTACGTGCAACAAGGCAAACGAAGCTAATGAAAGTCATGAATAAGTAATGATTAATAAACTATCGCAGCCTCAATATCGACTGGATGATGCTTTCGAGAGAAGCACTTAATGATTTTGACACAATTAATGATTATAATGTACATTTTTTCTCCCTCTCTCTCTCTCTCTCTCTCTCTCTCTCTCTCTCTCTCTCTCTCTTCACTTTTCTCCCATCTGAAATATAAAGACGCTCGGTAATTTATATCTTAATCTCCGCGATTACTGATATTAACCATTAAAAATTCAATTTGTTACAGATTAACACCGCACGATTTCAGGCTGCAGTAAAGCGCTCGCTTTACCCAAGGAGGACGGCGAGGGGGGGAAAGTGAGAAAAATTTTTTTTATAACCACAGCCGTGGAATGCGTAATATATTATCGGTGGACATTTTATAGCTCGCAATAATTTATTTGACAAATCTGTAAAACTTGTTAACTAATCCATTTTCCATCAAGCGACGCGCGTTTGGTGGTGCTATCTCGACTCTCTCTATGCGTTATACCGAGAGCGCGTAAACACTCGTATCTTAGATATCCAATAGATCATGAATGTTTCATTAAAATATGGAATGCTAACTGTACACCTACCGAGTTTGTTATATTTTATACGTTACGACGTGAATTTTCGTGAACGCATAGATCGACGACCATGCATGGTTTGAATTTGCAAGATGGATGTATATCAAATAAATAATATTTATTAAACGCGTGCGAGACTAGTTTGAATCTGCGATACGTCAAACGTTTTTACATTGTAAAATAATATAAAGTGCAATTCACCTTTACTTCCGAAAGAACAAATAAAAATTGTATTTCTATCTATGATTGCGGTTGGGCTTCGAAAAGGAAAAAAAAATGTTTACCGTCTATCAAAAAAAGAAGGAGCTAAAACTGCGACGATCGACCTCGAACGTTGGTTTTTTTTTTGTTCTTCGGACGACTAAACCATAAAAAAAATGAAAGAAGAAGCAAGTTTCTCGGCACTCCCCAATTGTTATATACTAAAGCGTATACACATTCGACGATATTTAGCGCATAAATCGAGATTGCGCATGCTCCTTTATTTGCTTGTCCAATTAACGCGTCGGATGTATCTGTCCTCAAAAAGCGATAGTCGAATTCCCGGTGGTTGTAACGCGATCCGTTTCTCTCGGTAAGTTTTCGTGTCTTTTTTCATTTTAACGTATATCGAGACGGAGAGAAGAAGACGAAGAAACAAAAAAAAAGAAGAAGAAAAAGAAGAAGAAGAAAATAAACGGAGACACTACGCGATTCGCTAATTCCTATTTTGAAAGGTTCGCACCTCTCTCGAGAAACGCGCATTGATGTGAAAAGGCGCGTCGCGTCGGGCTCGAGGGTATAATGCATTATGAATGGCGCGATTTGTCCGCGCTCGGTAGATATACGTGCAAAGAGCTGAAATTGTATTAACCAATTATATACCTTGCGCGTTAACGTATATATATACGCCTTTTTGTCCTATTCCACGTAGAGAACTCGTCTGCGCCTCTGTCTCCCGTATTTCCGTTAGTTTCAAGTATTTTTCAATTGTTACTCAGACCGCCTTCAGGATAGTGATAAATAATTCTTGAGCTAACAGAAAATTCTGCCTCGACTTTACGTTACATTCAATGACCCCTCATGTGTAGCAGATTTTCTTTTTTTTTCTTCTCTATTCTTTTTTCTTTTCTAATACCTTCGCGATAATTGAAATAACGTTTCAAACCCGTAATTTACGGTTTAAATAATTTCTTCATTATTATATTAAACGCATTACGGATGAAACTTTTTTTGTTATCATTTAACGAATTCACGATTTCAACACGTCCGAAAATTAAGTGCACCAAAATGAATATAACGAGTAATTGCGTTCTCGAAAAATTTCAAAGATCAAAACATTATTACGATCGGTGGAACCTTTTTTTGTACACGCGCCTGTAAAATGCTTAATAAGTACATTCGTGATTACTATTTCGACATGCCCGTAGTAAAAAGAAACCTGTGAGAAAAAAGTGTACTAAATCAATAAAAAAAAAGAGATAGACAGAGGTCAAATATCACCAATAAAATTTCCACGACCTCTGTATTAAAAGGTATATAAAATCTTGAAAGAATTGTGTAACGGATGAAATAAATCGTCTAGAAGAAATCATCGAAATATATGTTTCAAATGCTAATCCTATAAAATACTTTCGTGTATAGGCTATGTGGTATTAAATAAAAAAAAAGGGTCTCCTATAAGTTTCCGATCGTAAAAGTCAAGTTTAATACCTAATTTAATGTAATTAAACAGCCCGAAGTGTAGAAAGCGAATCCGATAGAAACAATCATAAACCAATCAAACGCCCCTGTTCAAACGTTTATATATACTTGTAAAAATCATAAAGCGAGCATAAAACGTTTAATTCGAACGAAATTTATTCAAATTTAATATATATAATATCACGTAGAAAGCGTAGTACCAAACATTTTATGACAAATATTTGTCAACCTTCTTTTCGCCGTATTGATTAATTTACCGTTCATTTGATAATTATAGAGAAAACATTTTCAATCAAATTGCGAGATCTTCCTTATATATATATCTATGTTTATAATCAGAATATTTGTTGCAACGTAACATCAACCTTTTGGAAATATAAAAGAAATTTTATGTTCGTTTTTTATTTTTTTGCTTATACCCGTTCGCGTTAAATTTAAATTTATTATATATCATTTGAAATGTAAACAGATGTAAGTGTAGTGATACTTTACGTAAAAAATTTTGAATAAGGAAATAATTATTAACGATTGTCATTTGTTGATGTACTAATTGTTGTATTATGATATTAATAATTATATATTATAAGAGTTTCTTGCATCACTACTACATTGCTGTCTTTTTTATGAATTGATGTCCGTGTTACGCTGACCTTTCTGGATACCATATGTCAAACTCAATGGACCATCTAGAAAATTAAAAGAAAAATATTTATCGGTTTACCAAGGTTTATAATCTTATAAATTTTCTTTGGAAACGATAAAAAATATCTACATGAGTCATTATGTTACATTCGAAATCAAGCTATACTTCGATCCGACGTAGATTACTGTTTAATGTATCCTTGTGAAGAAGTATATTATATGCAGAAAAAAAATTTTCCACAAAAATTAATGATACCGATGCAAGCGAATTGAGAAACTTGATTGATTGACGAAGGATTGTTTAAAGTATCAAACGAATGCAGAAAAATACGTTGTATGATTCATTTTGTGAACTATATATTTACTTAAAAAATTTTCTTTTTTTATAAAACTTTTAAAAAAGTGGCATACGTCGGGATTTATTTAAGTTTATTCCGCGTAAACGAACATTAAATGAATTATCTTAGATTATTAAGAGAATATTACTGATTAAAATTTGAGTTACTCAGCTTACGAGTATACTATTATATCAATATTCTGCTATAGGTTCATCAATAAACAATCGCGATCTACACGGATGAGAGGACAATTAAATAAAATTGACTTGAAATGTTTATAGTCAAATACAAATCGACAATCAGATTAAAATTTTTACCATACTGGATATAGTAATTTTTTCCAGATAAAAGTTCGATCATGTTTTTTTGTTTTTGCATTTTTTTCTATTATCCAAATTTGTATTTAGAGATATACTTTCTATAAAATATTTCACTCCGTCCCTAATACAAATCGTATTCCATTCGAATAATAGTCGAAAAATAAGATTTAGTAAAAAATAACGACATGTTAAAGTGATATCTTATAGTAATATATCAAATGACACAACTCCATTGTAATTACATGATAACTTTAAAAGATGAACTAAATATTCAGAAATTTTTATGCTTGCGAAAAATGTGAACGTTTTGAGGTTTTTTTTTTCAATAAGGGCTAAGGAAATGATCCAAAAAGTGTTTCATCACAAGCCATTCATTAGTCATTTTTACTACTTATCTATTGCTGAGATTAAGATTGTACAATGGATATACTATATTAATCGAGATTATTTTAAAATTATAATAATTAAATTTAATATATTCATATAATAAGCGTAATAATAAATAATTTTTGTCGGTTACAGGTTCAACCATGTTAATAGTTGCGGATATTAAAACATACACTTTTTCACATAAAATCTATTATTTCAAGAAAGATGTATTTATCAATTTGAATAAACAAAAATACTTATATATTTTGAATAACTTAGATTTGCTTTTAAACACTATATAAATCTATGTGAATTATGTTGTATATAAAAATGAGCCCATTTTTAATAGGTTAAATATTTTGTTATTTCAAAATCGATGACTTCTAAACTCGAGCGTTTAGTTTTTTCTATTATACAACTAAAATAAATTAATATTATGTACCATTGATAATTTATTTCAATTTATGATTTAACTCTAACTTAAATCATTATGTTTGATTCAAGTATTTTATGGGGATAGGTTCTGTGTTTATCAACTCGACAAACTAACATTTTCGCTAAGGTAATAAATAAGTAAAAATTAAATTAGGATATAAATAAAAGAATTAAACATTTTTCTCATAATTAACAAAGCTAAAAAATGCAAACATTATAAGTAGGAAAATAAGGGTGAATACGAAAAAGAGACGTAGAGTGATATACGCGCATCCTTGTACACCCGAAGGCTGCGAATAAAAAAAAAAGAAGAAAAATCTCTTATTTCTGTTGTACAAATCTTATCTTCTGGTAGCTAAAGAGACTATCGACGGTAAATCGATTATCCCCGATCGCTCGAACGCAAAACCAAAATCCAAAGTGAGAGGGACACGTCTCGGTATAATCCTTCGAGGTATTCAGCGCAATATATAGGGGGTAAAAAAAGGTAAAGAAGAAAATGTTGAAGACGAAGGAGAATGAGGAGGATAAGGCGAAGAAGTAACCACGCGCCCAAGAAGTTCAGATGGCAAGGGTCGAACAAAAGCTCCCTCCCACGAAGAATATAACGAAACGAGAAAGAGTATAAGAGTAAGAGTAAGAGAGGGAAAGAGAAAGAGTACTACTCTCTTGGCATTACACACCAAGTATATACACAAAAGTCCTATAACAGAGCCGGAGAGATTCCAGCACGGGCTGTAAAGAAGGAGCCCCTCGAGTTTGCCGGGTCTCGCAATCGGATACTCGGGGACATTGGCATCACTGCCACCGCATAGCGCACACACGAGGCCTGAGAAGACCTCGCACAAGTCACCTCGAACGAACGGCTAAACAGAGAAAGAGGAGAGAGAGAGAGAAAACGCACACACTCACCGATCATGTGGACATGTTCGCACGGTCACGGGGCTGCGTGTAGGCCGGCAGAAGGTAAGCGCGCTTATATACCCTTCCACCTTCCTTTTTTGCGCGACCGCGACCGCGCGCACGCGGAGAAAGAAAAATAGACGGAGAAAGAGAAAGAGAGTTACTTAATCGAAGCTTTTCTTTCTTTAATTATTTCTGATAGACAATGGCCAATGGGAAAATTCATTGCGTGAGAAATGTCGCCTCTGAGCTTTATTGATTAGTATGGAGTACCGTTTTTTTTATCTCCTTCGTATATACCACGGTGAATACCTTACTTCCGTATTTACGGGTTGATCGAAGGATTTTCTATTGATGAGATTCATTCTTTTGATTACCGTTCGCTATACACCTTCGCCTACGATCGCCTCTATGCCTCCTCCTCTGATATTTCCATAGATACCATAGATACATTTCGAGACAATTACCCGCCGACACGGTATTTTATCCTTTTCAATCATTCTATTTTTCACGTGTGTAAAACGTTTATTTCAAAAGTCCAACCCGCGTTTGATACGTATATTTCTGGCTTTCCAGTTCACCCAAAAATTAGCTATTCTCCAATATTACAAGAGCTTTCTTTACATAACAATCACTCGGAATCTAAACATTTTAATAAAATTTAAAAGCGCTTTAAAAGCCACTCGGAAAATCAGACTCCTCCTGGTTAGACGTATTAATACTTTTTTCATTTTGAAAGTATAGTAATAATTCAACTCTCGCGCGCACCTGACGCGCGATTCTTGAAATCATAAACGTCGAACGTTACGTGGTATATCAAACCGTTTGAGAAGATTAATTACGTTATATAATATAGGTATAGTATTTAAATTGGTATCAAGACAACGTCGTGCAAGAATGAAAATATTTAAAAAAAAGAGAGAGAAGAAGGAGAATTAGAAAAGATAAAAAAAAACGAGTTTACGCAATCAATGAATTTGTTGAAGCATCGCGTTCACCTTCGACGAATAAATAATTAAAACTTATTTATAATAACGCAAAGTTGAGCTAATCGATCGTTAAGTAGTCGTGCTGGTAATTACCCTGGCACATAGTAAAACCAGAAAATGTACAATTCACGGAAATAAATTTTTATCTGTTACATCCATGTGTATGTGTGCACTGCACGAACAACCTGTCTTTTGATTTACATCGATCATTAGCTATTCCTAATAAAATCGATTAACTCTGAGTATTATGATTGTAAGTACAATATTGTTGAAAGAAAAATGTTATTTCACGACTAGTTTTAAAGAAAAAAATCGTATTTCTCCAACTTTTGTAAAACTGTAAATAAAAATTGTTTTATGCAAAAAATATGCTTCTTCTTCTCCTATTAACTCGATTGATTAACGAAAAGCACTAAAAAAATAACCTTGCGATTATAATTTTAATATTTTCATATATACGCGTATATTAAATATTTTTCGAACAACCCGGGGGTTTATATAGTTTACGTGACAAACGTAGGAACTTAATCAACCTGAAAGACAATCACATAAAATGAGGAATGCACGCGTCTTACATAAGAAAGCAGCAAAAAAGAGGCTCGATCAAAGGATTATAGGACAAATCATAATAAACCCGAGAATCGTAAAACAGTTAGATCTAAGAGCGTAATAAAAAGAATAATTATCCCCGAAATGCAATGAGAAATTAAAATATAATAATCGAATAGGTTAACTAAATTTTCCTCCCTCTGAAAAGTATGACTACGGTACGAGGATCTCCTGGGTCCACTTCCCACGAGTTTGTTACCACGGTCTACGTATCTATACATAAAACTTCAAAAAAGCCACATGGAAACGAAGGAAAGAAGCAGGATTAATAAAGCGCCTCGCGGGGGATCGTGAAACTTTTCTCCTCCCCTTACCAAAATTGTCACGATAAAAGCACTGGAATCGTCTACCCGGGGGTTCCCAAGGAGCGCGGGAGAAGAGATCGGTTGATCCCGGGAGTTGCCGCGCTTTTAACCTTTTCTCTTTCTCTTCCTCTCACTATTTCTTCTTCTTCTCCTCTCTCGGTCTCTCTTTCTTTCTTTCATTCCTCGATGGTATCTCAACGGTGTTTTGACATGAATTATGTCGTTAGTCGAATGTCGCTCGGTCCGATGAGCCGTTCGGATCTTTCAGCCGCTCATTTGTAATCAAGATCCCTTTTTTTTCTTCTCCTCCTTCTTCTTCTTCTTCGAGACTTATATTCTTTAAATTTTTTCGGTTTTCCTTTTTTTAATTCCTCACCGGTCGAGATTCGGTTGATATACTTCCAGGTGTTACGGATTCCTTTCCATTATTACGTTTAATTAACTCTTCCTCCGTAATAACAAGACAGTTTCTTTTCATCTTCCTTTCGAGGCTTACATGTATATATATACACACACGCACACACACATACGTTTTAATAGAGTTACAGAAAAATTGCCGCGCTAATAACTTAATTCGAGTTTCTCTTTTTTTTTATAATCTGTAACAAGGTCAAAGTAAGATATAACGATTTAATCGCAGATTGTTAAAAGATTTCTTTCGTCAATTTTTTTGTAATAATTCTGTTTGAAAACAAATAATGTACAATATTCAAATTTTGTTTTGTGCATTATAAATATTGTGACAACGGTACTGTGTAAATTTGATATTCTTGTGTAATGGCTGTCGGATAATTTTCAATCGTTAAAACGTATGAATTATTCCTTCTTGGAGAAATGGCCATGTAAAATACATACTCCTAAGGAATCATAATAATTTAAGGAAGAAAGATAATATCGAAATCAGTCGAATTTATACAATCACGTTACTTTGTCGCGCGAATATCTTAAAAATAAACGAAAACTTTTTCTTATTTATTAATTATTAACTTACATGTTAAAACATTTTATATAAAAATAATTTACCAGGCGTATTCTCGGCTATATAGGAAAGATAACCTCGATTTGCTTACTAGTTCAAGAACGGTATATTCAAATTGTATATTTATAAAATTATAATATACCTTGTCAATTTCGTTTCGAAGGTATACAATTAATTTAATGCAAATAATTGCGTGAATTGTTATTGGAGAAGCTCGTAATAAAACGCGCGAGTTAAAACAACTTGTAAATTAAAATGTATATACCTAACGATTAACAAGTTAATCAGGTAATTTCCTTCAACGCGATTACTAATATTTGTGCAATACGCAACACAAACTGTATTACGAGGCGCGATACACAATTGTTTGCGCGTAATTTTCACGCTACAACTTTCAAAGAACCGTGACAATCGATAAAGAGTATATAATAAGCCTTCGCGATTTAAAAGTTTAAATTGTGTATATTTTATTAAAAAGAAAGGAAAAAAAAAGAGCTAACAAAAACTCTCGTAAAACGGAGAGAACATCAGTTGCGTAAGTTATCTTAGTAATACAACAAAACACCCCGTGAAACGCATACATATATATGATTTCTCGAATGTTATCACTTATGTTTTGATCGGACGGTTAATATCTAACATTTTTTGTATTCTTCATTAATATCAAAGACGATTGAAAAACCTCCGTTCTTCCGTATATGTGATTCGCAACGCGTGAATCTACAGAAAATTCTGATGCGAATCAATCAACGCTCATCCGACGTAAGACAATATAATTTAAAATGACGATCAAATTCATACCGTCATTCGTTTTGTAAGTGTCTGAGAAAAGTCGCGTTTAATACACAAGAGTAAACGATCTTCAAGCTACTCGATGATCGATGTATATTATGTGTATTGATAAATTTTACGAATATACTTATATAAATAAAAAATTTAAAGAACGCACGTTTGAATGAATCGCAGTGCGATTAATATTTATTCTAAAATTGTTTCAAGGACTCGTGCGTAATATTAATTTTATAAGGCCAAAAGTAAATTTGTATCTAATGCAAATTAGGTCGGGATTGGTAGACGTATATATACACACACACACACAGACACACACACACACACACACATATATAGCCAGGTGAACGAGAGTAATAAAATAATAACTAAAAAAAAAAACGGTCAACTTTCATGTGTATTGCGTGACACTCGACATAAATAAGATGAACGCAGGTCAGAGTGGAATCTCGTGCCATAAGAGAAAAAAGAAAATATTCGAGATCCAAGTTGCGAAAAGGACGTGCGACTGGAAACGCATAAACCACTTGATGATTGCGCGTCATCGCGGTTTCTCGCTTTTTTTATCGCTCGACGGGATCGGCTTTATTTTTATGCGAGCGAAGCGCACGCGTGCGTTCAGACTGTTAAATTAACGCTTGTAATTACGGTGAATTTTTACTTAAGCTTTGTATATTACTACTGCGGCAAGTTGTAAAATTAAAATGTTTCGTTTAAGTACGGTGTGATTTTTTTTTTCTCCTTTCCGAACGACGGGTTTTAGTTAATAATAAGCTTGTTTACCGATTATTTTACAACTTTTGCATAAATAAACTTTTTAACTATTTAAACATTTTTGGTATGCGCCTGTGCGCCCGTACATTGTTGCATTGGCGTGACGCGAAGGTGTTACGATGTTGAAAAATAAATGTTGCGACGTGTATATATGTTGCGAATAAATCTTTCAAAATCACGCGGTTCGATCGGCTATTGTTGGATTCCATCGATATATTTTAACCAATATTACGTGACGACGAGTGTAAAAATATAACGTTTCGTTAATTAATTATATCGCGTACACGGAAACGATGATACACGTATCCGGCGCACAAGAATTTTAAGCGCGCTCGTAATCTTTTTAGAATCGACAAAAGTGTAGAGCAATCACCGAAAAAAAGCTCGAACACGAGAGAGCGACATTGATGCATGGGAATGAGGATAAAAGTTAAAGTAGCTTCCGCAATCGACGACTCGATTTTCCCCAGCTGACTGATTTAAACCAAGGTAAACATTTTTCACGAAAGGCAGGCTACTTTCATGTGTACATATATACATATACATATACGTATACATATATAGATATACACAGAGCCAACCAAATTTCTCGAGGTCCGCGCTAAGTGCTATTCAAAATGGACTCGTCAAAATGTGCGCCTAATTGCTATCTCCCGAAAAATCCTCGGGACCCACCTTCACTCATTAAAATTCAAATAAATTTCCCTGTATATTAGTCTCAATCCCTCAGCGCGATATATACATGTATACGTTTCTCGACAAAGTGAACTCGTAATTTTTTACGAAACCGTACCGTCAAAGGATTACATCCTCGATATGTGTATATATATAAAAACGATCTTTTTTAAAAAAAAAAAAAGGTCAATGCCCATGGTATATACATATACGTGGGTATATGTATATGTGTGTATATATATATTACTCTCTTTCTCTTTCACACGCCACAGTTTCAGGCATCAAAGTAGTTTACTTCGACATTATAAATTTTACGAGGACATTAATTTTGAAGTTTATGTACGGCATAAGCGGATCGCTTAATCTATCATGGTGTATATGGATCTATAACTATATATTCGTACCTGTGTGAGCGCTCGCTCGTGCGTGTGTGTTTGTGTGCGTATAGTTACTAAATAATTCGCATAAAACGAAAGAAGAATTTCAGCTTAGTTGCTTTAATAAACTACATCTTTACGATTCCGTGGTTAATTGTCTTTTAAAACTATTTATCGGCGAAAAATCTTATAGGTAATTGTATTGAATTAAATAATTTATTGAACGATAAATTTTAATTAATTATTATTTATTGTTTTTCTAAATGCTTCAAATAACTGGTTTAATTTATCTCATCGGAAACATTTAGAAGATTTTGTACGTACGGATTTGTGTGTTACATATATTCTATATATCAATATATTAATATTAATATTGATATAAAATGTACTAGACTATAGTTATTTTTTTGACAAAAAATAATATAGTACAAGAAACCATTAATAATACCTACGCAGAATCCCAAAAAGTAGCAAAAATACCGAAAGATATTACGTAATCGAAGGAATATGTATCTTGAGGAAACAACTAAACCACTTTACGACTCGAAAATCCCGCATTTTTTAATTATTTGATTTAAATGTTTTTTCATTCAAGTTTGTATACGCAACACACACACACACACTATAAAACTGAAAGAAGATTAGAAATATATTACGCACCATATATATATATGTGTGTGTTTGTCGTGTGAGTGTGTGTGCAGTGTGTACAATAGCCAGTTCGGAAAAATCTATATGTACAGCTCATTAATAATCTACGTTAAGGTCAAAAGGCATATACATATATAAACCGTGAATTTTTTTGTGCACTAATGATACATATATATAATCCTATCGCCACTAATTTCGACAAATGAAGATCTCACTTTGTACTTTGTTATGAAAGGAAGTGAGCATATATATTTACGAAACTTAATTATATCTCGGGTGAGATAAATAGATTCAAATGAAATATATCGTGTCGAAATATTGTCGAAATGTTAAAAAGGGTAATTAGTATAAGAATTATTTCGCAATGATATACATATACATACACATATATATAATACATATGCGAACGACTTATTATATACGCGTTTGGTTCGATTGGACTAAGATTATACGCGCAAGCAGGAAGAGAGACTCGAGAGACACTTTTCACCTGATCTACGTGGAAGATATACCACCGACGAGTAGATATATATACACATATGGATAAGATACACATTTCACATTTCAGAGAATCGTAATAATTAGATGAGCTACCCGCAGCATCTCTGCTTTCTATCGGTATACATATATATACACACAAATACGCTACATTTCCTCCTGAATCCTCTGTATATGCTTTTGTTAATAAATGCCTAAGAATCAGGCTACATAGACGAATTTGGGAAATCGTTTTCGTAACCTATATCGTCGTATATCCTTTTAATTTATCAGCATATTATATACATTGGAATTTACGAGTTCGGTAAATTATAATAATTATGTTAATACTGCACTGTATTTTACTACTTATATATTCATTATACGATTGAATGTGTGTATATAAATCATGTACGTTATACACTTTATGCATATTTATATTGTTATCTCTTGTAATACCTACTAAGTGGAGAGAAATATTTATATATATTGTTAAAATTAATTATAACTATACTTATACATTATCATTTATGCCATTACTCCTATAGTAAATTATGTCAATATATATAGATATATAACAATTTTTTATTCGAAAAACTCGCAGTGTATCCCTCGTTTGCTATTATACAGTTTAGTATAAATCCCAACAAACTTATTTTTCTGCGTAGCGTGCAGCGACGTTTGTTTAAACAAATCCATCAAAAAATCTTATAAATATTTATTCATTCGGAAAATAACGATGAAGAAGTAAATTCAATTTCATTATTTCGGAAAGTTGTAATCTTCATAATTCACGTATATAAATACGTGTACATTTGATTATTTGATAATAAAAAAATTTCTTGTTTAAATTTGAAACGGTCAATTTCTACAGGAATACATTTACATATACTGAATTACACATTAATAGTGTATTTCTCCTATTTAAATGACTTGTCACCGTTTTTCACGCACGCGCGCGGTCACAAAAAAATCTATACGGGCATTGTATTTAAATGGCAATAACATGGTTTACGGTAAGTAATTTAACTCGTAAATTTAACAGTAAAGTAACACACGTAGAATACTCTACACGGCACTTACTAAATTTTCCAATATTTATTCAAATTTTATATAATTTTTATTTTATTTTATTATCCCGCGCGCGTATAACGTATGTATATTACAGTAATATATTGCTTTATACATTTCGTTTCTTCGGTTTACTTCTATACACGTGTATGTATATGTATACATATATATATATTCACCAATGATTACATTGTCATTATATACTGGCTGCCGATCTTATAATTAAATGATAATTCGGTGGGAAAAGGATCAATCGGTATTGTCCCTACGCATTTCCATATGCGAGACAATTTTAAAGCAAACTCGAGCCACATTGCGCAACGTGGTATACACACACACACACACACACACACACACACGCACACGTACTAACATTTTGTGCAGGTATAGACACCCGCGTGTCACTATAAAATAGTGATTTATTAAGACGCGAGGTTACAATTAAACTTTCACACGCTGACTCAAGAGAAAGCATTGTTTACATCTTCCACGAAAATTGCAATATATATGTATATATAATACATATAAGTTTTAGCACGGGCGCGTTCGCTCATATGTGCGCGTGTATAGACGAACCTTACCAATTTTTATCATTCGAAAGCGTGTATAGGTGTAATAGAGAGAGAGAGAAAGAGATAGAGAGAGAGAGAGTACGCGTTAATATACACAGAGCTGAAACTCTATGATTAAGTCCATACAATTGTTTGAGTCCATTACTACCGGAGCTCATTGTCACTCGAACAGAAATCGTTCGATCATCTTTTCTCTATTCATCGAGGCACCTGTGAGTTTTAATGATCTACGCGTATTGTGACCAGGTAGTAATAGGACTTGTGCGCGCGTATACAGTTGTATTCTATACGCACACACGCACACACGTATATATAGAGGTATATGTCCGTATGGACACGTAACTGCTCACGGTCAGAAAGGATTTCGAGCGCGCGCAGAAGCATTAACGAGCCATCCGCAATCTTCTCTCGTCAAATGTCACCTCGATTAGGAATCATCAGCGCTCATTATCGACGCGCCGTGAGCCGACGCCGCTCGCTTTCTCTAATCATCTGGATCATCCCGTTTGTACGAGAGGTCACGAGTAAAAGTCGATCGTATACTCCTATATATATATATATATAGTATACGTAAACTCTGCCCGTCTGACTGTGTGTCGTGTGTGTGTGTGTGTGTGTGTGTGTGTGTGTGTGTGTGTGTGTGTGGTGTGTGTGTGTGTGTGTGTGTGTGGTGTGTGTGTGTGTGTGTGTGTGTGTGTGTGTGTGTGTGTGTGTGTGTGTGTGTGTGTGTGTGTGTGTGTGTGTGTGTGTGTGTGTGTGTGTGTGTGTGTGTGTGTGTGTGTGTGTGTGTGTGTGTGTGTGTGTGTGTGTGTGTGTGTGTGTGTGTGTGTGTGTGTGTGTGTGTGTGTGTGTGTGTGTGTGTGTGTGTGTGTGTGTGTGTGTGTGTGTGTGTGTGTGTGTGTGTGTGTGTGTGTGTGTGTGTGTGTGTGTGTGTGTGTGTGTGTGTGTGTGTGTGTGTGTGTGTGTGTGTGTGTGTGTGTGTGTGTGTGTGTGTGTGTGTGTGTGTGTGTGTGTGTGTGTGTGTGTGTGTGTGTGTGTGTGTGTGTGTGTGTGTGTGTGTGTGTGTGTGTGTGTGTGTGTGTGTGTGTGTGTGTGTGTGTGTGTGTGTGTGTGTGTGTGTGTGTGTGTGTGTGTGTGTGTGTGTGTGTGTGTGTGTGTGTGTGGTGTGTGTGTGTGTGTGTGTGTGTGTGTGTGTGTGTGTGTGTGTGTGTGTGTGTGTGTGTGTGTGTGTGTGTGTGTGTGTGTGTGTGTGTGTGTGTGTGTGTGTGTGTGTGTGTGTGTGTGTGTGTGTGTGTGTGTGTGTGTGTGCGCGGGTACTCACTCGGCTCGGGCGATCTTTATGAAAGTGACGTCTCTTACGTGTGTGAAATAGCGCACACGTGTCGTTTCTTGTATTTATATGTACCTATATGCGCGCGCTATTTTCGTTTAACTTGTCAAAGGAGTGTCTGATAATCTACTCTGCGGAATGAGTGCGTGAGAATAGTGGTATTGGAAACAATATTTTTTTCGGCATTTTCTTTGCCCTACAATATTTATCTATTACGTTCAATTTATTATATTTAAAACGCGTACCCGCTTAATCGACAATATATTATATTATTGATAAATTATAGATTTAACACGCGTTAATATCCATTTTTCGCTTATTTGGAATTGACAAAGTAATATTTTCCATTATTTTTATCACTGTAGATCAAAAACATTATTTAAATAATGAACTGTAAATTTCTTTTTTTTTTTCGTTATTTTGCAATAAATATATTTGCATTATATATAAACAGAATAATTCAATTAATCGAAAGAATATTTTAATTATTTCGTAATTTCTACAGAGGACTACAGATTGTTCTGAGTAAAAGTTAAACTTGTACACACAACCATCACTTAGAGATTCGTCTTACAAAGTTAAACTGATTATTATCTCATTTTTATCCAACGATTTCACGTACAATAAACGATATATAATATATATAGAGTTTACTTGGACATAGACTGTGACGTCGTTACATCTAAAAAGTAATGCGCACTCCACACCCAACTGTACTACAAAGCGTAACAAAAAGAACAAAATAATAAAAGTTGTAAAAAATTAAACGAAGATATCAGATAAATAATTATTAGAGTATTACGAAATCGCGAGAGAGGGTAACGGATTCAAGAACGATGAATTTCCCAACCCTGTACGATTTTGAAATCTATTTTTAATTATATCTCATTTTGTGCACTTTCGTTTTATTTTGATCCTATAAACCGTATCTGTCTCAATCGGCATTAAGGTGCAGTAGTTCGTTGTAAGGTAACGTTGTATATATATCTACTCTCATTTATATATTACGTAATCACGTTTACAATATCAAACAAAGATTTTGATTGGTAAACGCAGGTATAACACAAAGTTATCATTCGACTCCCGGTTAAATCTACGCTCGCCTATATACATATGTATATATATGTAGAAGAAAAACATTAGACGGTACATACACACGGATTATTTGTTAATAAGACCACATCTAACGAGCAATAAATGTTAAATGTTAAATGTATGTATTGTACATCCCATACTACAAACGTGTGTGTGTACGTACATACGATCGGTTTTACAATGTCATCATCCGAAAGGAGAGCAAGAAATAAACTGAACGATCTAGATGCGAGAGAGGATATATATATAACGATCGAGATATCGCGCTCGATTATCTGGAACACGTGAAAGATGTTAGAATGAAGATCTATATAGTCGAGTTTTTTTTTTTTTTTTGTTTCTGTATCTATATCTTTTCGCTAGTTCACATGTCGCTACAGTTGAAGAGCACATCGCCGAGGTAAAAGAAGGTCGGTCTTCTTTACAGATAGTATGTGCATCGCGCGCATATACCTGACATATATATACATATACACACAAAGCCGGCGATCGGAAAGCACTTAAACGAACGATCGAAGTTAAAGGAGCAAGTATTATTCACTCAAGGCTTGTGCTCCGTTATAGTTAGCCGTTCGCGGTGCAATAAAGCCACTGATTCCTATACATAAGGAGCAGAAGAGGAGCAAACCTCGAGTGGAAGGGGGTGGGAGGGGGGGGGGGGGGTTACCCCGTAATGATAGGCAGAAAGGTGCGCGCTCGGTCAGGTCTATACGTTTCAATTAGTTCGACGAGGCGCGCGAACACGTCGCTTGCCACTGTACACCATAACTCGCTCTCTCTCTTTCTCTCTCTCCCTCTCTCTCTCTCACGAGCTCGCACAACCTGTCTTTCCTTTGTACAGACTCTATAGATGCGATGCCTTTTTTTGCCCATCGTCTATTTTATATACGTATAGATCGGTACACCCGATGCGATCGCGTTCTATCCCTGCGAACGAGGATGGTTTATATAGAGATCTTAGGAATTTGTTATTTCACTCTCGATAAATATACAGCGAGAATGTAGAATTATATTTTCGAAGGTGTGGTAATTGACACATGTGTAATTACGTAAATTAAGCAGGAATTATGTCTGACCCATACAATGTGTGAATTTATTTTCAATTCAAAAATCATATATCTGAAGCAATTCGTCATACAACTTTGCGGGAGGAAGAAAAAAGATGTATAATAAGTATATAAAAATTTAAATGCTATTTATTTTTTTTAATTTCTGGACAAAAGTTGCATTTCACAAGGAATATATTTTTACCTCCGTGTAACATAAAGATGATTCGTATATTAGTACACCAGTCTCGTTATACATATAGAAAATAAACAAAATTAATAAGATAAACCGGGGGGAAGATGCCAGCTATGGGAAGGCGCGCCACATCGCAAGATTTTCTTTGTTTATATACACAAATTGCATAAAATGCTTGGTAGGTATTTGCGTTATAATTTTCGTAGTTAGTTACATAAATATTTCAAGATGCTAACATTATTATCAATTGCTTTTCGAGCAGCGTCGAAACTTGTATCTCAATAAATTCCAACATCATTTTTCAAGCTTAGTTTATATAATACTGTTAAAATGAAAAAATACGAAAATTAGATAATTTCATCAACTTTTATAAACCACCACCAACGTAAGAAAATAATTTTTTTAGATTAAATTAAGTTGGGGGAAAATCCCACAAGAAAAAGCGGGGAAAAAATAAAGAAACTTTTGATGATTTTATTTGTCCATGTTGACGAATCAGTTTCTGTGACAAGAAGAAGCCAAAATGTGACAGGATCCAATGTGCATAATATAAATCACGGATGCACGAAGACTGTTGTACAAGTAGTGTTTGTCCCGTATGTGAAGTTTATTTTTTGTGTTAAAAATATTAAATGTTTAATTATTTTTTTATTTTGAGTACTTTATTTTTATTATATTATTATAGGTTTGGTACAAGTGAATTTTTGCTTATCCGTATGTGGCATCTTCCCCGTACTGTTGGGGAAGATGCCACTCCCTAGTAGAAATAGAATCTATTTTTTATATAAAAATTAATTATTCATGGAAAATGGGTAAAAAAAATTGTATTTACAAACTGTTAAGGAAATGTGGAGCTAAAAATTGCAATCCCTACCCTAGTAGAAATCGTATTCCATAAAGTAGGTAAAAAATAGATATTCAAAATAGAATGGTCAAAAAATGGGTGAAAAATAGGCGAAAATTGTGCCCATTTTTATCCTCCCGATGAAACGCTTTTTCTCCCAATTTTTAACCATTAAATAGACTAAAATATAATTTATATTCTGTTTTGAGCTAATTTTTAGCTTATAAACATAGATCAAATGTGAGTCTAGTTATGTGCTATTAAATGGCTAATAAAAATGGACAAGTGAAAAATATAATAAAATTGCATTTATCTTCGTAAATACTGGAAATATAACAGAAATTAGTTGTAAGTCAGACGAAAACGTTAGAAACTCATCCGAAACTATAGGCATTTTGAAGTTTACTGTTATAGGAAAACTGGAAATATTATTCGAATTTTTTGAGGTTATGGTCATTCTATTAAATATTAAAAAAATGGGTGAAAAAGCGTTTCATTACAAAGTATCTATATTACCAATGTTCAATTCCTGGTTCTCAAATTTCTACTATTTGTTTTTTAATTAACAACGAGTTGACTTTTTGTAACGCTCTTCTACTCGTTCTGAAAATTTATTATCACCAAATGATCGAGATTTCGTACAACCACAATTTTTCACCTAATCATTATCAAAACGAAAAGTGGTTATTAATTTTTAATTAATTTAAAATTAATTATTTCAAAAAAATCTCTGTCATCTTCTACATACTCAAACGGATGACGTGTATCCACACGTAACAGTGTAACGGATGAATATTTCCAAATTTTTAGCACAATAATTGCAGAAATTTTTTGAGTGTTTAAAAGTAGATCCCTGTAATTTGACTATATCACATCCCCTAAAGTAACAATATTAAACCTCAAACCATTAAAAATAAAGAAATTTCTACTAGGGCTTTTATGATATAAATTTCTGATTAATAATTAACACTTGATGAGAATATTTTTCAAAGATTTAATTATAATATTTATTACTTTATTGTATTATTCGTATTATATTTTAGCTATATAAAACTATTATTTCGTTAATATTCAAAATTTTCATATAGAATTTATCGGGCTTAGCGAACCAATACTCTTTAATAATAAAATAATCATTAATTATTTGAAATTTTCATTTGATTTTTAAGTATGGCGTCTTCCCTCGCTTTACCTTACGTAATTTTGACGCGCTCGACATCTCTTTAAAATAGTTTAATTTATAAACTTATATATAGTTGAACAAAAACGAAACAAATTGAATAAAGTATACACGGAGAGTAAAGTTGAATAAAAATTCTCCAAATGTTCTGGATAAAATGTTGACGATCGCTTGTTTTTGTAATTTTTATCCTTTATAATTTGTATAAAAACTGATAATCACAATAAAATGTTCACGACTCTTGTCCTCCATACCAGCAATACAAAATTCACTCAGAACACTTCTATACTTTTTATAAAAATTTTCCTCCGTGCATGTAGAATTAACTAATAATACGCGGACAAGTCTATAAATCAGTCTTGATGTTACAATACTCTGGTAAGAAATTAAAAGTTTGTTTCCAATAAATTTAATGATATCAAATATTCTCCGAATTACATTGGTATTAAATACATCATCAAATATATCTGATCGATCGTAAAGTACTCAATCATCAGTAACTTTAACACATATTCGCCCTGTCTTTTAAACCATCTCGAAAAGTAATCATTTCGATCCGATGTACAAATGAATCGATGTGTATATACCGCATTCACCTCGAACGAAATGTTGTAAATGTATATTTGTATATATATATATACCATATAACCCTACACACAATAATCTAAATTCGATTCTTCAGATTATAACATCATCGTATATATAAATCGTCGTGTGTATAATATAATAAACCGACACGTTTCACCGTCCAAAAAATTCTTGAAAACTTTCTCAACGCGTCCACACACACACACACACACACACATTGACACGTATATAGATCCCCTTATTATAGATTTGACCTTCATTTCTTCTACACCATCGGTGGTGTGCCGGACACACACGCATATATATATATATATACAATATGTACGTGTATATCTATATATCCACGGGTAGCAATATATCTATTAATGATTCATCATTTGTCACCTGCTTTGACTTTATTCACCTACACACGAAGATGCTTACTCAATATCTAGTTCTCATCGTCGTCTTCGTCGTCGTCGTCGAAGTAGACGAAGTATCAGCACCGAGAACAGCATCAGCAGCATCTCCTACAAATCGGCCACACCTTGTATTTTAAATTATTCCGAAAATTCTCATAAATTCCAAGATTATCGTGCCACCTATAACGTGCTCTCGAGCGTGAATATTTTCACGAGTCTACTTCTTTCTTGAATCGTTCATTTTTATTTTTTCTCTGTCTACCTCCCTCCCTCCCCACCCCCCGTCACTCTCTCTCTCTCTCTCTCTCTCTTCAACTCGTTCGTCTCTCACTCGGTGTGACCGGCGTGTTTGAGGATAAAAATCACCGTTTACTTAAGTTTTGTAATATACAAACGCGATAAACAAATGCAAGAGCCTCAAGAATATATCCATTATGCTAACTAAGGCACTTTTTCGAAAGGATTTCAAAGTTTCTTATCTTTTAGGTATAGAGGAAGCGTAGTATTTCTTATTTCGGTCTCTCCGCTTATATGTTCATCGTTTCGGTTACACCGATTTATTACATATTATACACATATTTTTTTTTCTCTATACGTATATATATTTTTACTTTTTACTAACTGTTTACTTTGAATTAAACGTATAAATATATGTATATAGACACATTTTTCTTTATTATTATGCTAAGACCCGCGTTATTTATAGGAAAATAAAGAAAAGAATTAAGTTATTTCACTCTCGACGACGAGGCGCAAGTCAATTTTTCAAAAATATATATATATTTCACGCGTATAGTTGGCGTTTCGTTTTTTCTTTTTTTTTTAATAAAAGACTTTCAATTAAGTCATTTTTTACACGAGGACGAAAAAAATAAGGAATGTATAATTCTATCGAATAAAACATAAAGAATAGTCAGCCTTGAGATCTACTTTGCTACTGGTTCCATCTTTTTTTTAGAGACCGAGAGAGGAGGTAATATCTAATAATTTTCAACAATGTGGACATATAGTAGGTGGTCAAGAAAAAAAAATCAACGTCAGAGAGCAGATGTTACTAATCCCTTTATATACGAAAGCGTCGATATATAAAATTCCTGAGGAAACGATAAATTCTGAAACATTTGGAGCTGTTTAATACCGCAAAATAAAGGTCAAATAACTCATTTGTATTGAAATGATCACGTTCATCCATTTCTCAAGAGTCTTCGTAAAGAGAAAAAGAGAGAGAGAGAGAATCTATATATGCGTATCCGATCTGAAATTATAAAAACTAGAAATCGACTTATTTTTTTTTTTTTTCTCGACTATTCGGAGATGAAGGTGACACTAAATTAGATATAGAGATATATATCGTCTCCCCCTCCTCGTATACGGTGCACTAAATTATACGATTTACTTAAGAAGTAAACGTTCGAAAGTCAAATATATATGTATAAGGATATCATAGCTGTTTTGCATAATTATTTCAAATTAACGAAAAATCAAACTTCAAATTTTTCTGTGTGTGTATATGTGTATAAAGCCTTACGGATAGTGTTTTATACAGTTTAAAGTATACCGACTTGAAGAGATTTTGCGAACGAGAGAAGAGGCACGTTATTTATGTCGTACTCTACAGTCCGGACACCAAATATATCGGTTTCGCGAAATTCGTTAAGTTTCTACGAATGATGAAATAGAAACTGACTTGAATTTCACACTCGGCAATTTTTTTTCTTCTTCTTCTTCTTTTTTTTCCTTTAATTTATTATTCTTCTTATCTCGAAAGGATACATATATTTTTCTTATATTATCCTGCAATCGTATAATTATGTAAGGATGTTTATACATTTCCGTTGATAAGATAGATTTGGTTCTTTAAACCTTAATTTATTTTCTAATCGCGAAATCCTATTAATTTATTATTTTTCGTACGTATCGTACATTTCTAACTTTTTCGTAAATTTCATCATTTCTAAAACTTATTTATAAATTTAATATTCAATTGTGTGAGTACAAATACGCGTCGTTTGCGTAATTTATACAATATATATACGTTTTTTTTAAACTATTAACACAAAAGTATAATATAATAAATAAGAATATCGTTTAAAAAATAAAGTAAGATTTATTTGAGCGCGTGCAGAATTAAAACTCGAACAGAATTTCGAAACGATGCGCAGTTACATTTAGAGCTAGGCTCTGCGCCTTCAATTTACTTTGTTTTCTTTTTTTTTTAAGATAATAATTTAAAAAGTTCAAAAGCATTTAACACATTGAGAGAAAGTAATATTGAACGAAAGAAAAACGGTTGACAACTGTAAAATTGTCTTTTTATGATTACTCTTATACTTTTTTAGGGCCGGTTTTGTCTGGATCCGATTTTACGACAACGAATGACCTTAAAAACGTCCATAAATGACGTACAAAAGGTCCGACGAACGTCTGCAAGCAATGTTTTTTTTTTATTTCCACTCGTCGGCTAACCCTCAGCAGGGTCAATATCTGCTCCTAATACCTGACAAAAAGCATACTTACTTTTCTGTCGACTAATATTTGCGAAAAGAAAACGAAGATTTTTCGCTTAATATATAAGGTATATTCCCGATTTTCAACTACGCTACATGGATTTTACCCATCAATTCGACATAATAACTTTTAACTGTGTAATAATATTGTTTAAACAATTTTAACTAATTTGTTATTTTAAACGATTTATTAATTTATTTATTGTTTTGTTTTTAAATTAACAATTGTACATCAATTATGAGTAAATTATAAGTAATTTATATCTATGTAAAAAATATTAACATATTTAATTTAATGAAATTTTTTTTATCGCGAATATATAACGTATAGTAAAATGTTCATCGAATCACAATACGTAAAAAAATTGATCAAAAACCGACTTAAAAGCCTTTCTTAACATTTCAATTATATTTGCTTCTATGCATATTTTGTAAGAATTTTTACTCGAATATACGTGCATTTACATTTTACGCTAAACGATCTAACAAATATATCAGGAATTATCACGTTTCAAAGAACATTATTCTAATACAAAGCGCGGTATAATTAAACAATAATGTGCAATTTTATTGCCTACGTAGAAATAATTTAAAAACCTGAATTATTACATCAAGAATCATATCCTATAACAATATTAACAAATCTTAACGAATTGTAATCTTATTGGTTCTATCGAGCACATTCAATCGAATCATTTCGAACTTAAAAAACGTTGTACTTACACTGAAGCTCTAAAGATAAAATAGAACAATATATACATTACTCTCTCAGTGTATGAAATGACGATACATTCAATTCCGAAACAGTATAAAGAAAAAAGTATAACACGTAAAATTTTTACTCATTAAATAATTATAATCGATCCAGCAATCTCAAGCACGAAAATCATCATTGCGATTGTTTTTCCTTAACTTTCTCTTTATACGTGTGGATGTGTGCACTTGTATACAGTATAAAACTAAATAAGGCAGTTTCAAAGGGTACGTATTTAGATACATATACATATACCTTATAGATTCTACATTTTTTTTTAACGACAAGTATTAGATTAAATATCTAAGTGATGCGCATAAGGTAATTACATTTTCACGTGTTACGCAGGATATCTATTGTACTTTCGTTTTACTAGAAAATTTTCCAACCGACAATGTGGTTTCGATGACCGAACGAGTCCCCGTCGTATATACACGTCCAACTTTTACTTTTCCAGTAAATATATATACTGTATATATCGGTAATAGAGATCTTTCGACGGGTCTTTTTTATTTTTCGTACATACACCTATACTTTGTTAATTGTTAATTGACGGGGAATTTTTTGTTCGCGCTTGCGATTAAGTTTCTACAATAGGTAATGTAAACGAGAAGAAAGAATATCGCTTCTTTCGCTTATATAGTTGCGATATAACGATCATTAGAGTTATTTATATATAATCGATAATAATCTTGATGTATTTTATCGATTTTTATATATAAGCTTGTTTTACACGTACACTGCATTTGCCGTATCAGGAATTTAATAGAAAAATACATATAAATACGTTAATAAAAATATAGTTTTATATACTATTTTATAGAGAGAGGTATTACGTTTGTGATGAACGAGTGTATGCATCTTTATTAAAATCGTAGACTTAATTCTTGTATTGTTTTTGAATAAATTACGAAAAGCTGAGAAAAATTTTAGTCAATTTTACTAAAATTACTGCCCAAAAAATTTTAAGTGTTTTTAGTAAAATTAATATTCTTAAATAAGTTTATTATATATATATAAACACATAATATATAAATTGTACAATAATTAATTTAAAAGCATTAAAATATTTTCAAATTCAAATTTAAAGGTATATTTAATTTTTTATGTACGTAAATCGAGAATCGTGTAGAATTGTTATGATTTAACGTTGCGTGTAAAACTTTACTACGTGTATAGACACGCTATATATAGCAATGTATAATATCTTTAAAACCAATATATAGTTGCGGATCAACATTATTATGCCTTCGGACTAGAATAAAATGATATATTACTATACAATCTTCTAGGCGTTAAGAAATTTATTATTTTTTTTTGATACTTAATGTCCCTGGTAGAAATCATATTCCATTAAATAAGTATTAAATAGACTGTTTGAATAGAATGGGCAAAAAATAGGCGAAAAATGTGCCCATTTTTCTCCTATCGATGAAACGCTTTTTCTCACATTTTATGACCATTTATTAAAGTAAAATCCTATTTTTCTCCCATTTTTGAGCTTGTAAATATAGATTATAGTTGAGTCTAGTTATGTCCTATTAAATATCTATTAAAAATGGACAAGTGAAAAATCTAATAAAACAGCGTTTATCTTCGTAAATACTGGGAATACAACAGAAATTAGTTGTAAATCAGACGAAAACGTTAAAAACCCATCCGAATCTATAGGAATTTTGAAGTTTACTCTTTCCGGAAAGCTGGAAAGAATATTTAAATATTTTGAGGTTATGATCATTCTATTAAATGCTAGTAAAATGGGAGAAAAAGCGTTTCATCACAAGGTATTTACTACCAATTTTTAATTCCTAGTTCTTAGTTTTAAATTTCTACTAGGGGTAGTTTCATTTCAAAAATAACCAAGTATTACGTTGCGAGTTTTCAAGTGAAAATTGCGTTTTTGGAATACTCAATCCGTATAGAGTACTAAAGTACACTGCTTGATCACTTCAGTGTTAAATATCGAACTATAATTAAATAACATTTATACTTGAACACTAATCTATATCGTATTTTTTAATTATAATCTTTTAATTGAAAATGGTTGCATGAGAACTATCCCAATCGTCTAGACATATATTGTGCGAATGTATTCATGTACCCACGACTTATGTAGATCGATAGAGTTTAATCTTGGTATTAAATTATTATTTCGGTTTTTTTTCTATATATAATATTTATTATTTAAAATCACGTATATGTGTATATATACTTATGTAAATATTACAGTAGCTCTAGTTCTACAAATCTTACGAAAATTACTTCAATAAACTTTATTGAGACAAATTTAATTAACCCATAGAAAAAAACTTTACTGTGTTTAGTAATTTTCACTCGAATGTACTTGAGTTCTTATCGTTTAAGCGAATTTTGTAAGATTTTGATAGAGTTAAATTCAATTATATGCATTTTTATTCTGTTATACGAATTATGTTCATTTTGGCTGAAATCATTTTTATCATCAAAACGCTACGTTGAGTAGTAATACTCTTATAATTTCTTATAGTCATATAATGCAATATACTTAATATTTTTCATGTATAATTATAAACAACCCTACTAATTTTTATTATAGATATACAATAATTTTTTCAAAATTACATTCGTACACTGAGAAAATTTTTTTAGAAAAAATTACTATTTTAATGGTAAACGAAGAAGAGACTTATTATTATTAATATTATACATAACAATTTTTTTCCATTGTGTAAACATGTCCTCCTTTTATCATTAAAATAGTAATTTATACTAATAATTTGTTCTCAGTATAAGATTTACTATAAACTAAATAGTAATAATTGCTAAAGAATTGAAGTATAAAATCTACTCAAGCTAGTATCTTACCTATAATAAGAAATCAAGTAAAATTTACTTTTGTCTTCACTAATTTTTACACCGATGTAAATCAGTGATTATTATTATTAATAAATAGTATTATTAATAAATATAAAATTTATGTGAATTAATCGTCAACAATAATATTTTAATATTTAGTAATTTTTTCTCCCATATAGCTAACGATAAAATAAAGATTAATTTTGCTCTAACTATATTTAAAATTTTATTAATCGACCTGTTCAATTGTATAAGATTTTGATGTATTATCGTTTACCGAATGTTACCAAATGTTTTAGTAATATATGTAGAGCGAAAGTTTCAATAGATTATCATTTTCAGGTAGCAGCCAAAAGCATTAACTCATCACGTTATATGACAGTGTATATACACCCAATTTTAAAACGCAATAATTCCATCTTTTAGAAAAATACCTGAAATATATGTACGCATATACATGTACACATATATGCGTAAACGTATATATGTATATATACAGACACATCGCCACGAAGGGTCATCATAATGTATATACGACCGGTCATAATTGATGGTAACACGAAACGTCGAAACAAAAAATAAAGTATAACCTCGGAAAGAGCAAATGAAGTCGTTTCGATTACGTCAATCTTCGTTGGTCGCACAAGTTTAAAATGATCTTATATTAACTCGTCAATCAACCGAGGAAATTACACTTGCGACATGGATGCGAAATAATGATAAATAAACGAGTTTCCCACAAATCCACGCAAAAACGCACTCGCGTAAAAGAAAAATTTGCAGACTGCGTTGGGTGGAAGAAAAAAGATAAAAGAAAAAAGAGAACGAAGAAAAATAAGAAATAAGAAGAATAAAAGAATAATATCGTCATTGCAGAAGCCAGTAGTCATCTTCCCGGCGGATAGAGAATCTATACGTATATAGCGGCTCTCCCATGTCGGCACGCAGCATCCTCCAACAATATAAATCCGCCATTACAAAGTTCTCACAGAGGCGATCGGAAAATCTGCTCCCCCTCCAACGATATGATCCTAGGTGTGATAAACGAAGACACAAAACGTCCGAGCGATACCAAAACGACGATGTGAAAGATGAAGAGAGAGGGAGAGAGAGAGAGAGAGAGAGCGATAGATAGGACCCCACGGGTATAAGAGACTCGAATTTATTCGTGGATAATAAGAGAGACCGCGCGGGAACGGTGGAAAAGCATAAATCCAACCGTAGGAGAGAATCGCAACAGGAAGTGCAGATGAATAAGCTTTTGCGTCCTAACTAAGCAGCGCATTGGTCGGGGCGCGCCGGAATGAAAACCGCGGTCTCCAACTCCGAAAGGGGGGGAGAGACACACACAGGAACGAAGGGGGCAAGAGAGGTAGTACGTACGCCGAAGACGGAGAGAGCGAGCGAGAGAGAGAGAGAGAGAGAGAGAGAGAGAGAGAGAGAGGGGTCATAAGAGCAAACCCGAACAGTGCAGCGAGGAACCGCGACAAAACGCTGCAAGTGCATCTCGGACGCGGAAAAAGGTACCTACACGAGTGTGGGGGCGTGGCTATGAGGCTCCGCCTCCCGGGTCGAACGATTGGGCTAACTCGAGTGATCGGTGCGCGGCGGTTGGTAGGAGGCGGAGACTTAGGGCCAGCGGGCCCACTTTTGCGCTCACCTAGAGCCGCAGCATGGGGGGGAAAATCGGCAAGCACCTTCAGTCGAACAGGTCGGGGATCGTTAAGCGCCAGTCCTCTCCCGTCCACCGACGCGGCTACACCACCGGAGTGTCGCACCTTTTTTTTTCCTCTCGTGCTCCCCTTTTTTTTTTTAATTCGTCAGCCGCGATGGACTGAGTGATGACCCTGTTGTGACTTGGAACTTCAAGCATGTGTAAGCAAGTGCGCTCTAGAACTTGGAGATAAGTTCTTGTTTGTTTGTTTGTTTGTTTTATTTTTTCGATTTACTCAATATTTCGAGAAAGAGAGAGAGAGAGAGAGAATAGAGATAGAGAGGGAAATTATAGCCCATTTAAACGGAACAAAGAGGAAGATTGACACTGTGCTCGTAATTGAGAAATGAGGGAATAAAAGTGCGCGTGCTGTGAATATATAAATATATGTGTATATTATACATATCATGTACATGTAGATATACATATATTGCGTAACTCTTTTGTCTACATACGCTGCAAGTCTACTGTAAGGCAAAGGTGAGTGATGACGATGATGATGATGATGATGATGATGATGATGATGATGCCGGTCTCTTCGTTGGTACATTCTACTCTATATTTTGGTGGATCCGTTTACGGGATTATGAAGTGCCACAGATGATTTGACTATTAGAATACTTAAATCAACGAGGAGATTCTACAATTCTGAGCTGAGGTGTGTTCGAGGATAAATATTGGATCGGTGATATTATCCACGTTGATATCTCCGCACGTAATATTGAGCGGATGTGAATCGAAACATGTCCTATCCCCACGTGAGCATAAACATACTTTTCATCTTTAATCATTCGATCCATTTCAAACGAATAGTTTTACCTTACGCCAATTTTTCGCAGACGATTCAATATCAATCTTTTAACTTATTTAGTGGAACCGATTAATTATTTATTCTTTCGGTCTCGTTTAATTTATATTCCCCGGTAAATTTAAATTAAATGTCAAGATTCGAATAGCTTTGCTAATGTCACTGATCGCCGCATTTGAATTGCAATTGTATATGTATACATATCTATATATATCGAAATCGAATCCTATTTTAACCTCGAACAAACCTTTATTAATGTAAATCTTCTGCGTGTTACACATTGGAATGGACTTCATTATTCTATATCGTAAACGTGTGTAAACCAATAGTATTTTATCACAATCACGCAATCGTTGTAAATTTCATGCGACTAAATTATTGTCGACCAGAGGCAAAAGAATAAGTCTTACGAAAGATCGTACGACCAAGAGAACGATCCACTAATTTATCTCCATTTGTATACCAGGACGAAAGTGCAAGACTTTTTTTACCACCTTGTTATTTCTCGGCACTCTTTTTTTTACGATTTGTTCGTATATAGCGAGTTTCGCGGACGCGTTCAACAATTGCGCGACTATTTTTAATGCTCGATAAGATTGCCGAGCGCACGTTGAAACTCATCGAAGATCTCAAAACCTATACGAAATCGTATTCGAGTCACGTATCGTCCGTGTGTGTGTGTGTTGTGTGTGTGCGAGCGTCTGTTCTTTTTTTTTTACATAAGTCGTAAAAGCTCTGTGGCGTTATACATACACGCGAAAATTCGATCGTCACTTATTTTTTCTCTCTCGCAGTATCCATTGCGCGCCATCTGTAGCAAAAAAAAAAGCGCTTTACGCCGCAAATAGACGTGATTCATGTTTTAGGTGCACATGCGCTGTCGCGCGTTTAAATCTCCGGCACGTCGCGCGGCGCTTCCGCACGTAACCTATCCGGATAAAAATCACCGAGCGCGAGTTTGCATGTATTCACGCGCGTGCTTAGCCGCAGGCCGATTACTTCGTTTTTTTTTTCCTCTTTTTTTTTGTCGTTTTTTTATTTTCGGGCGCTTTTCAGAGAGGAAAATACCGCGGACTTTCTTTTTTCACCATACGCTAAACGATTCTCAATGGGATGCGTTTCGAGATGACGAGCCAGCGATAACGATGCAATTTTATAAAACGATATTACACAGTGAAAGCGAGATTCTTTTTATTCTTCCCCTTGTTTTGTTTTTATATCCGATCGTGTTTACATTTCGCGAAAAGTATTTGCTTTTATAATTATACTTTGAGTTACTTGGAGGTGTATTGTTGATCGGTTGGACTCGCAGGTGCTTCGAGAGATTCTATATAGAATAACGTTTCATTGATACATCGATCGAGATAATATTTAACCTTTACATTTATATATTTTACTCGAAAGTTATTATGTAAATTATTATTCACTCGTACATATAAATTTCTGTAATTACTAAACGGATATATTTTGTTACAATTATTTTGGCTAAAAAGACGATAAATCGTTCGTTCTCTATACATATATATACATATGATGATGAGGTACACATGCATATTCCTGATGTCAACGCTTGAGTGTAATTAAAAGTTGCTCTCTTGTATACTAAATACACTGTTTTCTCCATAAACATACGATTTTACATAATTGATACGTTAAAAGTATAAGTGCACATTTTGTAACGAAAATTACAGACTGGTTAACAAGGATGTAACAATGGTTAATTTTGTTTTTTCTAAAAGTATCTTTAAAAGCTCGCAAATCATTGTTTAATTCAAACTTGACTAATGTCAAAACTATCGAGACAATATTTTATCCGTCCAACACAGTGTATAATAATGAATCCAACTTTATTTATCCTCGTATATAGACGATCATTCAAACGATCTATAATATTTATCAAACCGCATAGTGATGCTCCTGAAAAGTAAAAGAAAGAAAGAAAGAAAGAACTAAAAAAGCTTTTAAATATAAAATAGCAAAGTATCCCCAGTATATATATGACTTTATCCAAAGAGTCAATTTTTCACGCGGGGCAACAGAAGGAACCGAAAAATGTCACCGGTGCCTCATTAAAAATCCAAGCGAGCGACCAACCAAAAGAAAAAAGGTGGATGTGCCTATGTGTGTGTGTATATATAAATGTATCTCGGTTCCTTGGGATACGAGAGCTAAACAAAACTTTTATAAGATTATATACACATATATATATAAATCCCCACCTTTTTTGTCGGAACATACTTGAATCTAAGGGGTCACGTTATATTTACCTCTTATCCGTTCTATTTGCGTAGCAGACCGCGCAAATGAAAACATAAAATTGTCACCCTTGGCGCGCTAATAAATTTGCTTATATATCTACTTAGAGATGAAAAAAAAGGAAAAAATAAAGTAACAGTAAGCTCGAACAATGCCACCAGTTTGTACATTTGGTTACGCGTTTATGTATCCGGGTCTCTGGGTATGATCCGTAGACGAAGTAAAAAAATATATATAACCAAGAGGCTCTCCCATGTCAAAATATATTTATTGTGTGCAGTGTGTTGCTTTTTTTTTTCTTCCTTCTCCTCGCTCTCTTTTCATCTATACCGTTTTTGCCGGCTGTGGTGTGTCGGGACGTTCATTGTAAGCCCTTTATACGATTATTATCCCACTTGTAGGCCCGTGTCTTGTCGAAGAGGTCAAAATCACGGTGCGCCCCTTTTGTGAGCCGCGGCTGCCCTCGCACGTGTGAACCAGACGTGGAGGGAGAGTATATAAGTGAGAGAAAAAAAAAAGAGCGCTGCACACACGCACACACAGGAAAAGAATACCGGAGAGAGAAAGAGAGAATGAAATATCCCATTCGCGTTGCATTGATGGAAACTGTGCGCTTCGAGCGTTCGGAGATTTTGTAACTTAATCTTGTATTCTCAGTTCGAAGTCACGGAATTTCGCTAGTTACCCTAGTTTTCTTTTGTTCCAGACGATTCCGGCTAATTTGCATTCTCTATACAGATGAACGGACGTTGCATCAAATATTTTTAATTAATTATTATTTTCAATAAAACAATTTTACGTTGTGTACACTTGTGTATTTATATACAACGTTTTTTTTATTTTTATTTCGTTTCCGTTATAAACTTTACGACTACTGATTTCTATATAATGTATGATGCATACAAATGTATCTCACTGAAAATTCATCAGAAATTTAAATTTTTTATATTAAAGTAATGTCTCTCAAAAATTTTCTTATTTAGTACATGTAAGCTATAATTAACCTATCGAAAATCAAATATCAATTTTTAATCCGAAATCCTATCACTCACCCTTAACTTTGAATACAACGCGTTACCACAAGGACAAAAATGTCTGATCGTGTCGGAAAATAACGTATCACTTTATAATAGTTAATACATGTGAATTTAATGCAAGTAATCCTTTTTCTTTTAACTCGATGCACATATGTGCACTAAAAAAATTTCCGCGAAGTTAAATTTTAATCGAAAAGTTTATTGCGCAACACGCATAAACGATACTTATTACACGGTCCATAATTTTCGAGAGCTAGACAGAAAAAGAAGACGCGAAGGGGAAGAGAATGAACAAAAATGGCGAGTACGAGAGAGAGAGAGAGAGAGAGAAGGCGATGCTCATATACCCGCGTCGGGACCAATTTACATATTAACCATTCATGAGCGACGTAACCTTAAGGTCGTGATCTGACTTAACGCCTTTTTGTTCGCGGGCTTTGTTCGATATATATATATATAAAGTGAGAAGAGGAGGGTGAAGGGGGGGGGGAGAGGGAGAAGAATAATGAAAAGGGCAAAAATCGGCGCGCTTATATGTATGCACACGTTGAGAGAGAGAGAGAGAGAGAGAGAGAGAGAGAGAGAGAGAGAGAGAGAAAGAGAGCTATGTGTATTATACGTGGAAAGGGAGAGAGAAACGCGCGCACAACCTCGTTTCATGATTATGATATTCGCGAGAGCTGCTCTCTCGGACATCCGAGATGTTAAGGAACCCTTGACGTGCTCCGGTCTTTGGCAACGGATGTTCAATTTTTTCTTTTTCGACGATCAAGACGTAATGTTTTTAACGAGTTTTACTTGATTAATTTCACGACGTATTTATGGGATTTTAATTTGGTGGAACGTTAATCGGTCTTATCTCGAAAGTACATGTAATGGACAATTTTTACTTATAAAGGCGAACACGCGTAAATAATATCCCTGCCACGATCGTCGATTTAAATGTAATCGCACGTATATATATATATTTAGTTTCATCCAGATCGATATAATTTATCATAAATTTATAGTAACGTAACCTTCGATCTTACAAAAAGTTGTGTGCGCGTACGTGCGCGTATAGTTTTTGCTGCGCCTCTTCCATATTTGAAACGAGCAATAAACAAGCTCGAACTAATAGTTTGACTAATTACACGCAGTAATATTCTTTCGAGTCTTCCACCAACGAAAACGCAGAGCTTCCTCTTACGACTGCGAGGAAGGAAAAGTGTAAATGAAAAATCAACGACGCTGTTATATGGATTGACGGCGACGTACCTCGGCCGATCTTGAAAGTTAAGCAGCAGTTGCTGCGGTTACTGCCTGGATGGGTGACCCTTCCTCCTTCGACTTTCGGGATCCGCGGTTATAGATGTTTTTACCACAAGCCCAGAATATGAGGAGGAGGTTTGGAACGTTCGGGTTGCGATGTTTGGGCCTATACGCAATGCAAGTAAACACCTAAACAGAATGTTTCAATGCGTCAGCCGTCTCGGTAAAGATTTTTCCTGTACTTATAAGGTTTTTCCTTCCTCACGGGTATAATCACCAATAAACGCGAGACTGAAAAGGGGAAGAAATCTCAAGAGAGGAAAAAAGAAGGTAGTATACACCCTCACTGCACGTAGGTGTTAGGGGTGTTCCGTACGGGCCCCTACAAAGGATAAAATATGTATATAAAACAAAATAATGTAGGCCGACATTGTTGCTAAACCAGCAGTCGATATAATGGTATGAAGAATCGACGGATGCAGGATCGTATATGTAGGACCGTAGAAATATCGGTGAAACGAGTCGAGGTGCTAGATTCAATATACATTATCAATTACTGTTAGAAACGCGAGAGAATAATAATACCGCGCGTTACCGATTATTATTACTTTTTGTTGTAGCTGTTGTCTTCCTCTTCTCATCTATATATATACCCGGGGTTTATGCGCTTCTAAATAACATTTCATATATTACAACGCGTTTGTTATTATCTCGCGCCGAATAAGAAACAAGAAAGTGTACTCAGCAGTTAAATAGCATTCCGCTTCCCTGGCGCGTCTGCTTCGGATTCATAGTCCTCTTCTCTCCAGACCGTCTTTCTCTGTTTCTTTCTTTCTTTCATCCTTTTATTTTTTTCTTTTCCTTTTCCTTTTTCTTTTTCTTTTTCTCTCTTTCGTTCGAACGGGGTTGAGTGCGAGCGTGCGCCAGAGCGCGAGCGAGAGAGCGAGCGAGCGCACACGCGGTCTTAAGAGTCACGGCTGTTCGACCACCGTTTACGAGATTGTAAATCAAATCCCGACGCGTTTAATCGCCAAATAAAGAAGGTTTCAAATACTTTGACGCTCGGGGGCCAGCCGCCCACTTGTAGAGCCGCCGCGCGCGTCTTTCTAGATGAAACGAAATAAAAATTTACTCGACCGAGCAAAGGGGTTAAAAAACGAGCTCGCCACGTCTATATACATATACATTTCCTGCCTCTCCCTCTCTCCTCCTCCTCCTCCTCCACCTTCTCTTTCTCTTTCCTGTGCCCTATCTCTCCCCCGCACAATTTACGCCTTGGTTAATTTATTGCTTGGGATTGATCCGATGAGTGCCGCGTGTGCCACCGTATATAGTGTGCTTTTTGATGTATCTACACGGAACACTTGTTGATTCTCGGGCCGCATGCCTTTTTTCTCTTTTATGAATTATTCGTTTTCACGCAAGTAACACCATCTTTGTGTCGTTACACAATTTATGCAACTGCGTGCAGTTAGTTATTTCACTTTAAAAACTGCGCGCGCTCCGTGTGTACAAAAATATTGAACAAGTAATTCGAACAAAATAGAAAATGGCAATGCGTGCGACTCCACGGATTTCCTATCGAGATAACGTAATTTATTAAGCGAACCCAACGAGCTCGATTTTAATAGATAGAGTTGCTCAAACGATTCATTAAAATGAGAACAATATACGATATGTGTAACGTAATAAAAGTAACACCACCACCGTAAAAATAAAAAGTAAGAGAGAACAAAAAAGAAAAAAAAAAGTAAAACACCTACTCGCACACGGTATTTAAACACAAAGTAGGCTAATAGTAGGATATAAAAATTAGCATTTACATTAGCTGTGAGTGTGAAAACAATTTAAATGTCGGCTAGTCGTAAAATTTAAAATTATTCACTTAAAAGTTAATAACCATTTAAGTTTTAAACAAATAAACCGTATCGCGCGCAAACTCAAACGTTCAAAAGGTCTCGGGTTAAACAATAGAATTGATAAGCCTCTGATGGATATAGGTATATATATGTATAAGCAAATGATAATCGGCTAGACGCGCGAAAATCCAAAAGATCGGTAACAATGGAAGAATGAAATCGGCGTCAGGAAAAAAATGAGCGAAAGACTTTGGAGTGTATAACAAACCCTATATAGCCGAATCACCCACGTTCTTTCACATACATAAAGATACACATGTACATATACATATATATATATATATATATTTGTGTGCGTGTGCGCGCGTGTGTACATTCGTGTGGGTATCTATATATGCGCTCCACTTAAGCGTCAAACGTCGAAAAAAAGACATTAAACGTTTTCTCTCTTTCTCGCGGAATGCCCCGTCATCCCGTTAAAAATCGGTTCGGTCACGGAACGCGCGGCGAATAAAATAATCGAGCGCATCTCTTATATGGGGTCTCTTGCTCGTCTCTCTCTCTCTCTCTCTCTCGCTCTCTTTCTCCGCTCAGGTAAAAGAGAGAGGGGGACAAAGAGATGGCCTTAAGGCCCTTTCTACCGGCTTAAACTGTCGCGATAAATGATCCCGCGAGAGGTTATTAATTGTTTCTTGGCTCCTGTGGAGCGCATTGTGAATCCAACGAAGCCACCTCGTGAAAACATTAACCGAGGGAGGCCGCCCCCCGAAAGAGAGCACCCATATACAAGCTTGGGAAAAAAGTCTCATTTTTCAAGGACGCGAGAAAGAGAAGTCTTCACCATTCATCTTGGCGATCGTTAAAAACGCATCTTGGGTAGTGCGGTGCGAGATTCGCGCCACCCGCCGCTCGCATTCTGACGACCGATATTCCAGCTGCTCGAGTAACCTATCCTCCTTCTTTTTCTCCTTTCTTCTCGTATATTCTTGCGGGATTCACACTCGGTATATATGTATATACAGCCGGTGTATTCACCATACCGATCTAACTACAGGCCACTTACACCTATTACCTTTTGTTTAAAACAAACACGCTACCTTCCAACGTAATCGATTTTTTCGTTACGACGATCGATGTATATCCTTTGAGGTGATCGGTTTTGGGATAATACGCTCCTGCTTCTTCTTTCCGCCGGACTAATTTCGATTTGATTTAGCGGTGATGACCTCTAATACGATTAAAACGGACTCTATAATGAAATTTTCGTGACGACACAATTAATTTTCAAAATTTTCTAAACAAACTTATTACATATATATATATAAATTGATGTAAAAAATAACAAATTTTATATCTCACCGTTAATCTGGCGACAAGCAATTATTTAGCGACCTAGTATTGATTTGTCACCCTAAGTATGCATCGAAACCTAACAATTCTTCAAAAAATCCTCGTTCAAAATTTGAACCGAAACGTGTCGGAGTTAGTTAGCTCTACACATATGTATATATACCTATATATAGGATCCACAATTCTAAAAATTCGTAATTTCGCAAAGGCTAAATACGAAGGCAAACATTCATAAAATAAGACGTGAACTAACATTCTACATTTTGAGTTGCATAAGTAATTTACCTGTCGAATTTCAAATTATCCTTTAGCAAAGATCGTATTTTTCTAATAACTCTGTAAATATTGATGGTCCCGGAACACACGCACACGCATACCGACAGTGACTTGGTGTACGATATTTTTTTTTTCTTTTTCTTTCCTCTCTTTCTATGTGAAACCGGGTTTTTCAATTTTCCACTTATACTATGACGCGTCGTAATATGTTCCCTCTGTACACACGCACTCGCGCGCACACACACACACACGCACACACACACACACGTACACGTTTTCTTTTTTCTACTATAGTAAAAACAATATATGAGAAATCAAAATCGTAACAAAAAATTCTTACGTAACTGCAAGGCAATGTGTAATTCGAGAGCGAAAATAATTTTATGCCAAGTGTAAATTAGAGAAGTTGCATTTGATAAAGTGCGCAGAGGCAAGTTGGTATTGGAGCGAGGATTTATAATGACTTGGCCCCTCATTGCGAATCATAATATACAACCGGTTAAATAACATGTTTTTTTACAAACGCAGCTTTGATAACACGACACGTATTAACTTCGCGCAAGAGATAATTTAACGTCTATTCATAAATTGTTGCGAACAAAATACTTAATGTTTCACTATCAAAAAGAAATAAAAAAAAAACAACAAACTTTCTTTTAATTACCAAAAGTTCCATTGATTTTCTAAGAATTTTCAAATAAAATGCACAATATATCGATGTAGAATTGATCGCGCGTCGCGGAGATGCAGAATAACCATTAATCAATTATTATTAATCGACATTATTGACCTGCCATTGTTTAACATAAATTAAAATAATGTTCGACTATTATAATTAGATTCCAGTGCGGCTTCTTAAAATAAACACCGCGAACCATAACTCGAGATTTAAAGTAAAATGAAATAAATTCAAAGGTTTAACAAGGAAATAGTATACAACCGAGTATGTGCTCGCGCGTCTACTTAGATTTTCCATTCCCGAGCGATCGGAAGAGCTCTTAAAATTCCAGGAGCATATCTTGAAATTTTTTAAAATTGAGTGTAACATCGTCGCGTCCTTGATTAAAAAGGCAAACACCCACTAGCATAATGCGAGCGCATCGTGTTTATAATTTACGCGATGCTGACCGCGTCGAGCGAGCATCCGTCTCGAACGAAATGCAAACTGGGGGATCCCGGTTAATCGCGCATATACGCTCTTCGTGTGTACGTGTGTGCTTTGTCTTATAAATTCCGTTTCTGTAAAAACTGGAATGCAATTGCTTATATGTAAATGAGGAGATTGTGCCGTCGCGGATGAATATACTCTCTCTCTCTCTCTCTCTCTCTCTCTCTCTCTTACCCTTGCAAAAGTCTCTTCTTTGATACCGCGCTCCGATTTCATCTCAGCCTTGAAATCGAACGGGATGATACTGATTCACCTAGTCAACATAGATACACACGCACACACACACACACACACGCGCGCGCACATAGATATATGTATATTTAAAAGTACAAATTGCCTTGACCTGGTATTTACTTTTTTTCGGTATTTTTCGTAAGTTTGGTAAATGCACACACACTTTTTTGTTGAGAAGTTTAAGGTCATCAAACACAAGATTCTCTTACTTGTACACGTTTGATTGTGCAGAGATATATTTAACTCTAATGCACAGTTAAAATTGACTCTAATTCTAATACATGATTCTTCAGATGTATATATTATCAATTAATAATTTTCTAACATTTATTTTATAATTAATTATGTATAATATTCAATCTAATTCAATTAATAGTATGTGTGTAGACCATTATTTGGTTTCGCTATAATCGCGTTATGCATCCCGTAATGAAAATATACTCCATTTTTTAAATTTTTGGAGTAAATTTAATATGTGTTACGTAATCTAATTTAATTAAATCAATACAAATACTTTTCACTGGAATAATATGACCATATACGATAATTGTCAACCTTATACCATTCGTACAATGTCCGTTGCTATAACAAGTTCACATTATATACCTATAAAGTTCATCTGAAGACAAAAACATATTATTTATATTTTTGATATTCAGATATATACAGACATACAAACTCTGAGTTACAATTACACATACACAATTTTGTTTTTCGAAACTATCTCTTATTTGTGAATAAAATTTTTGTAATAATTTATGTTTTATCTAATCGGTATACTTACCTTTACCTAATAATTTTTATAATTGATATTGTTTAATAAACAATGATAAGACGAACTTTCATTCGCAATATGTTTTGTGAATTTTAAATCTGTTCCATTATTACCACAAAACTAACCATCGGTGCGTACGTATATATATATACCCGCGCGTCCTGATTTTCATCAACTAATACCATTATTAATCCGTATCGTAAAGTATCAATTTAATAGCAGTACAAGCTAACACTTATGTTTTCGGCGGCTATACGTTTAGTATAGATACTAATCGAAAATAATCGGAAGAGCCGAAAGGAAAAAAAAAGAAAGAAAGAAAGAAGTGAAGAAATATATAACCATCTGTTTTTAAAAGCGATTCTCGGACTTTTTTGCCTAATTATAATTACAAATGGAAATAGACTAAAATTCGAAGCGAAAGAAATAGGCACTAGACTTTCTTTCTCGAAATTCTAATGCCCTTTTTCGAGAGAGAGAGAGAGAGAGAGAGAGAGAGAGAGAGAGAGAGAGAGAGAGAGAGAGAGAGAGAGAGAGAGAGAGAGGAAGAAAGAACATCTACACGTATATAACCGAATCGCTTGTCGTCGCGCACCTTTTTATTTCTTTAATTACGGATTCGAACGGTCCTAAAACCCGAATGAAAAAAGAACACATCGTACCTGATTAAGTCCAAGGCGGAAATGGTATATATAACTGCCATATGGTTCTGGAAACGATTTCACTTGAGCTGGATTTATTCCTTGCGTTATTTTTTTTCTTTTTCGTTTTTTCTAACGAATTTGATGATCGCGCTGATGATTTATGTATTTAAGCGAGTAGATTTTAATTGAAGATCCAGGAAAAAAAAACCAATGGGAAAAGGGTCACGGAGACTATATCTCGAATAGCTTTTTTATTCTAATTTTATGTAATGACGTTTGAAGAAAGAAAAAATATATACCTATATATTTATTTGTGTGTATATATATATATATATATATGTATATATGTATACAAGGAAAATGCTTGATGCTGATACCATTTATTTACTTTATATGTATATAGGCTTTATAATCGCAATAAGTACCGATCGATATTTCGTGAAGACATTCATCTTTTATACCCTCGGATACTATATATAGGTATATATATATATGAAATAATTCGATAAAGGCGAGAAATCGTGAGGTATGGATTAAGATTTTGATATCGGTGTAATAAAATGACAAGAATGCTCAATTTGTTTCAAAACGAATGCCGTTATTACTGATTTTAATAATAATAAATTAAATAACTATTATCGTGTACTATTTATAACATTAAATTTAAAAAAAAAATTCTTAATCCTCTTTGTAATCGGGAAGAAAAAGTCGAATTAACTGTGGTATATACCGATTGTACGTCCAAGGAGAAAATAAATATACGAAAATGAGTGATTAACAAATTAATCTAACTAACATTATTATCCTTAAATGATTCGCATTACGTAAGCACACACATAGAAAAAAGTTAAATAAACTTTTTGTCTAGAAATCAACGTTAATCACACCCGTGACAATCCAATTTATTCTATACCTACATGCACACATATACGCACACACATAGATACACGCGTACGCGATGTATACATAAAGTTATTAAATGGTGAAATTTGGGTCATTATACGCCAGTAATTTCCATCATTGAAAAATGTATAATTATTAAGTGTCGAACGATTATTTCGTATAGAGAAGTTAATAAAAGATCGAGGCATGGTGGAAATAAAGTGCCTCCGGAAAGACGACTTAACGACCAACTTGAGCGCGAGCGCGCGTGAACGGTAGCTATATATGAAGTTCGCTCTTTGGTATATATACTTGCACGGAGGTCGGCGCGTAACGTAATTAAAGTACAAATGACCGAGAGAAGGCCCTCTGTCGCCGCAAATCCTAACGGAGGCTCTTTTCTATATACTCTTCGTAGCTCTCCCTCCCTCCCTCCCTCTCTCTCTCTCTCTCAATCTCTAAGAGAGCTCTAATTACCAACGCTCTGGATTCTCGTTAAAATACTCGGGCGCAAAAAACACACTCGAGGAACACTGCCGATTGATGGGATGAGGAAAAGAGAAAATTGTGCGTGGGGTATTTTTCTCTTACCGGATGAAAACATAAATGTCGATCGGCTTAAAGAGTGCCGACTTTAATTAAACAATTGAGGTGTGTATATGTGTATACATATACATCTGTGTGACACTACACGGATTTATGTAGTACGCACCACACGCAAGTTGATCGATATTTTTCACCGAATCGGTGTTTTATACGTTATTTCGTACTAGAACTCTCGATCGCTTATAGATTATTTAAAAAATGTCATCTTATTAGTATAATTTAGAGTTTTGACAAATTTAAACAAAAATTCAAGATTGTTATTTTTTTTTTTTTTTTGGTAAAAAAGGTAATTTTAAAATAGATTATACGGAAGAAAAAATTACCGAAATACCTACAGCGCAATGTAAAAAAAAATTATACCAGAGAGATGCAAAGTTTTAATTTGTTTGTAAGGAACAAAAAACTCAACGGTCATAAATAATTGGAGCTACAATAGAAAGACAATTACGTAACGCGTATATCTGCAACTAGTAATAATAAAACATGCACAATGCTAAGTAAAAAAGAGAATCGTAAAAAATAATGCAAATGAATTAATACGAAGGTAATACGGTATAATTAAATTAATACAACAATAATAGATTATAAAAACATAAGATCATTATTCTTACCTTTTTTGAAAAAAATATTATATACATACATACATATACACACATGATATTCTATATTTATAAATAAATTGCAATTTACTAGACAACATTGTTCAGCTTTAATCACAAACTTTTTAAAATATTTTTTTATTAAATTTTTTTATCAACTATCACTGTACGCACAATTATACTACAAATTGCCATGGTAAACGTATAAATTGCGATAACGTAAAAAAAGTCAAAGTTACCAAAAAGTATCTTCAAAGCAGGCCATATAACGAAAATTCGATTTCTCAAAAAATTAAAAAATTCCAACTTAAGATAATTTAAACAAGTGAGCTTTTGCACAATCATCTTTTCCCATGATTAAATCCGTAGCTCATCCCTCATTCCAGTGTGTTTAAAAACTTGAGTACTATTCCAGTGATACTATAAAAGTTTAAAAATCCGAAAGCTACAACATCGTTAACCCAAGCAAGTTAATTGGTATACTTTCAACCTCGTCATAACCAACGCTTCGAATTCGAAGGAAAGGAACGTGCACTGCCTTACAGAATTTAGAAACTGTCTCTCTCTGACACAATAATTTCCGGAATCTCGAGCATTTTGATGACGTTCCATCACATTGCAACATAATGTATATATATACCCTCACACGTTCACACATTTTTGTACTCGTGCGTGTGCGTATACCTTACGAAATTTATCCTTAGAAATGTAAGGAAAAAAAAAGGAAGAAAAAAAGAAAATTTCGTTCCTCTCGTTACATAATTAATAAATGTCGAGCAGATCATCTTTGACGTGACCGGTAAATCTCGTGAAATACCTGCAATTCAAATAAGTTCACCTTGCGTATAAATCTATTATACGGTAGAAAGAAAAACCGCAATACATATACCTACATACCTGATAAATAAAACAGACGGTTTAAAAGAGAGTATCCCATCCATCAAAGTGATTCGATCGAACCTGGTCGATTTCTAGAAAGTCGTAAGTAAACTTACAAGTATATAGAATAAAAAACAAAGAAGAAGAAGAAGAAGAAGAAGAAGTAGAAGTAGAAGAGGCATCAGAATAAGAAGAAGAAGAAGAAGAAAAAGAAGAATTGCTTCCGCAATGACAATACACGAATGCGTTATAATTCGCTTCTATATAAGCGCGTAGCGTTTTCCCGATTATGTCAGAGCGGCTCATTCCGCTCGGATGCAAATCCCTGGCTAAAAGGCCTTATTAGGCACCTGCTGTTATGAGACGACTTTAATCTACATAGATATCGTTCGGATAAAACCCGAGCTTTTAAATGCAGTAGGAGAGCACGGGGAGAGACGCGACCGCAGACTGCAATACGTCCGCCACGAGAGAGAAAAAGAGAGAGAGGGACAGAGACGGAGAGATAAAAAAAAACGAAGAGAAGAGATAAGGGGCATTATGCCGCGATGAGAGCGTGCACAGTAAATGACGGAAGATTATTTTCTGCGAGCTTTTTTTTACTTTGACCCGTGTGTGATGTGTTCGCTCGTCGCGCTCGGATTTTCTTATGACGACCGTCGTTGCGCTTCTTCCGTTTTTTTTTTTCACCTCGCGTTGGATTGTTTTTAGACGATTTTCTCGTGTGGACTATTCGATCAGACGAGTATAAAGGTTTTATTCCTTTGGTTTCTCTCCTTAAGGGTGAAACGATTATTCAATTTTCTCTTAGATGGAGAGTTAAGGAAAAACAAATCGATTTTCATTTTCGCGCGCTCGTTGTAAATTACTTACGGTTTCTTTTAAGTGTTATAACGACGTTTTCTATCATTCTCAATCTTTTTTACGATCTAATGTCTATTTATTTATTTATTATATACCGTTTCGGTGCGTGTTTAAACTGCGAATTTTTTTCTTTTAAACGGCTCTTCTCCACGCAATGTATTTATTACTCCAATTGCAATTTTAATCGGAAACACGACGAAAACTAAAAGTTAATTGTTCTTTGGTGAAGATCATAAAAAAATTCTATTATTCATTACTTTGTATAAAATTTTATTATATCCATTTACTAATCTTTCGATCGCCTTAAAAGAATTTCGAGTATACTCGTAAAAAAAAAATCTAAACTCCGAGGTTTAAAAACCAAGATTTTTCACGATAAAAGAAATATATGTATATTGAACGAGTTTTCGAACTCTCATTTTACGAGAACTCACGACGAGAGAAGGAAAAAAAAATAAGAAAATCTGTAAAATGATGTTAACAAGATTCTTTTATTTTTACGAGGGCGAGGATCAGCTAGTAAATAAATGATAAACCAAATCGTAAATATATATATATATATATACATATACATATATATGTGTATATACTCATATGTGTACATGTGTGTGTGTGTGTGTCTCTGTATATATATACAACGTGGAATTTTCAAAGTTCATCCTCCGGAGCGAGATGCGCGCAAAGTATAGAAGAAAGAGTGTGTATATATGGGAGTTTGAAAAGTGGCCAGTACACTATATATATATATATATACATATGTGTGTGTATGTATATGTATATGTATATATATATATATATGCGCATGCGCGTAGTGAATAGGCCCACTCTTTTCCCATCAGTCGCGAAGCGCAAGTTGCTTCGCTCGCGCGAGAGAGGCTATAAAAGCGAGGGCTCCGGTTCGCCACCCAGCGCGTTATTATCGTGCGCCTCTTTTCACTGCAACTACCTATACTTTATTTGGTATAATCGGATGATTTAAAAAAAAAAAAAAGAAAAATAACTTCTCCCTTCCTTCTCCTTTGGACAATCCGCTTTGACAGAATGCGCTTATGTAGATTTCTTCTTCCCTTATAAACGTATCTTCTTTTACGAATTTTTTATCACTCGCGTGTATTATAATCACGGCTAATCTCGTACGTACACGTATGTATAATACGTATCCTGGTTTCGACCGTTTTCTTTATACGCGTGAATTATACATTCTAATTTATTTACAATTTATAACTATTTTTTTTCTTCTTCTTTTTCCTTACAGATGAATCAACAGTGCAAGGTCTGCGGTGAGCCAGCGGCTGGTTTCCACTTCGGGGCATTTACGTGCGAGGGTTGCAAGGTAAATATTTTATTAAGAATTGTACCAAAACCTTCTCTCTCTTTTTTTTTTACGACGATTCGTTGAATCTGATTAATAATTCGGTTGAATTTCTTGTGGTTTTGTATACAAAAAAAAAATGATTTATCTGATAATTGAACTGAAAGAGATTGAAATACTTTTGAAGTGTTTGATAATCAGTTTATCAATGATAATGTTATATTAATTTATAATATTATCAATGATAAGAAAATAGATTGCATTGAAAAATATACAAATTGGTTAATAATTAATATTTTGTTTGCATTATCACCTACGCACTGTATACAAAAAGAATTATCAGATTCTTCAATGTAGGTCCACGTGACTCGCAGACAACCTAAACTAGAAAATGATCGAATGATTAATTACAAATGCATAACCCGTCGCGATCGCACGATGTAGGTGAAAAACAAATCAAACTGCCATCAGGTAGAAAAGTAAAAGAAGAATAAATATAAATATAGAAAAGCAAAGCGAAAAAGAAAGAAGAAGAATAAATAAGTAAATATAAAATCGTGCGCGCCACAATGGCAAAGCAATCTCGTACAAAAGGCTAGGAGCCATCATTCGCGGAAAAGCACAATCCGAATTTTTCTCGCGTTAGTCGGTCCCGACGGAAGCAATGCTGCTGCGACGTTTGCGGTGGCAATGGGGCGGGGAAAAATTGCTCGACCGCATACTTACCGCATCCCAACATCGTAAAGAAAAAAAAAACCCCCGAGAAGAAGAAAAAAGTTAAAAGAAATAAAAAGAAGTATATTTTCAAGAATGACTTTTTGCTTAGAGGTTTTACAGTTACCATTATAATGCGAATATTGCGATTTTACGTGTCAAGTGCCGCCGTTGCCGACGGCTCGTTCTCATCGGGTTATTCGCTCTTGCTAATGGCTATATACCCGCGAGATGAATAGATTTCGAGTGGGGAGAACCTCTCTTACATTTATCGTGATAATTGGATTTCACCCGATGGCTATCTGCGGTTGTTGGTAATTCGAGTTCACACTATATACCTATATATATATACAATGTATATACATATACATATCGCGAGTATTGTTTGTCGTAGTATTAACCGTATTTTTTTCTTTTTTTTTTGGGTTCTTTGTATCGTACAATAGGTTATACACTGAAATATTGACTATGACTGAAATTAAAAACTATATGTTCGCGGAGGCTTGTGTGAGTCATAATTTAATTTGAATGTGCTCTGTGGGATTGGAGTTATCTGACACGTAATGTGCGATAGTAGATTTTCGTATAATCCGCGCAATGAGACTGGTAAACTTTTTACTGCATTTTCAGTACAAGAAAATATAAGTATAATATTCGAAACCAGTGGACGTTTTATCCTCATCGCTAAATGGATTAAATTTATATTGTAAATTAAAAAAATAAGTAAATAAATTGTCAATCCAAAGGGGTAAAGAAACCGCGAAAAGGTATTCCTGAGTGGAAAGAGTGTTGGAAAGAGACGTGTAATAGTGTCCTAATAAAGTATTGATAAAGTCGAATATGTTTGTCTCGAGAGGTCTTATTAATTATTTCCTGGTTGTATACAAAAGAGTTAAAGTCTAATAATCTTCGGTAGAGTTTTAGCACGAAAATGTACCAACTAATTTATAAATCCATCTAAAAGGTTCCACCATCGCCCCCAAAGGTTAATTGCGCGAAGCCTAACATTCCCACTCTCGCGGAGAGCGAGAGGGAGAGAGAGAGAGAGAGAGAGTCTCGTAATCTCTTAGCTGTCTCGATACATCATTCGTTTTGTGTGCTACCCGAAAGGATGGTAAAAGCGTCAACCTCTTGGCAAATTGGCGGCCCCCTCGTCCCGTATTCTCTATAATCGAAGTGGCTCACGCAGCGGTCTTGTTAACAGCCGCACTCTCTCCCGCTCTCTCTCTCTCTCTCGGAGAAGATGCAAAAGGGTGTTGACCCTTGCTCTCTCTCTCTCTCTCTCTCTCTTTTCAAGCCGGTCGGACGTCAAGGCGCCTCTAATGCGCCGAGTCGAGGGAATATCGGTACCGCATACTAAGTGACCCGTCCGATTGGATCTCATTAGGCTAACAACGAGCAATAGTTTACCTAGCGCACCGGGGCCTCTATACATTCTCTCTTTCTCTCTCGCTTACGCCGTATATGCGAGGACAGACGTGCGCGAGATAACGCGCGCGCGGTATAACCGCACTCGCGGGATAAATCTACCGGGTATATAGGTACGTACACACACACACACTAACGGACACACACGGACACACAAGTGTTCGACCCCGCAGGTCGCGATCGAGCAAATTTTACAACTAGCTATAGGTTAGAGCAAGCTTACCTAATACGGACTTATACGGATGTGTAATTATTCGTGATGGTTCGCTGATTCATACTGCTTTGAAATACTCATACCTACATCTGTGTACATTGCATATTGTACTCTATTAATTGGATATAAACTTTCGAGTACAAGTGTTTACGATTTCTTTTTTTTTCTTTTCGTACACCTATATATTCTTGATTATAACTACTTTGTTGGCCAAACCTTATATGAATATATGTATATATATACACAACGTTTGCATTTGAATGACAGTGCCGTCTTGATATAATTTTGTGAATCGCGTTGAAGCAAAGACACGCCGCGGACTGAAAATTAATTAAAATTTATCTGCACGAGCGTCATCTAGTCCAATAATGAAGATCATTAAGAATCTATAAGATCGGCATCCCAAAAGTAATCGGACGGGTACACGTATACACACGCACACGCATCCACACCCACACAGACACACACGTAGAGATACGTATAGACAGTGATAACCGGAGGAAAAATAAAGAAAGGTAAAAAAAATATTCGTCCGTGGGAAAATGGGATAAGAGAATCGTATATAGAGGAACCCGTGCAAAGTGACAACTATACGGCATAGCCCGTAAAGTAGATTAGCTACGGCAGCAAAAAGGCCCTGGCTCGCGCGCGATATGCTCCAAATTGAGAAGGAGCGCGGAAATGCCGTATACACTCGTGACAAGAAAGTTTAGCGGGCTCGTATAATAAACGAACCATTCCTACATATATATCCGTGTGTGCAGCGATTTATACCTGTGTACGTGTGTCTCTTCACCCTTTCGTACGGAATCCTCCTCCTCGGAAAGTAGAAGACTACCAACGCGCATATACAAACCGATCGAACGTTTCTCTCCCTCTCTCTCTCTCTTAAAAACATAAATTCCAGCTGCCGGACAGTTAATGGCGGACAAGCGCCTCTATCTCTCGCTCATCTAAATCTGTAACTTTAGCTTTTCCCGAGCGTCCTTCTTTCGGGCTCCTTACGACACGAACCTGCATGTGTGTGTGTTTGTCCAAGTATGTGCGAGTATTCTTTCAACTACCTATTGCCCGTTGACGATTAATAGGAGAGGACGAACGCAAGAATCGTGCGCTCTCGGGGCATCTTGAATTCGATACACGCCGCGGGGACGAATCGGTGTATCGTTGCGTCACATGTACCTATACATAGGCTCTACGCACCAATTTCGTGAGTGTGATCCAAACTCCAAATGTCTACCATACATAATATATTTGTGTCTCACTCTCTCTCTCTCTCTCTTTGTACTCAATAATCGATGGGTAATATTGTTATACTTGACTGGCCAATAATATTATTTACTAATAGAAACGTTGACTTGAAAAGTACAACACGCTATTTGGTTTAATTTAAAACAAAACGCATACAGAATGTCAATTGATTTTCGGAAACTGTTTGTTAATTATATCCATGGGTTTGTACTATTTCATCTTGCACAAAGCTTACTGTTCGTTAAATATGTATATACGCCTGTCAAACGTTATTTTCTACATTTAACAAATCTATCCAAAGCAAACGCGAGTGTATGTATAAGAAAACGAAATATGTATATCTATATATATTCGTGGTCGTGCGTGTGCATAAAGATCGCAGCCCCGCGGGAAACCCGTCAATTAAAACAGCTCTCCGGTAAAAGGACAAATTTCGCGAACGATATCTCGCGCTAGGAATTTTGCATATATGTATATATATATACATGCGCATCACAACGGAATCCTCCATTCGCTTTTCGCAAATAAAAGAGATAGGAAGACCGATACACATATACGTGTAGACATATAAACGAAAACATTCGGGTGACTTTAATGTATGGGATCTTGATTAGCATACTAATAACCGTCGTGGATTCTCCGCATGACATTCGGTGCGAGAAATGCCGAGCTGCTCTGTTTCTTCGTCCCACTCTTTCTCTTTCTCTTTCTCTTTCTCTTACTCTTTCTCCTTTATTTTTATCGCTCTCTTTTATTTTACCTTCTTCCTTTATTCACCACGAATGAATTCGGACTATTTCGCTATAAAAAGAACCAAAGAAACTACTTCGAGATAACGCAAGAATGCTACGGTAAGTGATTTTTTGTTCTACCCGCAAACTTTTGTTACCTCGCGCGCGAGCTTTGCTCCTTTTTTTTATCCTCGCTTTTACGACACCCTACCCCCTCTTCGTCATCTCGCTCTCTCTCTCTCTCTCTCTCTCTCACTCTCAGTCTCACCTTTAAAAGCCTAATAAATTATCCACACCATTGTTTTTTCCACTCTTTACGACGATTCGACTTATTGTTACGCTCTCCTATTTGCTTTTTTTTCTTCTTCGTCTAGTTTTCGTTTCTCTCTTGGTATAGTAATAATAATATTCCTACTCGTTTTCCGGGGAAACAATTTAATCTCGCACGAGCGAGCGCGCGCGAACTGTTCCGTTGATAAGACGCGTATAGTCCGTGGAAAATACGTGTCCCCAACGATACATATATATACCGATGCATATATCCGTCTCGTTCGTTTTCTTTCTTTCTTTTTCTTTTTGCTTTTTGAGACCTTGGCTTTCGGAGCGCTCACGTACAGGTGATCGATACGTGAACGCGATCCTTATATGATGCAAATTTTCCCGGCTTGTGTATTGTTTTTTCTTCTTCTTCTGCTTCTTTTTTTTTTCGTGACTCAAGTACAGGGACATTATGCAAGCCTATTTACGACAGGTGGGGCAAATTTATGTATCATCACGATTGAATTTTTCGTATACGTATAGCGCGGACGTGATTCATATATAAGACCTCGTTCATCCCGAAAGTACGCCGGGTATACATGTGTGGGCAGTGTGTGCGCGTGTGTGCGCGTGTAAGAGGGACAATGGCCCGAGGACAACGCGACAATGAGAAATTTATATTTATTATTTGCTCGTAATATGTCGTTCTGTGCAATTGATCGATTGTCACATACTGATATATTGAAATGTCGATATTTTTTTTCCACCTATGAGCAAAGCCTAATCGGACACACTTGGTCTATACGTAAAAATATTATTTAAACTTTGATCATCTTCGTTCAATAATTTTAGAACAATGATGGTTTTACACGGAACTGTGGTACATTATACACGTTTATTACTAACTGTAAATGTTAAAATTATAATCAAATATAAAACCGATAGATTTAATTATATTCAAAAATATTAATATAATAAATATTAAAAAAAGAAAAGAAAATATGTATGTACCCTCTCGTATAAGCCTTTGCCCTCGAAACTCGATCTCCAATATTTTTATTTTAGTAATTAACGGAGGATTCATTGCCGGCGACCCCTTTTTAATAACAATGGCTTTCAATGCAAATCGTAAACTGAATTAAATATTAAAGCTACTTATATATTACAGGTCCGATTAATCGTTAGGCGCATTAAAATACATACTGTTATATTTCATATTCAATTGACAAAGAAGCTTAAAAAAATAATAAATTAACTTACGAAGAGAAAGAGAGAGAAAAAGAGAAAGAGAGAGAGAGAGAGAGAGAGAGAGAGAGGAGGGGGGAGAGTATCAGCAAGTTACTTTATCCCATGTACGCATAAAAAATAATTAAAATGAACAATTTATGTAATTTCCATTAAGAGAATCGTAAAGTAGGCTTTTATCGGTAATGTCTCTTAGTGAGTTATGGTAATAATTAAAAATAACTGTATCAAAATAGCTGTTTCGAATTAAAAAAAAAGAGAGAAAAATAAGAGGAAAAGAAAAAAAACGAATTTACGAAAGAATTCCTTGTGTAACGTATAGAAGAGACGCGATAGTTGTAGAGCTGGTAAGAGTTACGATTTTTTTCTTGAGATTCGATTTCGGTGTCGTTGATTAGGTTGCGAGAGATCTCCAAACGACGGAATATTAACGATCTTAAATAAGGAGTGTATAATGTTCTCCTTTTTCTCTCTCTCTCTCTCTCTCTCTCCCTCCTCTTCTTCTCTCCGATTTTATAAAAAAAAAAAAGAAAAAGAGAAAGAGAGTAGAGATGAGAATGAAATGTCGAGACTCGCTTTTAAAGACTATTTCACGGGACATAAAGATCGGACGCGACATTTAGATTCGGGAGGACATAAAATTCTCGTCTTATTATCGTAATCTCCCGATATACATGCGAAATTTGATGCTCTGTTCTGATATCTCTAAAAACGCGATTTAAAACGTTGAAATTACTTTGGTTACTTAAGGTTTATGTATTTATATATATATGGACTTTTGTGAACGCGATTCCGGTTGTCGATATAATCAAAAGAAGAAAATAAAAACGAAGTAAAAAGATGAAGCGCGTCTCGTCTAGCGCGCGAACGAGGAGGGCGTATATACACACACAGTGGACAAATGATGGGTGGTCCCTCACTGCGTGTGCAGTATTCAGACAAAATAAATATTCATATCCTTCGGACACACAAACTACACCAACGAGAGTTTGCATAAAAAATAGAGGGAGAGAGAGAGAGAGAACGAGAAGAGGGTCCCAAACGAGTGTATATCTATAAAACTGCTAAATCTTCTTAAACGGGCGACTAATTCTTTAATATACGATTCTTAATACTTATGCCGACATATTTTCCTATAAATGTCTCATTTTCTTCGTTATTTATTAGACGGGAATGCGCACCGTACGATCTTTTTTTTTGAGCTTTGTACTAATCCAATTCCTCCCGGCTTCTGACAAAAAAAGGATAACATTTTTTTGGGAAGGTAAAATGGAGGGATATCTACATTTCGTGTATATTTAGATATTATCGTGCACAGTAACGCTGATAGTTTAACGAAAATGATTAATAAACGATATCGTAATATTGATATTATTATTTCAATTTTATTTCTGATGGCAATGTGTAAAACCAAAGTAGCGCGATAGCTCATTCTACTTTAGCATCTTTCCGTATTATCTCAGACTCGCTAACATTAATCAATTAACATCCGGTTAAAAAAAAATATATATGTATATATCGTAATATCTACGCGTGTTCCGTTCGTTGAACCGTTTCACGGGATCTGACACAGAAATTTCGTCGGTATATTATAAAACCCATCGTTCTCGTGAAATCTCGGTCTCATGTTAATGCGATCAAATAAATAAGTCAAAGAAAGTGTTTAAATCCAAAACAAATGGACAATAAAACAAAACGAGACGGTCACGAAATTCTACCGGACACCGGAAATTCCGAGGATGCCACACTATTAAATGATGTCGTGAAACCTGCCCTCTATATGGGCGATAAAAGAAAAAGAGAAGGAGGAGAGGCTTGTATAGGTTTGAAACCTCTCGGTGGACCCACTCAAAGAGCCAAATCGTATATCACTTGTCGGAAAAACCAGTTTTCGAGATTCGATTACTTTTATTGTCATCTAATGAACGCACTTGGTCGTTCGACCCAAGTGGTGCGTTTTCCACGCGTGTGTAGATGGAATAGATATATGTATATATCGTCGTATCCACTAGTTTTACGGTTATTCAAGAAAAATTGGACCTTATACCGTGGGATACGTTTGTACATATATATATCTTTCCTCGTAAAAAACGATTTAAAACGAAGGAAGAATTATTATCAGTCAAAATGGTATCTATATATTGTAAATAACACTTAAAGGTCGATTCCGTTTTTAGTTTACATTATGGTATATTCTATTTTACGAGAATTTTTTTAAATATTCATTTTAATTAAACATCTTTGACAATTAGAAAAAAGATCAGCGTAAACGAAAAAAACAAAAATCGATTAAAGTAAAATAAGGATAAAAAAAGGAACGGCTAGGGAATAAACGAATCGAGTGGCACTCTACATTTGTTTTCTGCACTCGTCTACGCAATGAATGAATTCACGAGAATTTAAAAACCATACGCTTTACGCACAGACCGTAAAATTTAAAAAGAATTTAAAGAGAAAGTCCAAGGTCTCGCGTTGTAGCTCGTTGCGAAGGTTTATTAAAATGAAACACATACACGCATACCCATTCGTCACGAAGATTATTATAACCTGCATCACGAGTGTTTATAATCGATAAAAATCGTTGATAATATAAGTAACAATGCGCATATATCAATAAAACTGAAATTCCAATTGAATTTCCACTGTGAAAACTGGCGAACAAATTGGAATTGAACGAAAGGAGCGGTTACGTTCATATTGAAAAGCTGCAACGAGGAATGCCCATTAACCGAGCGCTTTCCTCCGTCAATTTCCTACTACAAGGTGGAAGAACCACCGACGAAAGAGAGGGAGAGAGGGAGAGAGAGAGAGAGAGAGAGAGAGAGATGGTCAAAGTGGTCGGAGAAACACACATAACGGGTAACACGTATAGCACCTGCCTTGGGAGTGTCACGGTTGGACAAAAGGAAGAAGATACTCTCTCGACCTCCCTGCGTACACCTAATTGCTCATTTACATAGCAATGCCCTGGCAGACGAGATTTCACGACACTTCGCACCTACGAGAGGCCGTTTCTGTTATCGGGCCCCGGAGGCATCGGCCCGTGCAATTGAGCACGGATAAAGCAAATGTTTGCTTCGAAACTCCACCGGAGAAAAGAGGACGGACACTCCCGAGAAAATACTACTATCGAAAAGACATCCTCACGTTCTCTTAATGTTTGTTTATGGCCTGGGCCTAAAGGGTTATTACGTTGTCGTATATCCTCCTCATTTTCTTCTATTTCGCGATTTCACCTCTATGCACGCGCAATCGTATCATTTATTATATACTTTTCGTAGTTTATTTATTTTATCGTCACCGGGATATACGAGGTTAATTTATACGCGCGTTGTCACGGAATCTCCGATTTTCGCAATTTCGTTCTTGGAAGGATTCTGGGGATTTTTTGAGACGACGACGACGACGACGACGATCACGATGACGATGACGACGATGACGCCGCGCGTTCGAGTTTTATTTCGTCCGAATCTCTTTTACCCGGAAAGTCGCTGATGTTGGTTTTATCTTGATTGTTGCGTCATATTCTACAATCTCTTAAATTAAAATGAACTATCGCGCAATCTCCAATTTGTAATATTACAAGCAAATCGTATATTTTATTCAAATCTCTCCAAGATTTTCCATAAGAAAATGATGAATTCAAAGATATATATATATATACGTACAATTATAACGGGGAATTAAGGGGATGTCGGACTCAGAAAATAGTAATTTTTATTATTTTATTATAAACAAAAAAATAAATGTTTTAAAAATAAATCGTGTAGGCCATGCCCTTAGGCATGTTTTAAACAATATACTCAAATATTTTCAGATTTTTAAATTTGTAATTTAATCCTAATTTTTGCGTTGAAAATATATGCCTTTCTAGACCAATAATTACCGACCGAAAATTGTTTATTCCATTATTATTAAGAAATTGATTTATTTTTAAAAAATCAAAACGCCATGCCCTCGCTTTTGTTTTATACTACTCGAATGAATTTTGTTGATATTTTTAATTTAATATTTTTAACATAATTCTTATGTTGAAAAGTGTAGATCCCTGTAACTTGGGTTCGACATCCCGTTAATAGAATTTTTGTAAAAATTCGAATTAGTACAAATTCCATTAGCGTCAATAAATATTAAAAAAACCTATAGCTAATTATTCAACGGGGAACAATAATGAATGAGGTACCGATGGCATCGTAATTAGCTATCGCAAAATCACTCGATATATTACATAAATTAAACAATCCATCAAGATACTCTCTTTTGAACACGGAAAATAAATTAATCGTTTGTACGAAAAGAGAAATATAAGGTAACTAGTCAACGACATAAGTTGAAAGTAACCACACATCACAATAAATTCAATTCAAGTATATACCTCGCGACTCTACAGAAACGTATTTATATTTGTTCTTTTTTCACAATCTGACAAAGACGTAGGAAGTATATATACGTGTACAGCTTTTGATAAAAAGGGATAGAAAGGAAGAGAAGAAACGTAAGGTGTATATATATAAGAAGAAGACGAAGAAGAAAATAAGAGATAGAATGAAAATGACTATTCGGGTAAGAGTTTTACGTAATGATAATCGTTCGTGTGCATTAACTGCGACCATTGATGCATCAACTTTCAACATGCCTACGAGGTCTATGGTGATGTGATACTATTACTCCCATTGTTCTGTCGCAACGTCGCTGAAGGTTGTTATTTCTGTGAAAAGAAACGCTGACTAAAAGAGAGAGAGAGAGAGAGAGAAGAAAGATATACTTCGGGGCGAGCTTAGTTTCCGTTGATTCATCAGCGGGACGTTTCGATGACCTCCTTGAAGAAGAAGTTGGCGAAGCCGCACCGCGTCTTGATGAACACGAAACGTGACCAAAGAGATGGGGGCACCGCACAATCGGATCCACCGATTTATTGCTATTACTTCCTATCCTCTTTACCAATAAAATTCAATATATCCTGCGAATCGAATTAAACGACGACCAAGTTCGCAACACCGCAATGTATATATACACGCATATTTTTTACCGTGCTCATTGTTAAAGACGTGAGAGAGAGAGAGAGAGAGAGAGAGAGAGAGAGAGAGAGAGAGAAAGGTCGAAAATTGGAGCGATATAGCCGACGAGGGGGATGTTACGTAAGTTATACGCTGGCGCGCACGAGTAGGTATATACATCTAGCCTGGAAAATTGCTGAGCGTAACGAGTGACTTTAACGATCGCAAGCGCTTCCAATTTTAGGTTAGATTTCAAGATATCATACCCAACGGATTCAAGGACGCTGCAACACACTCAGACTTTGGCAATTAAGTGGACTAGAAAACAATGATGACGTGAAAATCCATTTGTGCAATACACACCGCCACAACACAACGCGGGGATCAAGATTTCGCGGTGGCGTTTTTTTTTTTTTATTTTTCCTTCTTTCGCTTAAATGTTCAATGCCTATTTACGCGATTACAAAAGTCATTAACTGATTAAGGATGTAAAAAAAGGAAAAAATTTTTTTTTTTTCGCCAGGGGAAAATCTCGCCAGGATACGACGATGAAAAACAAAGGAAAAAGAGTGCAAGTGCTTCCATTCATATATTACACTAAGGTTATGCATTTTTCCACGATCCTAACCCAAAGAACCGCGTGGTATTGCGCATAATGAAATCGCGATGAAAAAGAAGAAAAAACCGAGAGAGAGAGAAATAAAAAGGGGGACGTGTATATGGTGAGTGGCTAACTTCCGGCATACATAAATGTGCATCCTCCGGTGCTGTTGCCGGTGCTTCTGTGTACGGATCCGACAGAACAAGATTAAGATGTCGCTTATTTCCTAACTTTTTGCAATCGTTAATGCGTTTTTACTTGGTATTCCTTTTTTTTTCCTTTACACATTGCTCGATGTTAATCATACTTTACGTATACAATTTATACATATATTCCTATTTATTTTCACATACGATAAATGATAATATTACGGATCGGGCTAATCGAATGTTAATCATACTTTCGACTAATGTAATAAATGATTATACGAAAGATTGTCTATCGCGAACGGAGTAACGTTGTAACGTATCGTACACAGATGTATTATCACATATCATTTTAATAAATACATTATTGCGCGTAATTTTCAATATTTTGCGAAACGATTAACTGTTAAAAAGGGCGATTTACTATTTATAATAATAAAAATAGGGAAAACTATAACGAGTGACATAATAAATAGTAAATCCATATGGTCGACGGTGAAGTTCGGATAGAATCGTGTACACTGAGACTAGAAAAATATGATATTCCAGTAGCACGATCAGTGACGGGGTTGGCCCCTAAGACCTGGCCCAGTTCACGCCCGTTGCCTCGAAACGAAATCGCGTTTGCAAATCGCACTTAACATTCAACCGGTGATTCAGGCTCCTACGCAACTTGGGCGTCGGGAGAGGTGTATATACCAGACACAACTGCCCGCTCGTGTATATATATATATACAACCGTCGGTGGCGGCGATCGCGAGAACTTTTCATAACAATCGATATTATGCAACCTGCGCGGCGGCGTTCCAGAAACGCATTCAGCGTTTCGTGCAACGCATCTGCATTTCCAGCAAATTGCAAGCCTCTTTATGCGCCTCGCGACATCATTTCTCTAAACATGTCATTTTTTTCTCGCTCTCTCTCTCTCTCTCTCTCTCTCTCTCCCTCTTTCTCACTCCTCACTCTATCGACTTTTACTTTGGTTTTATGAATGGCCAGATTTTGCAATACGCGTACAGAGCAACGAGCAAGCTCGTTATTATCATTGATATCGCAATGCGATCTCTCACTTTTCGGCTCGATTCGATTTTTAGTTTTACATTTTCAACCGCCGGGCTGTCGATATTGTAATATACATCCGAGTTGGAGATTTTAATTTCTTTTTTTTTGCGTTTGTTCGAATGTAAATAAATAGCTATTAAATTTTCACGTGTAAGTAAATATCGTTAAACGTCGCGAAATACTATTTAGAAAACGGTGAAGTACCACACGCGTTACCAAACACGTTTGAGAAGTACAATTTTTCATAATCCTCGATAAGTATATATATCTATATATATACACATGGGAACCATTGGCATAGTTGCAATCTCATCTTGTAACCTCCAAATATGCGTTCAAAAACCGAGCAAATTCACGGTGCGTGAGCATACCCGTCTAAAAGACTTTCACATCTTCGAAACAATATTTTTTTTTCCATCTTCGCGTACAAATGTTACGTAAAGGTGAATTTTTTTTTAAAAAAAAAACGTAAAAATGTAAGACGAGCATCTTTAATTTTTACTCTCAAAATCGCGAATGCAAATAAATTTTGTACGAATCTATATGCAGAGATGTGTATACGTGTGCGCGAACGTGTGTAATGAACGACCGAGTCACTTCCACTCGACGTATAAAATAATTAGCAAGAAAACGTTACTTTTCCTATACACACAAGTTTGTTAATCAAACGCATTCGCAGATCGTTTATAGTACCTGTTATAAAACACTCGGTTAAATAAACAATAAACCGTTATTAACGAAAAAAACGCACCATCCGGTGAAAGCTATATGTAAAATATACGTGTGTGTGCATCTATATATATATATACACGTTGGAGAGGAAACGAAAAAAAAAAAAGAACGACCTTTTGATTAATCGCGAAAAGTGTCACTGAGAAAGGTCGTACCACGGAAGACGAGCATATATAGTTAAGAGGTTCCCGATAACTTAGCACCGACTTTCACCCGCGCACGAGAAGACGCGCCTCCTCGATTTCAGGTGCGCGCGTACACAGTTTGCCCCGCAGGGACGCGAAGCTAATTTCTTCTCGCCTCCCGTGTTTCGTGACAGTCATTGATGTCCGCGCCTTTTCCGCGTGTTTACGAGAAAGCTATCTATCTATCTATCTATCTATATATAAATGCGTATCTTTCTCTCTTTATCTGTGGATATAAATATATATATATATATACACGCGCATAATCGATTTATATTTTCGAGGCGCGCATTCAAAAACGCGGACCCACCGAGGCGAAAGTTAGGATTTAGATGAGCGTTTTATTGTTGTGCATCCATAGAATGCGAGTCTATGTGAAATATCGGAGATTGTTCGATGGAAATGCGGTTCTGGCTTAATTGCTCTTAACGATCCTATACTCGCGTCGACCGAGGAAAAGTACACCCGTACATACACACACACACACACACACACACGTATACCCATAACTATCATATGTACATATTTCAGTTGAATTTTAGTCGTTAATTAATATTTACTCGATTCGTCGATATACATACATACGATCTTAAATAAGAAAATTTGATTTTATATACCACTGGAAATTGTTTCCAGGTTATTCGCTAAACGTACGTTGTAAGGAAAATTTACGGGAATTATAATAAGAACTTTTCTTTTTTCTTTATACTGCCTATTTAAAGTTACTTTATACTTAATAATTATTCTCTAGTTAATGTTTAACTCTAGTTTATTTATCATCCAGTATACCACCGCTAAACAAATTTGATATTACTAATTTTCTCGAGTTCCATTACTTTCTATTATAAATATATATTTATACAGTTGAATTGAATTTATAGTCCCGTACTGAATAAATTATAAAATTCACAATATTTCCAAGACGCGAACGAATTAAGATAAATTTTAACATCTGATCGCGAAGAGAATAAAGTTTACATCGCGTACAAGCGAATCGAAGAATATGAATCAAAATTTGTATATATATGTAGGTATATTATGGTTTATTATTACAAATTGAATTCACTGTGGATGTATATAGAATGAATTGGCAAGCGCGATTGTGCATATAAATAAAATAACCGAATAAATTAAAAGGCCGTAACGTCTTCATCAGGTTAATTACCAAGTAAATAACATTATGGTAAATTCGTGACATAGCGAACTACATAAAAATTCCAAGTGTGCAAACGTGGAAAACTCATCTTTTTTCCCTAACAAACCCGTAGTTACGCAATTCGTTATTTATATCTCGAATAGTCGCATAAAACAAATTTTACGCACACGTGTCCACATTGTATATAAGATAGACGTACGTGTGCACACATACCCGTATTACGCAACATTCGTACGATACACAATGTCCACTCGTCGACTAACAATTAATCGGCGTAACAGAAAGTATCAATTATACTTGGTATATCTTCCTCAAAAAAAAAAAAAAAATGAAAAAAAAGAGGAAAAAATAAAGAGAAGAAGCGTAACAACTTTTGCCACGAAAATTGACAAATCCATCATTATGAGCACGCGACCGAAAACCTGGGAGCGTGAGAAAAACCACAGAGCACATCTTAAATACGAAAAAATAAAAATAAAAAGTATAGCACACACATGTGTATACGTGTACAACGTGTGCATACGTAAAACCGATACACAAAAATCTAAAAGAGCACGCGAGAATTCGCACGCAAACCTCGTTCCCATTAATACTTATGTGTATGTACGTATGTATATAGGTATATGGAGATATATATATATATACATGTTTCGTCGCTTGGGGTCAAATGAAAACCCGGAAAAATGCGGCTGATTACTATCACTTAGAAGCGCTCTCTCGGTCGCAACGAGATCATATTTACCTGGCGCAAAGTCGTGACTCTCTGCGAGCGTCGTGACAGAGGGAGAGAGAAAACTTGGGTATATATATATATATATATAACTATATACCTGTATGTATGTATATATATATATACACACACTATCTCGCGTTACAGGTGCGCTACGGATGCGGGCGGATGGGAGAGAGAGAAAGGCAGAGTGGAATCCAAGGATGAGACTCTACTCTCTGCGCGCTTTTCTCGATTGCGCGACGACAATCACCGGGCACTTGACTTTTTACGCGCGCTCTCCCCCCTCCCCACTTTAACCCCTACCCCCCTCTCCCGCTCCCCCCTTCCTCGCTCCCTCTCCCTCTCTCGCTCGGTACTACTCGGTGTAATCAGAACGTGGTAACGTACCTGCAATTCACTATATACGAGCGAGTCCTTTGTGTATACGCAAGGGAATCGGGCTCCCTGTAATTGCAAGCCGCTAAACACTCTTACTCGTTATGAATGCACTGAAATTTTTCTTCTCTTCTCTCCTTACGGCGATCAATGCTTTCAAATTGGATTCATTCTTTTTCTTTATTTTGGATAAAAAAAAGGAACTACCGAAGAGAAGAAAAAAAGGAACGAGTAATTCGATTAGTACGTAACGTTGTGTATATGAAAGAGCACCGTATTCGTTTTTTTCTTATACGATCATCAAAGAGAAGATTGATACGTAGCTGCATCATTGATATATTTAAATATGTGAGAATTTTCGCGGAGTATAAAGGAGATTGCGGAGAATAAGCGATACGATAGAGTGGTACGAGTTGAGTAGAGGAGGAAGAGGGAGAAGAAAAAATTATTTCGATGAGTATAAGTGACTAATGTATCGACGAGAATTCGAATATGCCGTTTCGGAACTAATGTTAACTAATGTGTGGTGATTGATGTAGATACATTAGTCACAACACCGAGGGACTAATCTAAGATGAGTGATGTCGGTAACTGCATTTCACTTGATAACCATCGGGTCCCCCTTATCTTTAGACGAGTTTTGTCAAATTAACGCCGTCGCTTTCTTTTTACTCGATAACTCATATATGTGTGTATATATATACATATATATATATATATATATATATATATATATATATATATATATACATACATATGTATATGTATATACACACACAACGTACTCGGGGATAAATATCTGTATGTGCTTGTATGTATATATATATATATATATATATATATGTATGTATGTATATTATATACATCCACTTCCGTTACGATGCCGCGGGAAAACGAAACGTCCTATTCCATTTACCAAGCGCGGGGACAATGCAATTATAACGTATTACGCGAGAAGTAAAAAAAATGAAACGTTGAAATTAAGATTGTCGCGACCTGATTACGCAACTCGTTGTCTTTACAAACCTACGAAAAACGAGATTAATTTTGAAAGAAAAAGGCATTCTTTTGATTAATGTCGTAAATAATTTCGTGTTAGAAAGTTACGTTTTGCGCTTTTAACGCAAATTAGTTAAGCAGTTGATCTTAATCTCACTGTGAAACACTATCATTTAATTACTATTCTCTTTTCTTATTATTATAATTTTCCGCTATGCCAACATTTTCCTGTGCCGCGTTATAAATGAAAAGGAAAATTATAAGCGAATGGTGCACTCTATTTAAAAATATAAAATTATCGTTTAAATTTACGTGTTAGTATTGAACAAATGAGAAAGAAAGAAAATTAAATCGTACTAAATAGAATTAAAATTGGAAATTTGAATGTTATATTTGTAGTAGTGTAATTACGCGATTACAAAACTGGAACACTTTCAGTTCCACTGATCCACTATATAATAGAGTTTTCTTTTGTCACTGTAGCCTCATTTTTTTTTATATTACATCTTTGTGTATACTCGATACGCTGCATATACGTATTCTGTTAAATTTCATCAATTTATTTATTACTAATAATATAAAGTTTTTTTTATTTCAACATTGAGTAAATATAAACGCGTGAACTAAATTTAATAAACTTCTGCAAGTGTAAAAATAGTCGTATAGCAAACGGTGTATATTAATATAATACAAATATAAATAAAGAATCGAAAATAAAGGAATTGGCTGAACGCAATAAGAAAGGAAGCAGCAACGACATATATTCCATCGTGTTTTCGTATACATATATATATATTTATACATTTGAATATCTATCATGATTATGACAATAGAGGGGTTTCGAAATGTTGCAACAATATAATCAAATTACCACGCCTTTTTGCACTTTAATTAATTCAGGTGCACGTGTGAGTCGGCAAAATATCGTATAGAGGGAAGGATCGAATGAGCGGATGAAATCTCCGATTGTAATCCCGGGAGGATACCTCGCGAGCACGCGAGAGGGAAATAGAGAGAGAGGGAGATCATTCATGCCTCGAGAGAGATTTCGACATGCAGCCGTGCCGCTCTTACGCTCATTTCCTCGATTGCGCCAGAGGCTAAACAGCGAATTCTTTGTTATAGGGTTCAAACTACGCGACTTGCGAGAGTAAGATAGAAGGAGCAAAGTACCAATTGCCAAACACCTGTCGGAAGTAACAATGACCTAGGTCGGTTGCACCACTGCTTCATGCGAAACAAGCGCTCACCTTACGCCAATAATAGTTTCCTTTCCGTCGTTCCGATCCTGCACATTTGGTCCAAAGTTCTATTTAGGCTTCGCCTTCTTTTTCTTTTTCTTTTTCTTTTCTTTTCTTCTCTCGTATTTTTCTGCGGATGTGCGCACGCGTTGCACTTTTTCGAAACTTTTATCTCGCCTCGAGACGGCGATTGCGTTACCACCCTTCCTATGCACACCTATACGTATACGTGTACGTGCAGCGGATCCTCGTGTAACGAATAATATACGCACTCTTATAAATTGGGTGTGTCGTCATACAACCTTTTTATTTCTCGTTTTTGCATTCGCCGATCTATATACAAGATATTTCTTTCGAAAATTTGATTTTATTTTCAATTTGTTAATATATTCTATTATTATTGCGTTGGGTGAATAAAACTAAAACTAAAAAACAAAAAAATTAAAGATAAATAAATAACGAGATGCGGCTACGAAGAGATTGTTCGCAGGTTCATGGAGTTAACGTACAACACGCGGTATTGTCGGTTCGTATCACTCGGAAAATGTGTAATAAACTTGAGCAACGAGTCGGTATAAATATGATAAAGAGAGGTGAATATAAAACACACCTTCGAGTCGAGACTTAATAAAAGAGTATACACGAGTAACCTTAATAAGGAAAATCACTCGAACTTGACGATCGCATCGACATTTCGAGCGGGGCGCTCTCTTATCCCATGGGCAATTGAGAGCGTCAATCCGTGCCGTGCCTTTCTAATCCCCACCACGGAAAAATCAGATAGAATTGTCCGAGTCGTCGGTGCGCGCCGCCGCAATATTGTCCGCGTCAAACAAGTGTATTTGCCCATAAGATTCTTAAGTCACCGTAATTCCGCAATAAAGAAAAAGGCCCGCCGCGAGCGTAACTCGCCTAAACTAATAATGCGCCGCTTCTTTTTCTCCTTCTTCTCCTTCTTCTTCTCCTTCGTCGTAGTCTTCTTCTCCTTTTTACAATAATTATACAATTCCGCTCGGCGAGTATTAAGCCCGGGCTTCTGCTCGGTGATTTATCGCTCGGTGCTCCAGCTAATTGCCCGAGAGTTTTCCCAACCACTTTGACTTCTGACCCCGTTGGTTTTGCACTCAGAAAACCTACGAAAATATTTCAAAATAATAGCTACCAACGATAATCATTCGATCATTGTTTCTTGTTTTGTTTTTCCCTCTCTTGGGTCTGGTATACCTGAGTGATTGTGTCTATATATGTATATGTATATGTATATATTTACGATGAATATACTATAGTATATACACGTGTGCATATAGAAGTGTATAATGTAAAATTAGCATAACAATGACTAGCGATCGATTTTTCATTCGAATCCGGGGGAGATCGATTGGTATAGACCTCTCTCGAGGTATCTAGACGAACCCGATGCCCCATTTGAATGAGAAAGGACGCGCAAAGTGAGTAACGAGCCCATCTAACCTCCTGATCTCCTTTTTCTGTTACAGTCCTTCTTCGGGCGAACGTACAACAATCTCGGAAGCATATCGGAATGCAAGAACGGCGGCGTTTGCGTAATCAACAAGAAAAATCGCACAGCGTGCAAGGCCTGTCGACTGAGAAAATGCATATTGGTAGGGATGTCCAAGTCGGGATCGCGGTACGGTCGCAGGTCCAACTGGTTCAAGATCCACTGCCTCCTGCAAGAGCAAACGAACAACAGTCAGAACGCGGGAGGACTCGGGGCGTCGCACTTTGGACCAGGATTCCTACCGGGTTTCCTGCCGGGGCTCCAGTCCCAGACGCAACAGGGTCTGATGTACGCCGGGAAGGACGGACGGGAGCAGAGTTCGCCGAGTCAAGAGGACCTGGCCCTTCAGTCCCACCTCCTCCACGTGGCGATGATGAAACAAAAGTCCCGGGAGCGTAGCGACAAATCCCCGAGGCCCGACGACATCGCCCTGCAAAACCAATTGAAGCTCCTGGCCTGGCAGAAGGAGGAGGTGAGCCAGCAACAGTCGACGACACCACCGAGGAACAGCACCCCGCCAACCTCCTTCCCGTACAAGGAGCTCGTCTCGACCTCCTCGATGTTCCACTTTGCCCAGAAGGACTCGGCGATGCCCTCGAGCTCCCTCGAGGTGTTCCGGCCGTTCTTACCCATCTACAAGAGGACGACGGACACGCCGAGCGACAGCGGCGCCTCCTCGGTCGAGAGCGACGAGCACGACGAGTCGAGGAGCAACTCGGCGTTCAGCTACTTCAAGCAGGACGGCTCGCCGACGATGGCCGAGCGCGAGTTCCCGAGGCGGAAGATCAACGCGACGGTGACCTTAACCACGGACTACCTGCCCCATCACGCGCACGGTCTGATCTACCCACCGGCGGAGTTGGTCACTCCGGCCACCTCCCACCATTCGCTCAGGGGTGGCGATTTGCTGTTGGCGAGCCCGAGCCCCGGTGGGTTGGCCGTCGAGCAGATGGAGCCGATCGACTTGAGCGTCAGGTCGACCAAAGGATTCCACAGGTCCTCTCAGTCCCAGGAGACCAAGTCCCAGCCGGACATCGACAACTCCACCACGAACAAGATCGCCACCCAGGAGACGACCGGCAAGACCAATCCACTCGATTTGAGCATAGACGTCAAAAGGCCAGCCGAGGTCTCGCTCTAGCTTCGCTACCTCCTCCGTCCTAAATATTCCCTCTCCTTTTCTTATCCCCCATGCCCTTTCGTGTGCACTTGAGGAGACGCGTACACCTAGAAGCGAGCATCGAACGACGAGGTTCTCTTCTCTTCTCTTCTCTTCTCTTCTCTACTCTTCTCTTACTCTATTTTATTTTATTTTATTTTATTTTATTTTATTTTATTTCCTTTCATTTCATCTTTCTCCTCTTCTTACAATTCTCTTTAGCGAATGGTTGTACATAGAGCATTAGCATCGATTACGCGGACGTCTTGGGTTTGCTTCTAATCGGGTGTACGCGGCCGATCCCCTCACGGCATATATAACCTCTTTAGTTTCGGACAGAGGCGGGCTGGTCCCGACTGATATGTAATATCAAAGTTTGACTGACGGACCCATCGAATCAGATAATGCATATTTAACTGGTCGGGCTTTTGTGTTTCGTACACAGACACACACAAGCGCACAACACACACACACATACACACACCCACACACACACACATATATATATACAATACGCAAACGCGGAAACATATTTTCTCAAAGAGAGAGCCTGTCTCTTTCTGAAATTATCGATATACGAACGATTGCGCCTCTACGACGAAATGTGTTCAACGAAAATATAAAAATATAACAATTTGTGCAACCTGTCTTTTATCGATCCGCCCCCCCCCACCTTCCCCTCCACCACGGTGTATTTCGATGTCACTCGGTATAACACCTTGTCTCTTACCCTTTGCCCTTCAATAGTAGCTACTTTGGTTATCCGAACTCTTTGCTATTTTTTTTTAATAACGTTGTACTTCGAACCCCTCCAATACAGAACGGAACATAATTATTATTATCAATGTATACGTTTATCAATGTATGTATGTGTATATGCATATACATATATGTATCTATGTACGCTACATGTACCGTCTGTACGTGTGTGTATGCGTGTATATATGTATATATATATATATATACATATATATGTGAGTGTATGTATATAGATCTATTATGCACGACCAAATATGTAAGTTTCCAACGTCGGCGTATACATTTTTATACACATTTTCGATGAAAAGAAAAATAAACAATGAAAAGGCAGATGCAACGAACAGTCATAGAATTATTATAATGTACTATATTGATATTATATAAATATATAAATATATATATATATATATATTATTTAATGTGCATGTACAGGATCTAATTTCTTTATATACTCTTATTGATACAGTTTGTTGCGACGCAAACTTAAAAAATGTGATCCTTAGTAAATCAAAAGGCCAGTAAACTACAAATCACGATGATATAGAAAGAAAGAGAGAGAGAGAGAGCGAGAGCGAGCGAAAGAAAGAACGAGAGAGCGAGAGAGAGAGAGAGAGAGAGAGAGAGAAAGAGTGAGACAGAACGTCTTTTTATTATTATTGAGAAACTTGAGGCATTGTAACGAATGTGCCGAAAAAAAGATTGTTTGCTTTTTTTTCTCCCCTCCACTTGTTATAAAGAAAAAAAAACTGTAGGTAATGTAATTAACGAACGAGCGATTCGTTCTATCCGTCTTATTTGTAAATAGTAATTTTAAGAGTAAAAAGAAAATCAGTAAAAAAGCGGCCAGTACTTAAGCTTATATTGATGAAATAAATATTTTTGTTTAATTTATATGCGTCACTTTTAACGTTATTTTCTTTACCCTTTTGCATCCATCATCCTTGCATATCTCATAACACCTATATATATATAACACTTAAATTATATTTTGTTTACCTAATAAAAATTGTAATTATGTTATTAATTCGTATATATTTATACAGTTTAAAAAAAAATTAATAAATGTATTTTCAATTATGTAGTCAATGTTTGGTTATTTTTCTCTTATTTTTTTTTACTTTTAATTATGCAAGTTATACTGTCATCGAACACTTTCATATTTGTACAAAACACCAATAAATTTTTTTTTCACAAGATTAAAAAAAAATATATTTATTTTAAATAGAATAAGTAATCACTGCCAAACGATTAAATTCATCATTTCAACATCTTATTCATCGTATGTTGGACTTGAATCAAATGAAGAATACTTAATTAATAAAAGAATAAATAATTAAGAATACAGTGAAATTATCGGAGCATATAATATAACGAAGGTATGTATACAATAATAATATCATTAATTTTAACATTGAAACAGTAAACTCAATGTTTTGCGCTGGTTTTCTTGAAACAATACTGTGAAATTCTAACGAACGAAAATTCAACAATAACCATCAAAATGTTTTACTTTAAAAAAAAATAACCGACTGTTTTGCGTAATTACGATGCAGAAAAATCACACGATAAAATACTATTTTAGATAATATAATTTCAAGCGCGACGGAAACGAAACATTGAAATTTTATTGCACCCTGACGACTTGAATGCGTAAATCATTACAAAATTTAAAAGTAAAAAAAAATGGTGTCTCTTAGTGAATTCCACTCGTAAAAATTAAAATTCTGTTTGTTTTTTTTATTATCGAGTTATAAATTTCGTATACGGTCGGGTGATTCATTGATGAAAAACTCGGTTAAAAACGTCTTGACCAGGATCCGCGCGTGCAATATAAAGAAAGTCGAACATTCCAATAAATACGTAAATTTATAATCCTGAACGCGCGAAGAAAAAAAAAGTTAAAAAAAGAGAAGGTGAGAGAGAGAGAGAGAGAGAGAGAGGAGGGAGAAGAGACAAACTTTTTAATTTGAATTTTACATTCACGGTTGTAAAATATATACGTATATTTGTCCTTACTGTCTTGGAGGTAAAAAAAAAATAAAAGAAATAAAAGAGAATCGACGAAAAAAAGAGCTTACTGATAGGTTACATAATCGATGCAAATTTACGAAATGTCAAAAGTGTAGAAAATTCGGAACGACGGACACGTATCAGCACGTCGGGCAAAAACGAAGACGTGCTGCGAGAGAGTAGAGGGAGAGAAATATGCCCCCTTCCTGTACGTACAGCGGTAGTATAGTTTGTAACGGCACCTTTTTAAGATTAGATGAAGCAACGTATGCCAGTGCATATGACAATCGCAGTAACGTTATTGACATCTACGCGGTGGCGCAAATAATAGCCAGATGGCTTAATAGGTAGCCAAGGTTTCACTTTCTCTTCCACGGTTCGTCACTCTTCTTCTTCGTATAAATATATATGTAGATATATATATATAGGTACTCCTCGCGGTTCTTACCCTCCCATCAGACGTACGGTCGTTGCGCTTTTTTTCTTCCTCTCCTACGCAATGTACCGTCGATCAATTTTGTACACATATATCTAAAATTTATGATTTCCGTTCCGGTACCTCATGATCTATACTTTTTCTTCATTTTATGGGTATAAAATCGAAATTTCGCTAACTACATTGTAAAAGTCCTAATTTTTATTTTCAATTCAATCTGATATAATATAGAAAAGATATCAAAATTTAGATGCACTTTAAAATTAGAGTTGAATGTGATTGACTATATCAACGAAGGAGGCGAATTGGTAAAATATAAACAGATATTTATTCACGCGTAGTATCTTCAGTTACTACTTATGCGTTAAGTTGATGAATTTCCGTTTAATTTTTCTAAGATCCCTATGCTTTCTCGCGTTTATTGTCTTTAATTATCGAGTATCATTAAATTGACGATGGAAATCAAGCGGAACGGGTTTTAAGCTCGCGTAATCATAGAAATCAATGCAATAATAAAACAAAAAAAGATCGTGAAAATAAATACGTTTTTATCACCACGTACAAAAAAGATACCACGACAATTAGCAACCAATTTACAAAAAAAACGTCAAAAAGACATCGTCAACAATGCGTTAGAAATCAGAAAAAGAAAATAATTGCAATGAAGTTTAAATAAAATTATTACATTAGCGTAATTTCTCATATTGGACCGCGATTATTATTATGATGCACGATTATTTTTATTATTATTGTATATCGTGTATATATATATATATATTTAATATTCTTCCATCGTTTGGCGAAATGAAACTTTTTCGCAGTCGTTATTAAAGAGTTCTCGTAATTTAAAAGGAGCCTTTTTATAATTCGCTCGGTTAATTTACCGTCATGCGGTAATGTTTTTTCTCTTCATATTAAAGTCTCTCTCTCAGTCTCTCTCTCTCTCTCTCTCTCTTTCTTTCTTTCTCTCTTTCTTTCTCCTCCTCTAAGAAATGCCACAATATATTAACGGAATGGTAGGTATACTTACAGCGAAGTGATGACAAGTAGGTGCGGTTACGAAATTACGAAATTACACGGTTATGAAATCGATGCGCGCGCGCGAGCGCGAGCTCGAGCGATGTAAGATTTACGCGAAAAGGCTTGAAAACAACGTCTATTCAAAAACGCCGGCAAGCGTCGCGTTCTACTTCCCTTCGTGAGCACCATGACCAAATTATATCCTCGTATAAGTGTGGCCCTTAATTATGAAAACACTTAAACGTTGCTTTTTCGCGCGCAACCTGGTAAATAAGAGTACTTTTTTTTTATGTAACAAGTAACAAAATACAATAGTGAAAATGAATGCTCGAAGGTTCAAAGAACAATAATGTTTTTAAAATTTAATATTAATTATTCTTTTTATTTAAATGTCATAAGCTTACTAAGTAGGTGCAGTTTGTCAAAAATTAAATAATGTACATTATTATCATAGTGTTAATGTCAGAATGCGTGTAATTTAAAATTTAAAAAATTCATCTCCAGAGATTCCGTGATTATGTACATTATACAAATGAAAAATACGATTAAAATACTTTACAGCATTAAGTATACGTCATAAAATTTTGTTTAAATGTACTAACTGCTCATGGTACTGTAATGTAAATGATAAATATAACCAGCAAATATTAAAAATATATTTTATAAATCATCACACTTTATTAATTATAAAATAAATGTATAATCTGTTTGTTCAACTTTCTTATATTCAATATGCGAAAATTCTATTTAATTTTTCAATTGTATAAATAAGATAAATTAACTTTTCAATAAATTGAATGTCTATTAAAAAGATACGTCAGTTTCAAAATTAACGTTTATATATATTGTTTAAAAAAGTACATTGCTCGGTCGCATTATTTTATTATATCACCGCGCGATATATATCCAAAGGTCTCGTAAGATAAAGTGTCAAATCAAATTATTTCTAAGCTTTTTACAGCTATACAAGGGAGTACTCTCGAGAGTCTAAAAAGAAGACACAGAGAAAGAGAGAGAGAAAGAAGAGGTAAGAGAGGCGCATGCGCCTCGATTGAGGCGGCTCGAGTTTACAAGCCCGCGCCCGCGCGCTGAGGGAGTATCTTCGCAATGGGGTATAACGCGAAAACTCGCGCCGTTAGGCATTACGGCGGTTTTCTGCGGCTATATACAACAGGAAATAAAATATCAATTGAGGACATGGCGCGCAAAAACCTTTAGGTAAGGCCGGTTTCGAGTCTTTTATTAATGCCACAGCTATTTAGATAGGATGGCATGCACTTTGTCATAATAAATAATACATTTTACGCCACCTTTGAAATGTGAAAATTTTATCTAAATCAACATTATTTTATTTATCGTCAAATTTATATACTTTTCTTTTTCTTTCTCTTCCTCCACCTTATTCTATTCATTATACCGCATCTTTAAGTGTTATTATCTCTCTCCTTCTCTCTTTAACAAATGTTTTTTTTTTAAACATACGGTTCATCTAATGAAGATTTAGTTAAGTTTATAACGCCGACTTACGACTGGTTTTTGCGCTCACTTTTACGATTTGACTGCGCGCACAATTGCGCTTTGAATACTTAGCGACTTTTATCCTCTCTCTCAGTCTTTCTCTCTTGAAGCTATAGACTGGAACGCTTTTGCACACGAAGATGGCACTTACGCTTGAAAAATGCCCATTGCAAAACTTTGGATTTTTTTTCTAATCGGACGTATACTTTTTTTTGTACATATATATATCCACGTACGACTGCACAATACGAGCGCGAAAATGATTTCGAATTGATTCTACCTACGCGTTAAAATATAATAATGTTGCAATATGACGACGTGACATAATAGAAACATAATATTGAATAACTTCTGTTCTATTTTCCGAGTCTGCGTCTTGAATACGTGATCATTAATAATACAACGCATTATTATTAATACGCACAATATATATAATGAATTACGCGGAATGTAAATATTCCGTTTTACCGCAATAAGGGACACACTGTTGTAAGAGTTTAATGCCCTCGGAACTAACGGAGTAAATAATTATTTACAAAACGATTAGCCGTATACAACGTGTTAATTTAAGTAGAGGATGCACCTTTGTTGTATAATACTAAATATATTTATCGAACGCTTCGGGCTGACGACAAAAATTGTAATCGATGTCTTGCGAAATAATATAAATTATTATTACTGATCATAAAAGTACACAACGTGAATGTGTGTTGGAAAGAAACAAATATCAAAATTAATAGTGGTCTATACTACCGAGAATGTCTAGATAATATGAGAAGCAATCGCAATCGAAAGTCCGCGGTACATTCATTAGTATTCTTTTGGTATAGGTATACAGTAGTTCGGCCCTCCTCTTGAATCTTAAAGAAAAAGCATTTTTAAATTATACTATCCAACAATCAATCGTTTTATTACATATTTATGCTAATTTTACATCCATATTACCCAACTTAAAATGTTTCACTTATTCGACTATATGGGTGCGAATTTTTATACAAAATATACTTTATATACGAATCGACGATATTACTGAAAATCTACAAATGTGCGTTTACTTCGAAAGATAAATTGACTAGATTATTTAACGTTATTCACCCGGTAAGTAACGTGTACGGATTTTACGAATGCGTAAATGCGGTAAAATAAACAAATTAATGGATCGAATAATGTTAGAAATTAAAATGACGAATGGAAAGAGAAAAGTTATAGTTTAAAAGAAGAAAATGATGTAGATCGGTTAAAAATAAAAACACATAGGATTAGCGAGTACGAATATCCCAAATACTCGAAGATTCCGAGAGGTCGTTATATACCTCGACGAAAAAGCCCTGGTGAAACAAGCTCAAAAGAGAGCAGTCCAATTACTCGCACCCGCGAGGATTTACGATCACAATATATCATAAATAAATCCCTTAAAAAATGTCAACCGTTCCGGGCCCAGAAGCGCATACACGTACACGTGATACGTGTATATATATATATGTTCTATACAAACTCGCCCAAGGATCATTACTCGAAGGTATAGTATTATATCGTACGGTACACACCGCGGAGGACACGTAGAAAGGAAAATATCATACACGAAAAAATAAAAATCTCATACGTGTCTGTATATATATATATATATATATATACGTTCATATGGTAGATACACGGAGAAATAGCTCCTCCCCTTGTTTTCTTTGTTCTCATTTCGAGCGGGTTTCTCAGAATCGCATACTCCTCTGCTATGACTAATAGTTTGCGAGATATACTTATTTGCAAATAATGAAATTTTGAAAAATCCCTCGGGTCGGAGCGCCGCGCACTTGTTTTCCCCGGCTCGCACGTAGGTGAACGATCGTTTGTCCTCCTACCATCGATTGTCCGCGGATGTTGCATCCTTGGTGGAGAGAAAAGAGAGACTTTCAGAGAGAAAGAGAGTGAGAGAGAGAGAGGAGGGAGAGAGGGAGGAAGGGAAGAGAGAATGAGAGACAGGGAGAGAGAGAGAGAGAGAGAGAGAGAGAGAGAGGTGGGTGTCTAGACTGTTATGTAATTGGAACACAGGCTTTGTCAGCCCCCGCTGCCCGTAAATGGCTAACGGAAATGAGCCTCGCCGCAGACGCGAGCATGAGCCCAGATAGCAAGCGCACTGGTGCTTAAGCAACGCGGATGCACTTTGAATTTCGCGGGCTTGTGCAAACCTGGGCTCCTGCGCTATTATCGAATGTCATTTATTACCTAATGAACTTCCCTCGCTTACCGATCCTTTACTTACCTTACCTTATCTCTCTTCACGCGATTTTTTCGTTTTATTTTTAGATTCTCCACTCTTCTCAGGTTTTACTCGATGTGCGCATCTTATTGTCAGACCGAGGGATCTCTTTATGGGTTTAATTGGGCTTTTGGGTGGGCGAAATTAAAAATCGCATTACCTTTTTTTTTATTAAATTTTATTTACCTTTATACATGCGTTCTATCGTTCATTGTTCATTTTTTTTTGTTTTCGTTTATTGTTATACGGGATCGTTAAGTTTCACTCGGATCGAGGATAATGAAAGAGTTTCGACTCATTCAGACCCGTCGGGTTTTCAACAATTAGCTGAAAGTTACCTCGATCCTTCCTATAGATGTAGATACATCCAATCTTGTTTCAGTCTTGAGATTGTCCCATCAATTTCTCCATCGGTTTACGTCACGCGAAATGACAGAATCAAGGTTATTTACCACGAACAAATTCGAAATATTCGTTTATTTACGAATATGCGCATTAACAGAGACGGTTAAAAGACAAGTTAATTAAAAGAAAACCAACAATCGAAAAAAATAAATGTAGCCGCGCGTGACTGCAATTAGAAAATTGAGAGCATCAACAATAGCCAGTAACCGGTAGGTCTTGTAAGTACGAGCGAATATATATATAGTATATATAGTATATATATATCTATATATACATTAAGACAGAAAAAGAAAAGTAGAACGAACGAATAGGCTCGACACAGTGCTGCCCGATTGTGTAACCAAGGATGCACTTAAAATTTCGCGGACTTGTGCAAAGACGCCAGTGTCTCCGTAATAGCGCTTGAGCGTCGCGGGCACATTCACCCGATTTTTAGCGACCGACCGCTCGCTCACTCGCTCGCTCGCGCGCACGGAAGAATTGTGAATGCACCACGCAATTAGGCCTCGATTTTGCGCATCGATCGCAACAACACTTGTTTCTTGCGTCCTCCTCGTTGTCGTTCGTCGATCTATTTCGTATATGCGAAGGCCTCCTCGGACTGATGGATCCTTCATTTTCTAATTCCTCTACCTGGACGGTTGGTTAGCTCTATCTACGTACATACATATATATATAATATACCTTGCATATATCGTGACAAAATTTAATATAAGACTAACTCACGTGCAACTGATTCGCTCGAACAAATTCTATTTTTCACGTGTTCTCTTTCTTTTATTTCGTACTGTTGCCGAATTTCACGAGTCGTCCTCACTGTCAAACGATGTATGAACTAACTGTTTTTTTGGATCATTGCATAATTTAACGTCTAGTAAGATTATTACATTTTCATGCTGAAAAGAAAATTTAGTAAATTACATTAATGAGGATCGATAAAATTTTAATTTAATAAAAGTATCAATATCATCAGTGATATCAATGTCGAAAGACAGTATTAAATAAACAATTATGTAACTTACAAGGAGACCATCATATCTTTGCCGAATTAAGAATTAGAAGCAATTTTAAATAAAAATTGGGCAGTATAAATTTTATTGATTTTTTAAAGCTAAATTTCTTCAAATTCTTAATTCGGCTATAACTTTTGAACGTACTTTGTTTTAAAATGTATCTATTTTATCTCAGCTTTTTAGTAAACTTTGGTTTAAATGTCAATATTTGATAGGTTAGAAGTTATAATTGTTTTAAGAGAAGTCTCTTTTTTTGGAAATTTTGCTTTAACAGCGTATAACTTTTGAAAAAACGATTGTTAGAGTCTGCGGCTCTGGCTTTTTTCATATTTTTATATTAGAAAACATATCCTATACAAGCTGGGCACGATCCGTTTCCCAAACATATGAGGGTCTACTTGTTAGAGAAAAGTATACCTACAAAATTTACAGTAAAGGTACTTGTAAAATCAAAAGAATCGAACAGTTGGGTGATTTTTATACAGAAAATTCATAGAAAAATGACAGTGCTACATAGTAATTTTTGTACACATTTTTTGACTACAATATTTGTGGGGGAACAAATAAGAATTTCACAGAGCTGTTCCCACAAATAATACCGAAGTTTTTTTGGATCATTGCATAATTAACATCTAGTAAGATTATTACATTTTCATGCTGAAAAGAAAATTAGTAAATTACATTAATGAGGATCGATAAAATTTTAATTTAATAAAAGTATCAATATCATCAGTATATCAATGTCGAAAGACAGTATTAAATAAACAATTATGTAACTTACAAGGAGACCATCATATCTTGCCGAATTAAGAATTAGAAGCAATTTTAAATAAAAATTGGGCAGTATAAATTTTATTGATTTTTTAAAGCTAAATTTCTTCAAATTCTTAATTCGGCTATAACTTTGCTCCATTTTAACGGATTGAACGTACTTTTTTTAAAATGTATCTATTTTATCTCAGCTTTCATTAAACTTTGGTTTAAATGTCAATATTTGATAGGTCAGAAGTTATAAGTGTTTAAAGAGAAGTCTCTTTTTTTGGAAATTTTGCTTTAACGCGTATAACTTTTGAAAAAACGATTGTTAGAGTCTGCGGCTCTGGCTTTTCATTTTTTATAAGAAAACATATCTATACAAACTGGGCACGATCCGTTTCCCAAACCATATGAGGGTCTACTTGTTAAAGAAAGTATACCTACAAAATTTACAGTAAAGGTACTGTAAAATCAAAAGAATCGAACAGTTGGGTGATTTTTATACAGAAAATCATAGAAAATGGCAGGGCTACATAGTAATTTTTGTACACATTTTTTGACTACAATATTGGGGGGAACAATAAGAATTTCATAGAGCTGTTCCCACGAATAATACCGAAACTGCGGAACAAGCTAGAGGTTACGATGACCACTTGGGGTATTCACGTGAAGTGGTCCGATCAAAATTTTAAAATGCACCAAATTTTGGGTACACTTTGCAAATGTTTTTCAGAATACAGAAAAAAATTTTTAGGTACTGGTATTTATTAGCTCAAAAGTATTCTAACCTCAAAAAGTGAACTTTTCCAGTTTTTTTCAGCATCAACTGGGTTCATCGCTATTTAACCCAAAATCTATCAACTTTTACTATACAACATTATATGTAACATTCGTTGCTAATTATATCTAGAATTTATTCTTCTGGGTTAGAATTTCTAATCTCAAGGTCAATGTTACATAAACTACATGTCAATATTCAACTTGAAAAAAGTGCAAGTGCGCCACCTTTGATTTTTTCATCCAAAGTCTAAAAGAAAGATTGGAGCAATACCTTTCAAATGGTCTGTAGCATTTTTATGGCCTCTAATTCTGTAAAAAGTTATGACAATTTAAAGAAAGACAAAAAATTCACAAAATTAACATAGTTATTCCCATTTAAATTTTTAAAAAAATTTCGTGTTTCTTTAAATTGTCATAACTTTTTACAGAATTGGAGGCCATAAAAATGCTACAGACCATTTGAAAGGTATTGCTCCAAGCTTTCTTTTAGACTTTTGGATGAAAAAATCAAAGGTGGCGCACTTGCACTTTTTTTCAAGTTGAATATTGACATGTAGTTTATGTAACATTGACCTTGATCTCTAACCGTCGCATATTCGTTAGTTTGTAAATATTCAATCCGTGACTGCTATGCAAACATCAAACATATAAGTATATATATATATTTATATATATTAATGTTTTAATGTTGTTCGCGCCTGAATGTGTGTGTGTGTGTATGTATGTAATATTGTAATAGACAACATAACCTACAAAATCATCAAAAGTTCGTTATTTTGTTAAGTATAGAATATTCTAACAATATACTGCACAATAACAATACACTAAACTTAAACAAAATATATTCAATAAACATATCCATATTTACTTTATTTTGAATAAAAAAATACAATTTATCACTGGAATTTTTCTAGATACTTTCGCCATACTTTTTGTAGGGAAAATTTTCTGCGTGAACAAATCAGTTTTTGTATTATTGGTTTTTGATTATTACTTTTTTGATGTTATTTAATTCTGTTTATAAGCAGCAGTTAGTTTCTCCAATGCATATGGCTAGGTATTTGTTACAAGTAAATTTATAAACGAATACTTTATATCGAATACTAGTATCGACCGAAAGTATAGGACAAATACTTTTTAATCAAAAACCGGTATTCGACTGCAAGTATTCGTCGAATACTCTTTTTATCAAAATAAAATAAAACAAAAAAAATGTTATAAAAGCGAATTCTATATTTTATTAATTTAAATATTTTCAAAAAAATTCCTCTTTACTTAAATAAATAAAATATAAAACTCGTTTTAATAACATCAGTTTAATTATTTTTTTATTATTTGATAACAAAAGAAATAAAAAGTATTATCGTCGAAGGGTGGGGTCCGATTTGTCGAATGTTCATTCAAAATGTGTGCAATATTTCGAATTTTAAAAATTAGAATAACTTTTTTGTTATTTCGAACCGAAAAAATAGAATGATCATTATTTCGAAAGTAATGAAATCGTCAGATGTTTGGCATTATAGGCGCAATATTTCGAATTCCAAATAGTAGATAAATAATTTTCTGTTTTATTGTCTGTTGTCAAGATGTAAATATAGACAAATATTATAAAAGTTATTTCTCTACACTATAAAGTTCGAATTTTTGGAACAAATATGTAAAAACTGAAGAGTGCATTACTTTCGAAATAATAACCATTCTATTTCTCTTGGTTCTAAATAATAAAAATACATTTCTAATTTTTGAAATTCGAAACAATGCACACATTTTGAATGAGCATTCGACAAATTGGACCCCACCCATCGTTGAATGTTTAGTCGAATACCGGTATTCGATAAATTGTATCAGTCGAATAAGTACTTATGATATTATTTGTTCAATACTTTTTGAAATTGCTCTAAGCGACTTACACATCGCATAAATTCTCTATTTTTATTTTAGTTTTAAAAAGTTTTACTAACTCTAAGAAATAGTTATTAATCTAGCAATGCAAAATAGATTAGGTAAAATAAAATTTACGTGTAGAAGTAAAATAAATGTACGCTCTCTAATGTTTTATAACTATACCTTATAATAAAGAAATTTTCAATAAATATTCAAACATGTTTAAAAAATGTAAAGTAAATGCAATTCTTTTAATTAATCATAAACTTATTTATACCATAAAATTAGGCAAAGCTACTACAAAAAAAATGGCGTAGTTTACAAATTTACTTGTAAGAAATGCCTAGCCATGAACATTGAACAAACTAAACGCTGCTTATAAAAACAATTAAAGAACCTTGCTGTTGTTACTGCATACACTTCGAATAATGTAAATGATGAGTTTCATTGGAATAATTCAAAAATATTAGATAGAGAATCATGTTATAAAAAACGAAAAGAATACATACACAGTACTTAAGACGACATATAAATATAGAAATATTATGCTGTGATTTATGGAAACCATGTTATATACACACATTTCCAAGAATTTGGCTTTAATTTGTAAACATATATATTTATATTTTGATTTGTATAAATTCGCACACTTTCGATGATTCTTGTTATACGACGATGTCTATCTGGGATTATCATTTCATCATTTACACGTGAATGTTGAACATCCATCTACTTTTTCATTATAATTATTGAATTCTTAAATTTCTTAATTGTTGTGTTCAGTAAATTTAGTGCCTGAAGAGATCTGCAAATAAAGAAGATGAAACGTTGAACACCTTATTTAAATAAATTATTGCTTATCATTTAATATTGATTCTCGACATCGATACCTTTAATAATTAACAATGGAGGGTGAAATCAACAAATTAATAATAAATGTCGTTAAATAAAAAAAATTGCACGTATTTATTGAAAAAAATATTATTAGAAAATTGTTTATTTTTTCACGTATATACATTCAATAATTCAGAATAAAACGCGTTTATGCGAGTAGATAATTTACGGGTAGTAATAAAACAAAAATATATGGCAAAATTGCAAAACGAATTTTTAATAAACGCAATAATTCATCGTGTTACAAAGTAAATCGACGATTCGTCCGACGAAATGACATAACAAAAATACCATATATTTTCTTAAACTTAACGTCCGTTCGTTCGTCTATTATACAGGAATATATGTAGCGAGAAACCAAGTCACCCGTTAATTTCATCAAATTTTATGATCTTTTAACACGATTTTGTAATTTATACGTATAAATATAAATATTGAACGAAGCTTGACACATTTTTAACGCCATTATATATATATGCGTATGCTATAAAAGTAACACTTATAGCGTCATTCACTCGCAGGTGTTTGCAGTAAAACGCAAAAAAAACGAGAGAGAAATATATAGGAATCCGTTCATACATATTTATAATCGTATGGATAATTTCCTATTTATGCAAAAATTATTGTGCTTCCTCATTGAGCGAATCTTTGGTCGAATGGATAATTGCGATAAGATGTTAAAGTGACCAATCGATTCGATGTAGTAATATTCTTTCGGAGTAGATCGTTATAACGCTTATATAGCGATAAACTAAAAAATTTTCACCTTTTTCGTATTTCTTTTTTTTATCACTCGATTTTTTGTAATACACAATAAATATACAATATCGTAATATAAATTAATCGTTAATTTGAATAATAGTATATATATTAATTTATATTACGATATTGTACATTTATTGTGTATTAAAAAAAATGAGTGATAAAAACATATATATATATACTTTACAAAAGAAAAATCAGCTTATTTTATGTACATGTATATTCCAGGTATTATATATATCCATTATACTTACAAGCATGAAGATCGAAAGAAAGAATAAGAAAAAAAAAGGTATAAAATTTTTAGTAATACAGGTTTTGACTGTTCGCTAAGAATCTCCGATGCATATTATAAATCAATGAAGCTGCGAGGAGAGATTGCTCCGCAATAAGATAATTTATTACGTTCTTGTTGTGTATACGCAACAAGCCTGTAATTATGAGCTTAGTGCAGCACAAGAGCCCTTTGGTACAGTTACATACGCACAAAAGATTTTAATTGAATGTTACACATTTTTTTTTAATTATCTTTCGTACTTATACATACACACATACGCGCGTGCGTTAAATAATTATATTCGCAATATTTTTTAACACATCGATTTATTATTTATCGGAGTCTCGAATTTACAATAACGTTGAAATTACAAAAAAGAAATGTTCGTATAGATATATATATATATGTGTGTGTGTGTATGTGTGTGTGTGTGTATATTATATATATTATATATAAATATATTTATAGCGCAAAAGTAGGTAAGTAATTATGTAGTTTATAAGCCTTCGAAATATTATTTATAGCTGAATCGAAACGATTTATTATAGTCGCACGTCACTTTCAAGTACTAACAGCAATTCTTTCCAGATACACGTAAATTAAACAACGTGTTAACGTAAGCTCCACAATTTCACACTGAAAATGCGCTATTTTTAACCAAGATAATCCTTCGGATGAGATTTTTTCTTCTTCTTCTTCTTCTAAAGAATATTCACCGTTGATTTTCATTTTATTCGTAAGTTAACGGTACTTTAATTATTCCGATAGTCTTAAATAACGTTGTTCAAATTTTATATTAATTATCCGCGTGTGTCTGCAAATGAATTAGAATTCATATTTAATTCTCAGAACGCTATTCTTCAATATATTTTTTTCTCTTAAGTAAATATGTAATTATTAAATACGACTCGATTATTAAGTAGATTTACGAGTAGAGACTCATAGCTGTTGTTTTCTCGGTAATTGTAGAAACGTAAAAAACGCGTTCTATTAAAAATCGCTATAATTTTTGACGCCGGAGTGACAAGAGACAAAGCTCTCGGAAACCGAAGTAAAAGCAGTATCGAGCTCACCGGATAATTGTGAAAATAAGATATTACTAAAGAAAATACTACAATTTCACCGATAAACATTTGAATTAACGGTTTTTAGAAAAGAGTCGATTTAAGTTATTCCGGAATTTGCTCAGGTTGTGCCTTTAACTTTACCTTTTCCTATACGGCTCGGTCTACCGTTTTTTCCGTGAAAAATCTAAAGAACGCAAATATCAAGGGACCCTTTGCGCAAGAGAACCGCGCCGGTAGCGTCTTCCTTTGCAAAGTAGAAAAAAAAAAATAAAAAGGTGAATTCCGATATAGCCGAGATCGGCGCCGTTGAACCTTTTCCCGTATAGGTGCATATCACTTGTAACCTTAAGGTTTACCTCGCAATGTGCATATATATATATATACATACACATACACACAGTCACAGACAAGAATCGCTCGGACATTAAGTAAACTAGTAACTTTTAAATGGTGAATAAGACTTTATCGATACGAAAGTGAACTTTCAGCTTTCTTAATTAAATTACGGTCTAACCGAGAATTAATTTTTCATTATGCGTACTCGAATAAATCGCTCGTACCTAATTAAGTAGACATTTTTTTTTCCTTAAACATTAGGAAAAAAAGATAAATCTACTATTTAAAAGTGTATATATATATATATTATACATACGATTGGCCGGATTTTCTATAACCAGTTAGACGATCGTTATGTATACTATCTGATTGGCTTCTTGACGATAAAACTGTCGAGTTTTAATTGATTTGGAGGTAAGAGAAAAAAGGAAAGACGCGAGAATCTGTTTCAATTTTGTAGTTCGAACTATATTGAACGTTTATAAGTATATATAGATTAAATAATATATCGTTGAAATTCAATTAATTACGTTAAAGAAATAGTTTGGATCAAGTTTGATGGATTATTATTGCCCCCAGTAGTTATTGTTGGTAAAATACACTGTTAACGTAGTGCATTACATAAATTTCGAGAGATGAAGTAAATTTCTTTCGATAAATTCATTATCGACTACTCGCGTCGAAGAGCGCAGCAACTTCGTTATTCTGCCGATATTAGTTTTTGTACTTGAATTTTGTTTAAATGGAAGTTTCTCCTAAGCAAACACAACTAAGTCGTACGAATGTTATATATATATACGAATTCTAAACCAGTATTATATACGAAGGGAAAATAAAATCATATTTCGAGTAATAATTATCGTTAATTATAATATTAAATTTTAAGTTAAATCGTTAAGTATAACACAAAGACCGAGACCCGTATATTAACGAGATTGTCTCATTAAACGTTAAAACTACAAGAGTCTCCGTTGCGTAAATAATTGCTCAAACGTAAAAAGAAATCAAAATTGTTAAAACACTTACCGACACACACGCAGAGATATACGTATATACACAGTGGCAAATAGACCTCGCAAGCGAACGAGCGAGCGGGCTGAAAATAAAAAAAGAAAAAAAAAAAAGTATCAGAAAATATATTGTGTAATCCGAAGCTTACGTTTGAGCCGTTTGATATTAGTAGTTCATACCACGGGTCGGACATACGACGTATGCATGCGGAATTTGAAGTCGTTCGGTAAGAAATTGCGATCATAAATAGCTCCCGTTCAAAGACGCGCACGTGTAATTTTTGAGCCGAAGATACTCATACCCGGGCGGCGTTTTGTAGTCAAGGAGTATATAGCGTAAGGTACGCTCGACTTTTCTCTTAAAAGGTAGTCGTATAATTTTAAGTATAGTAATTACTCAATTCTCATATGCTTAATTATTTAAATCTCTTAAAGTTACTATCTCTTCTCCACTTTTTATTGAGTACCGGCGGCTTAAATCATTTTGTTTGATGGATGTAATTTTAGTCGGTTATTCCTTTCTCCCTCTCTCTCTCTCTCTCTCTTCCTTTTTAACTTTGTTGCTGGTGCTGGTGGTGGTGCTGCTGTTGCTGCTGAATTAACAATTAACTCACTACTGGATGTATAAATAGGTGTATCATACACGCGTGTATACAGATAGAATTGATTTTTTCTTACATTTCATTTTTGTTTCTCCGACTATATTTCCTTATTCACCATCCGGCCGTGTCTATACTTGCAAAATATATGTATATATTAATAATCTTTTGTTGTGCAATAAAAATAGTTTACAAATGGTGAATGTAAATTCACGTATTTTATGCAACAACCGGCGCGAAATGATACAATGAAAACAATTGGTCATGTTGCTTTGGTTATGAGCTCTGGAAGAACAATGGTCTCTGTTTGGCTAGCTGAAAATTTTGGAGCATTCGTAATTATTTGAATACTGCGCGTATATGTATAACGTTTCTCATTTCTCGGCTAATTAATGGTCTCTCCTTTTTTTTTTATTTCGAGATTGTACGCCGTTTGAATACAAATGTTCCAAATAATCTATATACAACATCTTTAACTATTTAAAAACTAATAATAATTATACACACACACACATATATATATATATAGCGAATAAAACGACGCGTACATTATACGATAATCAATTTTCCACGTGTAAATATAATCGCGACGAATTTGTTAGGAAAAAAAAAAGAAAACGTAATTATATCGCGCGCGAAAGTCTAATCTATATGATAATGCCCGATGGTCTTAAAACAATACGTATCCAACGAATCCCCAAACTTCCATTTCCCAGAGGCAAAAAGTAACGATATATCTACAAGTGTTGGACGTCCAATCGTTAGGAAAAAAAGTCGGAGTAAATTAATTTACTCGGATGCATCCGAGCTATGCAGCGCATCCATACAATTACGGAAGTGCAGAGTACACCGATAATCATTTAAAGGCTAATCTCGCGAGCTAAGCAACAAAAACGAACCGCACTTAGATATATATATGTGCATATGCGAGCGGCGTATAAAAATGTAATCATAATGCGATTGGTTTCACAGGGGGTGTCTCTCTCTCTCTCTCTCTCTCTCTCACTCTTTCTCTTTAACTCTCGACCACCAAGTCGCAAAACATTCGTAAGTGTAGAAGAAGATGGCTATGGTAGATATAACAAGGCGGAGAGGAGGAAGAAGAAGAAGAAAGTTCGATATTGGTGAATTTTTGCGCGTCGGGGGCGTGAGACACACGTAGAGGCGTCGGCATAGGTGGAATGTAGCTTTGAGCCTCTATTCCTCTCTTCCTCTTCCCTCTCTCACTCTCTCACTCTCTCTCTCTCTCTCTAGTTCGGTACACGCATCTTTCTCGCATCATATACACGTAGAAAGATATTCGCATTATCCCGTAACGCAGATTCGTTTCCGAGGTTTTCTCTCTTCCCCTCTTCTATATAATGCGCTTCTTCTTCTTCCTCTTCTTCTTCTTCATCGTCTTCTTCGTCTTGTTCGTCTTTCTCCTCTTCTTCTGCTGGTTCGCCTCCTCTTCTCTCGTTTGATTTGTAAGAGGAGGAGAAGAAGGAGGTGGAGGTAATGTAAAAAATAAAAGTTGGGTATATACATATACATATACATATACATATATAACCGAGAGAGTATGGGTGAGTAACAACTTGGCTTCACGTGGGAGAAGGACGGATGAAGACACTTTGTTATTGCTATATAACCATTTATACATATATATAAGATAATCGTTTGTGAATGAATAACTTTTGCCATTAATACGAAAACGACCGAGCGATGTGGAACAATGCAAGTGTGTGGTAACGCGTTATCCTAGAAAAGAGATTAATTTCCACGCTTTCTTATACACCGAGGAACGATCAATTGTTTTATGAATCATTTGTTTATTGCCTCATATCTTGGATCTTATTCTTTTTTTTTGTACATTCTTCTACACATCGCGTATATAGGCTGTACATATACGTACGATCGTGCCCTTATAACGGTATACCGTAATCTTCCTTCCTGAATATATGGATTCGTTATACATTACGGAGTATCATGTGCACGTTAACCGACACCGATTTTTAATTAATAATACGAACCTGTAAATATCATTGTGGAATTGATATATTTATGCAGCGATTAGCCCAAATTATATACGTGTACTACCAGTATTCCAAATTTGACGCAGAGAATTACAGGCAGAAGGATGTACCGAACGAGAGTGAGCGACATTCTCGTAAAAGGGAAATCTTTGAATGAGAAGAGGGAAGAAAAAAGATCGAGAAAAAGCTGGCAAGTGGAAAGAAAAGGTGCGGGAGGGAGAGAGAGAGGCAGAATAATATGTTTCGTTGTACGCGCTCACGCAGACTCGCGGGAATGGGACTCTCCTCGTCCGAACCGGCTAGCTCGCTCGTTCGACAGCGCGCGGAATATAAGCAGATTGCAAAGTAGAAAAGGAAGAAGGGGTGGGGTGGGGTGAGGTGGGGAGGGGGTCAGGAGAGGGCAGGAGGTAGGAGAGTGAGGAGAGTATACCGCGGAAGCGAAGAGCGGTTATCGCCTGGCGCACGAAGTCAGCTGTTGCAAGAGAGAAAGAGAGACGTACCTATATATAAGAGTTCCCCAAGAGCGATGACTCTCCTCCCCGAGGCCTTAAGGACCTTTCCATTCTGCGTGTGCACTGTGTGTTTTGCAGGCTCCTCTCTCTCTCTCTCTCCCTCCCGATTATCTCGGAGGGAATGTGTTTAAGAGGGAATAATGAATTTGGGACTGAAAAACCAAACGCCCGCGCGAGCACTCTTGCGCGTGAGAATTCGATCGCACCCTCGAGATCAGACCCAATTATCTCGCCATCTCTCGCGCTCTCGCCATCTCTCCCTCTCCCTCCCTCTCTTTCTACTCCCGGTGCTCTCTTTTCTTCTCGAGCCTGCTCTTTTCTCGTCTCTTTCTCTTTCTTACCCCCTTTTTCGTTATTACATATACACCATCTCGCTCTCCCTCTCTTTTTTCTGTTGCTTTAATCATTTACCGAACCTAATTACAGGCCTCGCGAATTTATACTTTTTTTTTTCTCTTCATCATCGGATTATCTTATCGACGTTCTAATTAGTTGAAATTCCATAAATTATATACATATATACATGTACGTATGTATATATATATATATATACACACATTTTATTCTTATACGTGTTACTACTATATATAATACAGCGCGTTATTACTTTTTAATAGTTTTTACAGCAATGGATTAAAAATTTCACGGGTTATACGTATGCGAACGTAGAGATAAGATATGCTTTTTCGCTTTAACAATATCCTATATATGTAGTACATGAATTTTATATAGGATTTGGTCCCTTGCTGTGGACACGTGTGATATGCTATATATATATAACTAAACTAAACATTCGAATATTGGGAATATAACGTAAATTTACATACGTCGATGTAAGTCGAATTTGTGATACAATTCAAATAGCATATTATACAGAAAAGAAGCATTCAAAAAGTAACGATTATAGCTGTTTTTAAACTAAATATATACTCTTTTTGCGACAATACAGAACTTTACCGAGATCAATAAAATGATAATTACAATTACAGGAATGACAACATTTTGATTTTAATATCTATATATTTTTTGTACTGGAGCAGTCACCGCAAATAAAATAGTTCAATCGTATAGTTTCTTGGTATACATACCTCGATACATACACCGAATAAAGCATATATTTTAAATCTTATGAAATTTACGTGCTGAATTACTATACACCTATTTACATAAGTTGTAACTATTTAACCACGTATATATATATAAAGAACTGTTAAGAAAAAAGTGCAGCAGCTATATGTATATATGTATATATGTACGTACACACATTTGAACGAAAGTAACACGTTCGTCGTGAATAATTTATTACTCTTAAATTTATAATGCCCGTACGCGCGTAAGTGCATTCTTTATTGAAAAGAGGACAAATAAGTTTTTGAGCCCATTGAAAATAAGAACTTTCGAACGGTCGCGATATTTTTACTTTCGATGGAATAGAAGTAAATTACGTTGATGCGCGTATATATAGGAAGTATCTTTCGCGTTTGGGAATCGTCTTCCATAAAAAGGAAATTGATGTACTAAAGTCAAAAATTAATATTTTCATATGAAAAACAACGACGAATGAAGAAAAATAGTTAAAGAGTAAAAACAGTTTTCTAAGAACAAAAAAAAGGCATCGCCGAGACAGAACACAATGAGAATAACGGGTCCATCGGTATAGCTCGAACGTGAATTTTCTCCTTTTTAACGCGACGACGAATAATCTAGCGCGCAGCAGCGGCGAGGTTACCACCACCGCCGCCGCCGTCGTCGTCGTCGTCGCGCCGCCAAACGCAAATCGCCAAGATGACAAGAAATAAGGAGAGGAAGAATTTAAACGCGCGCTCTCACAGACACAAACGCGCGCGAGCACCTAGACGTATATGCGTGAGCAGAGAGCCGCCTCGAGACTTCTCTCTCTCTCTCTCTCTCACTCGCTCTCTCTCTTGCCCGACGAGAACCGCGCGCTCGCGCATTCAATGTGTGGTATGAATTGTGTGCTTACAATACTATAGGCGATGCTGCCTATACTTAACTCCGTGCGCGAATGCGCGCACCGGCTCGAAGACCGGGGAGAGAGAGAGAGAGAGAGAGAGAGAGAGAGAAGACGATAAGAACGACGTTCGCCAGCAGGTGATGGTGAGTTCAGAGGTCGACCCCTTCCAGCGCGCCGTATATATTCCTGTCCTTTTGCCGCGCTAGCGCGCGCGCTCGCGAGGTAACGAGTAATGGCAGCTTTTTAATCCCGCCGCTGATTTTCGCGCTGGGAAATTCACTGTTCGACTTTGCTGTGGATTCTCTCTCTCTCTCTCTCTCTCGCGCGCTTCTTTTTTTTCCTTTTTCTTTTTGCTTCGCTTTTTTTCCGAACTCGCGCGGATGGAACGTAAATAAAGGAGAGCACGATATAGCCGCTTTGCATGTCAGAATTTTAATGATACGGCTTCTTTCCGTACGAGATGTGTCTCTCGTCCTTTTTTTGTTTCGTTTTGCAAGAACAAAAAAAAAAGAGTTCATTGCAATAAATTTGCGGCAAACTAGTTTATATTTTTTTACAACGCTCGTAAATTTCGTCCGCGTATATGTGTGGCAATCGACGAGCGTATGGATAAAAGTTTAAAGGTAAAACGCATAATGCGAGGTTAATTATTTGTAAGTGTATTGTAAATCACGTGGCTAGCGGTTTTGATGTATTTATAGAATAAACGGCTAGAGATGTATATAGGTGTGAGAGTGTGTACGAGGTTGCGGACTAACCTGAGCGTTTATTACAACTTAGTTTAATAATTGGAGTGAGTATATACCCACACGCGCATATCTATACATAATATGAGAATATACCGATACGGGCTATTTATTTACGAAATATTCTCTTTTCCTTGTATCCGTGCAGAAGAATTTGCGAAGCACGATATACTTACTTACGTCTCTCGCGAATGTAGATAGGCAAATTTCTTTCGTATTGTTATAAAGAGCGTAATTTTTCTATATAATATTGATTTTATTAATATATTCAATATTATAATACATTTTTAATATTACGCATAAAAAATTTTCTCTTATTCCGGGAGTGTCAATTGATAATGAAAAACGATCGTATTTAAATATCTTAATTAAAAAAAAAGAGGATATATACATATACACGTGTATCTTTTTTTTTCTCGAAAAATTTATTAAAATTAAAATTCTCGGATTTACGCGTGGGAAACTTTCTAACGCCAATTACAAAGTGTCAACGAAAAATAAAACAGCGCGATTGTCAAACTTTAATAATGATATTTTTTTTTGTTTTTATTGAAATTTATATATTAATAACGTTTAAGCTGTAAATTATCCCTTCACATTTACGAACTATAGTGGCATCTTAGTAATTCTTATTATAAGAAGTTGTGACCGCACCCTTCGTCTAACGGGTTTTCCATGAACTTGCGCCGTAATGGTGTTTTACTGCTTTTCCTAGCATATTTCTACTTTTAAGGTAAATCTCACGATATTCAAATGTTGACAAATCTGCAATAAGGAAACTAGCGAGGAATTAAAATGACAAATTGCAATTATCAATTATTATTCATAAATGCCTTGCACCATTAGGGATCCAGTGGATTAATAATAAACCCTTTTATAGACAGTAAGATATCGAAGTTCTCGTAATTTCGCGTTATTTAACTTGCGATTATACTGCTATTTATTTCAATTTGATTTCAATGCAATGTTAATAAATTAATTTGAAACAATCACTTTTTCAAGTTGTCTCGTGAAGAAATATATAAATCGAGTCTATCGTACGTATTACATGTTGTATTTCAAAATGGTAATATTCTTCACGAAAGAATAAAGACTTATATTGATTTAATGCTTATATTATATATATACACGATTAATTGTACAAAACGTCATTTTTATTTGTATATTATATATGATTAAGCGTCGTTGATCTTTAATTTATATTTTAAATATTCATTGGCATCAGCATTCTTAGAGTAAGTCGGCTAAAGTCAATTTAAAAGGAAAAACAAAATCGTATAATTCACGATGAGTTTAATGCTGAACGTTCGCAAGAGAATAATAACCATAACGATTCTAATAATAATGTATCAATATTAACTTCTAACTCGCCTTTATTTGATTTACAAAGTTTGTACTTATGTCACTTTAGTTTTTAGTTTCTTTAACCAATCTTTCATCTACTCGTTGACCGGTAAAGATTTCTAACTCATGGTATACACGTCAAATTTAGTCTTGCAAAATTAAATTAACGATATACTCGTATCGCGCTGAATATACATATATATATATATGGGTGGTTCTCTGTGACATCGAAGATGAAAAAAATAAATATTGCTATAACTATGGGAATATATTTTAGAGGTATCCAGTAGTTCTCCTGAATTTTTTCAGATTTTTTCTGGGCTATTATTTTAAGTTACAGAGAGTCAAAGTTGACATTTTAGCACTTTTTTGCATTATATGTCCATTTTCATAAATTTTTAGCTCCCAGGGGATGCATTTTCCACTAAAAACATAAGTATGACTTTTTTTCTAAAATTTTCTGAACTTTTCATTAAAAATATTTTTAAAGACATAAATGTATGCTGTCACACTCTTGTAAGCCATTTAAACCTTAAATAGTGAAAATCAGCAATTCCGCTCCGGACTCTGGTAACCTAATACCGTCTAAAAGATGTCTTTTTATAGTCAGAAACTGCCTAAAAATTTCCAGAGTGGGTCTAAATCATTATGATCAATTATGGTCAAAATATCCGGGAAAAGTGCCCGAAATATTAATAGAAATGTATATTTGTTGCCTTATAACGATGAATCTATTACCATGATCATTGCAAAAAAATTTATGCTCTTACCTTGTAGTGGTAGAAAAGTACACTGAGAAAAATTTTTAGTAAAAATTACAATACTGTCTAGTAAAAGAGTCACAGACTGCCAAAAATGAATCTGAAAAAGAATTATAGTAAATTTTACTATAAAGTATAGTAATTTTTCTCATTTTTGGCAGTCTGTGACTCTTTTACTAGACAGTATTGTAATTTTCACTAAAAATTTTTCTCAGTGTATCTTCACTTGTTTCATTATCCATCTAATCTCCTATAAGCTGCTAAAAATACAAATATTATTATACAAATGTAAAAAATTAATTTTTAAATATTTATAATGCTGGATTTTTAGTTTTACATCCCTTACAAGAATTATAATACTAATCTGAAGGATTACTATAAATATATAAACATCATTATTACAATAACTGAATATACGTATTTAATACAAAAAATGTATAAATAAATCGGATCTAAATTATAATGAGTAATATGATAACGTGACAGTGACAAGTTTGTGAAATTTAAACAATGTATTGCTGAATAATAATAATAATAATGTTGATACTTTTATAGTAATACTTCAGATTAGTATTATAATTCTTGTAAGGGATGTAAAACTAAAAATCCAGCATTATAAATGATTAAATAATAATTTTTTATAATTTTATAATAATATTTGTATTTTTGGCAGCTTACAGGGGATTAGATGGATACTGAAACAAGTGGAGATACTTTTCTACCATTCCAAGGTAAGTGCATAAATTTTTTTGCAATGATCATGGTAATAGATTCATCGTTATAAGGCAACAAATATACATTTCTATTAATATTTCGAGCACTTTTCCCGGATATTTTGACCATAAGTGATCTTAATGATTTAGACCCACTCTGGAAATTTTTAGGCAGTTTCTGACTATAAAAAGGCATCTTTTAGACAGTATTAGGTTACCAGAGTCCGGAGCAGAATTGCTGATTTTCACTATTTAAGGTTCAAATGGCTTACAAAAGTGTGACAGCATACATTTATGTCTTTAAAAGTATTTTTAATGAAAAGTTCGGAAAATTTTACAAAAAAAGTCATAGTTATGTTTTTAGCGAAAAATGCATCCCCTGGGAGCTAAAAATTCATGAAAATGGGCATATAATGCAAAAAAGTGCTAAAATGTCAACTTTGACTCTCTGTAACTTAAAATAATGGCCCAGAAAAAATCTGAAAAAATTCAGGAGAACTACTGGATACCTCTAAAACGTATTCCCACAGTTATAACAATATTTATTTCTTTCATCTTCGATGTCACAGAGAACCACCCATATATATAGGGTGGGGTCCGATTTGTCGAAAGCTCATTCAAAATGTGTCCATTGTTTGGAATTTAAAAAATTAGAAAAGCATTTTTATTATTTAGAATCAAGAGAAATAGAAAGATCATTATTTCGAAAATAATGGATTCTTCAGTTTTTATATATTTGTTCGGAATATTCGAATTTTATAGTGTAGAGAAATAACTTTTATAATATTTATGTATTAACACCTAGATAACAGACAATAGTGTAGGAAATTATTTATCTACTATTTGATATTCGAAATATTGCACCTACTATACCAAATATCTAACGATTTTATTACTTTCGAAATAATGATCATTCTATTTTCTCGGTTCGAAATAACAAAAAAGTTATTCTAATTTTTAAAATTCGAAATGTCGCACTCATTTTGAATGAACCTTCCACAAATCGGACCCCACCATATATATGTATAATGACTAAATTAAAAGAAAATTAGAACAATATTTTGTTTCAAAATTACTATATTGTATTTTGGGAAAATTTACCAGGAGTACATATAGAAAACGTTAATAAATCTGTATAGTAAATTTTCCTAGACAACATAGTGATTTCGACTACAAACTTTTTTTCCATGTATATTGCACTGTATGCAGAGTTGGGCACTGTACTGCATTGTTTACAAGTATCATCGATACTTTTCAAAAATTAATGCTGTATCGAAAAACAGTATCGGATCGGTCAATACTTTTTATCACGAAAGTATCGGCGATATTGTATCGGTCCATACTTTAGTTTTTTCGTTAGACTATATCGACGATACTTTTTAATTTTAACATTAAAGATATCGATCGAAGTATGGAGTGTTTCTCTAAACTAAGCGTGCAACTTAGCTTTTTTTATATGAGGCACGACCGTTTACAACTTGCGCTTGTTTGTCTTATTAGCTCATAACAGAGCTTAGTTTTGACGACGAACAACGCCAATTATTATCACTTTCCGTATATTATACATTAATGTCCATCCACATGGAACAGAACCCGTCAGACGCACGATAAATTAATAAGTAAGTTTCAATTGTTCATAAAATTGCTCAAAAAATAATAGAATAGTATAATAATAATATTGCCCCGATGACCTGCAGGTAACATTACTGACCTGGACATCATCTACAGGAAAAATTTTTTTTTTTGGTTTCGTAATAGGCCTTCCAGTAGATGATGCCCCGTCGACCTGGAGGTAACAGTAGAGACCTAGACATCTTCTACAGGAAGAAATTTTTTTTTTTATTTCGTAATAGGCCTTTCAGTAGATGTTGCCCCGATGACCTGGAGTTAAAATTAGTGACCTGCACATCATCTACAGCAAGAAATTTTTTTTTTTGGTTTCGTAATAGGCCTTCCAGTAGATGATGCCCCGTTGACCTGGAGGTAACAGTAGGAACCTGGACATCTTTTACAGGAAGAAAATTTTTTTTTGATTTCGTAATAGGTCTTTCAGTAAATGTTGATCCGTTAACCTGGAGGTAACATTAGGGACCTGGACATCATCTACAGGAAGAAAATTTTTTTTTTTATTTTTATAATAAACCCTCCAGTTGATGATGCCCCGATGACCTGGAGGTAACATTAGGGACCTGGACATGTACTACAGGAAGAAATGATTTTTTTTAATTTCGTAATGGACCTTCCAAGATATATAGTAATTATTATAAATTTATGATAATTTTGTTAATAAACTAACAAGGAGACCCTCATATGTTTGGGAAACGGATCGTGCCCAGCTTGTAGTATATGTTTTCTAATATAAAAATATGAAAAAAGCCAAAGCCGCAGAATCTAACAATCGTTTTTTCAAAAGTTATACGCTGTTAAAGCAAAATTTCCAAAAAAAAGAGACTTTCCTTTAAACGCTTATAACTTCTGACCTATCTAATATTGACATTCAAACCAAAGTTTACTGAAAAGCTGAGATAAAATAGATACATTTTAAAAAAAAGTACGTTCAAATCCGTTAAAATGGAACAGAGTTATAGCCGAATTAAGAATTTAAAGAAATTTAGCTTACAAAAATCAATAAAATTTGTACTGCTCAATTTTTGTTTAAAATTGCTTCTAATTCTTAATTTGGTTATAACTCTGCTCCATTTTAATGGATTTGAACGTACTTTTTTTTAAAATCTATCTATTTTATCTCAGCTTTTCAGTAAACTTTGGTTTGAATGTCAATATTAGATAGGTCAGAAGTTATAAGCGTTTAAAGTAAAGTCTCTTTTCTTTGGAAATTTTGCTTTAACAGCGTATAACTTTTGAAAAAACGATTGTTAGAGTCTGCGATCCGTTTCCCAAACATATGAGGGTCTCCTTGTAAGAGATATTAACAACATTACTAGAATGTACGATGTAAGTAGTAGATCAGTTCTCAGAAATTCAGGAAAATTCAGTTAATTAAGTAGATATTAAATGATATTATCCACATCCACATTATATTAAAATTTTATACTGTCTAAATGACGATTTAAGTATAAATTATGTTATACTTTTTTAAATAGTTTATAAAAATTAATTTTTTTTAATTCAATATGATCGCGGCACCTAAAGGAATAATTAGTCATAGTGTTTGACTTTTTTATAGGTATTTATGTGGGAAAACTGTGACATTCTAAAATTATGAGAGATTTTGTTACATTTATAATAAATATTACTTTAGGTATAGCAATGTATCCAACATCACTTATCAAATATAACTATATAACACTAACAAAAATTGCTATATTGGATAGTAAAAATTGTACTATAGTAAAATTTAATGTGAATTTAATTAAAAGTGTAATGAATAAATATATGCGAGTGAATAAAAATTGCGATCAACTGCGTAAGAATAGTATAAAATTAAATCTCCAAATATTAAATGGTTCTGTAGTACTTAATTGACAAAAGGAATTCCCCCAATATATACATTCTATTTCGAATTAATTAAAAACAAAATATAATTCTTTTTTTACTTCCTCAAATTCGCATTTAAAAAATACCAGATTGAATAATAAAATTTGCTGACCTATATAATAAAATTACTATATTGAATATCAAAAATTACGATATTGAATATTAAAAGATATTATATCTAAATTTTACTATGTAACATAGCAAAAATTATTATATTGCTGAGATGTCACACTTTTCCTATACAATATAGTAATTTTTATATAGATTATTTTAATATTTATTATAATATTTTTCTCAGTGTATAAAAAGTGCTATTACCAAATTACCAATAACACACAAATTAATAAGTACTGCTATAAATAAATAAATCAATTATTTGCAAAGGATGTATACATATCACATGACAATAAAAAATCAATAATAATTCCTTTATGAAAAGTGCTACTGCAATAATAATTAAACTCTATTTCATACAAAAATAATTATTTTTATATATAATATCTATTTTTTTAATATTATCATTTTAATTCATCGTATAATAATAATAAATTCATTAATTATTATACATATGATAATAAATCTATATGGGTACATTTTAATAAATAATAATTGAATGTAGTTAAATAATAAAATATTTTTTAGTTTAATTTAATATTATCTATTATATAATGATTTTTCATCGAGCGAGCGTGAGCGAGTGAGGATTTTAGCTAGTAATTTAATTATAATTTATTTAGTTTACAGAATTTTTTAATTTCGTATAAATGATTTTATTAAGTGAAGGTAAGCAAAAAGATAACAATTTTTTAAATAAATATAATTATAATAGTTTCAAATATTAAAATAATCATTTTTTATGAAAGTATTATAAACTATTTAGTTACAAAATGATTTATAACTGTCGTTGTACAATTTTTTGATGTGCTACATGTCAAAAGTATGTTTTGACATGACAAGAGTCCAAATCACGTGTTTGTAAATATATCGCACATATTTTTTAAACTACTTTATTTATATTTGTCGGGTTGGGTATGTAGCTTTGTGTCGGTCAATACTATATTAAAAAATCTATTGTACCGATCGATTCTGTATCGCAAAAAAATAAGTAAAAAATACAGTATCGTAAAAGTAAGTTCCGCGATTTACCCATCTCTGACTGTATGCAACGATTGATGAGACAAATAATAAGATTCGCTGTCTAATAAAAACGTAACAAAAATTTAATTAACACATAAAAAAAAGATACCGATCTATCGTATGTGTATATGCATGTACGTAAAAAAATCACGTATAGACTGCACATACCCACATGTAGAGATTGCATAACGCATCGTAACCTTCAAAGTTATAATTTTGCGTGTGTGCAAAGAAATATCGCGAGTGGAGGTTAGGCGCGTATAGAACGAAGAGAGAAAGAGAGAGAGAGAGAGAGAGAGAGAGAAGGTATACGTATACACGAGTAAGCGAATCCAATAAATATATAGGGTTATTTCGCAGGAGGTCCGTTGACAACGCGTCTCTTTTCTCTCCCAGCTTCGTCAGGGGGGTAAGCAACCGAGTCTCATATATATTTCGTACCTTTATCAACGCGTATATACGTTTGCATAAGCCCGTGTTTCGCCATTCACCAAGATAAAACCTAAATTGAAAGGAAAAGAAGAAGCTACGACGGAAAGTAAAAGACAAATGAGAAGGAAGAAAAAGAAAGAGAGAATGGGTATACGTATATATATATGTATGTATGTATGTGTATAAATGAGAAGAAGACGAAGAAGAAGAAGAAGCAGAAGAAGAAAGGTACATACAAGGTAGACATATCCTAGGCTCGTAAAATCCTCTTGGTATATACGCCTGAAGCCTCCTCTCTCCCTCCCCCTCCATCCCTCTCTCTCGGTTGGCGTATGCAGGGAGCCGCTTCGGTAATTCGCGTCGGAGCCCGATCGGTATCTCGCGGATATCGCGCGCGCGTTCTCTCCCCGCACAACATCACACACCCGCACACGTCCCGTGAGTATATCTATACACGGTGGACTACAATCGCGAAAGTGAGAAAAATAAAATAAACCTGTGTGCCCAGGGAAGAGAAGAGGAGGTGAAGCAGGAGGTGAACGAGGAGGAGGTGGAGGAGGAGGAGGAGGTGGGAGAGATAAACAGGGACCGTTTGACTAAGTGTTCGAACTTTTAGGGGCGGGGAAATGGTCCTCGAACACGAAAGGGCAAGCTATAAGAACTGATCCTTGGAACGGGTTATATTATCCTCTTTCTCTCTCTCTCTCTCTCTCTTCCTCTCCCTCTATCCCATATACCCGCGAGTTACTTGCGTATACCCCATAAACTCTGATCTCTCGAGAGGGAAAGAGAGGCAGAAGCTCGGTTCTTCTCCTTCTCCGCTTCGCCTCCTCTTCCCTCTTCTTCTTATTCTCCTTTATTCTCTTTCTCTCTTGGTATCTGTCTTTTATTCTCATTCGAATGAGTCGAGCGCGCGCTCGTACTGTCCCTCGCAAGCGCGCGCGCGCGCGCCCGCGACAAATAGAGAGAAACAGCTCGAGCATTCACTGATTTAGCTACCTACCTGCGCTCGTTCATCTTTATAATGCTTCACTTTCCACTTGTGACTCTTTATTGATCGACCTTATATACTTCTACCGTCTATTGTCTGCATATAGAAACACTCGTTTTGCGCATTCATCGATTCAATTATTATTTACCGATTATTTATACCTCGAAATATCTTTTAAATTAATATTACACGTTAATAAATTACCAGCTCCCATTCCTTATACCTTTGTCTTTACTTTCTATCGTATTTACGTGAACGTATTACAGTTTACACACACACATATATATATATTTACGAAATAATGTAATTAACAATTATTTTACGTCACTGGAAAGAAGAAAAATTCGGGATACGGGCATTTGATCCTCACCATAATTTTTGTCATTCTTTTATTTATTTCTATTTTTTTTTTCAACGAAAATAATGAGGCAAATAACGATGTTTCAAGAACGGAACTTCTTTTGATGCAACAAATTTCTGGAACATGTAATATTTAACAAAAATTATTATTGACACAAGTTTTACGAAAATTTTTTTTATTTTTATATTAATAAAATTACTCGCTTAACCGAAATAAAATACCAGGTGAAATATAGATACCGTAAGGTACCCAATTGTTGATCAAGAACCAATTTCTGATCAGTGTATTATTTCAATAAAATTATAAGATTTACATAAATCTAATCGTTGCTACATACAATTTAGAGGTTAAACAATCAATAATTGGTTAGCAGTCTTAACTAGGAATTGGTATACGTATACCTAAAATTTACTGATCAGAAATTGGTATTTTCCACTTTTTTTTCTTAGATTGTTGCTTATTTTAAAAATAGCAGTTTTTTCATTTTTCTGAGATGGCTAAAAGGAAGTTTAAAACTTATACTTTCTGTGTGCGTCAAGATATATACGATTATTAGCCTTTTTAACATAAAATTATTCAATGAACGTACGGATTTCCCTTAATTGATCAACAATTGGGTATGTGACGGTAATTGCCGTACCAAAATCATCCATTTTTACGCGTCTATATCCGTATGGGATAAATAATAAAAATAAAATAATTATATCCTAATCGCGTGATATTACCAAACAAAATGTGAAAACAACGAACTTTTTATTTTCGTCTAATTGCAGTATAAAGAATAACCTCGCACACACGTGTAAATACAATAACGCGTGTAAATTCAAAAACAAATCTTACCATCATCGATAAACAATATTACTTATCAGTTTTAAATGAAAAAAAAAATTACATCATTAGAGATAAAGGCACCACGCGAAGCTCTCCTCGTTTACATTAATCCTTGTAATTAGAAATACCACTATCTCGAACCGAAAATAAGAGAGATTAAAAAATGCTCAACATCGGTATACATTACGTAATCTCTGTTATCACGCAATGTTTATGCATTACACTTGCAAGGAAAAATGTTTATCAAGGAAAGGAAGAAAAAGAGAGACAGAGAGAGGGAGGTAGATAGTATAAAGAGTAATCAAGAATCTAATAAAATCATAATTTTATTATGAAGCACTTACTAAATTCCATTATAAATAGCGGTCTCGCATATACCCCATAGGATATGCACAATTTTTTTTTCTCCCTACTCTTATAGATAAAAGTTTTGTTTACGCTTGTACACAGGCGTATATACCTATATATAATACACATACATACATATATATCGTTTCCTCCCTTCTTCTTCTTCTCCTTTTTCTTCTTCTGCTTCTTCTTCTTCTTCCGGCTAGGTATATATAAAATTATAAGGCGACATCTGTTGTTGAAATTATCGCTTTCGCGCCGCGGATGATATTCAATCTCCCGCTACGAGCCACGCATTTGTCAGAGGATTAACCGTCGAGCTTTCCCAAGCGCTGAGAAAACTTACCGGTCCTTTATATATTTATATGTGTGTATACCTACATGTATGCATGAATCGGTTATCTTTCTTCTCTCTCTCTCTCTCTCTCTCTCTCTTTCTCTTACGAAAAATTCGTGCACGTGAAGTTATATACCACGCTGACCTTTCGCGCGCGAACCTCGCTTTTTGGCTTTATGAACTGGATGCTGCGATGCGTTCCGTTGTATGTGTATATATATATATATCACGCATTCTCATATTATTTTCTTCATTCTCCTTTTCTGCTCATTGTACATATACCTCGAGGAAATTTTTCTTTTTTTGCGTTCGAAACCAGTTCTTTTTATCTACACCGCGCGCGAGAGAGCGCACAAAATTCTTTGTTTACTGGATTTTCAGATGCATTTACCCAGGAATTATGAGATGATATGTAGTTAATTATTTTATTATTAAGAATTATTGGTCTTTCTTGTACGTCTGTCTCTCTATTCCTGGTAAATATAGGCATCCAACGGTGACACGAATTTTTGTTTAAAATTTTTTTTTGTTTTTGCAAAAAGGGGTGATGATTTTTAGCGTATTTTAAATACTCCTTGTTTATAGTGCAAATAGATAATAAATACAGGATGAAGTATATAACGTTCTTTTTAATAACAACTTTTATAGTTCGAAATAATTAAATAATTATAATGAAGTTGCCCGCAATATAATTGATAAAGAATGTAGCGTTCTGTACGTATTACCAAAGGGCGATTTATATACACGCATTGAAATCTTTCGGCTCGCGTTCTTGTACCCATACTGTTCTGAAGCTGTTTTTAAAACAGATAAATGCTTTTTTTTCTTAAGTACCCGTATTTCTCTCGACATTGAAAACGCACGACTGGAATCCAAAATTTTTACATAATTTGCTATATTGAAGTTTACAATGTTGTTTAATAATTATATACCATCACTAGTAAAACTTTCACATCATAGTTTGTCCAAATTTTGTTGAACAACGTAATTTATGGTATTTATTATTGATTGTCTATTAAGAAGTCATTTATTGTCTGATATGTGTATAGAAAAGCAGTATTTTTGAAGTTTAAATTAAATAAAAAATCAATTAACATACCGAGTAAATGGCTATACAGCCAATTTTTTTTTGATACAATTCTTACCAGGGTAATGATACTGTAAATGTTGATACTGTTCTATCAGCAATTTAAAATTTTTAATAAGAATTTATTTTTTCTTCGTAAAACTTGTAAATATACTGGTTGATGTAACACCTTAATTGTTTAAATAATTAATTTAAAAATTGTAAAATCTAATTGTGTTTACAACTAAATGTGTTCACGAACGAAACATTGCAAAGATTACACATTTGCCTTCATCCAGATCACCATGCACTACTTTATTAATAAATAATGGAGGGTACGTTAGTAATGAATTTTTCAATAAATATGTTTAAATTATAAATAATTAAATTAAGCAATTTTCAATTTATTATAATTTAAAAAATGTAATTTAACAAATTTCTAGATATGTCGTTTATAACTAAAATATTTTCCGTAGTCGTGACGTTCTATTTTCATATTATACCTCTGTTAAATACTATTTTTCAACATATACTCTTATTCACACTATTAAACTGTAGCTAGAATTAAAAATTAGTCCAAATCTTGTGAATCGACTACCTTAAACCAATATTTGTCTAAAACATTGTAACAAAATTTCTATCAGGACGGAATTATTTTTTGCGAGATAGATGCTCCCTGGTATAATAGATTATTAGTGGAATTCAATACACTTTGGCGATGTAAATGTAAACGTAAATAAAATGGAAACCATAACAACCAAATAGTATGCATCTATATTATAATATTAATTACTATATCAATATCTGAAATATCTGAAAAATAAAATGATACGTTAAAACGTATTAGATTTGCGGTAGCGTTCATAAAGTATACAGGTATATCCCGACGTATCAGTTGGTGCGTTGATAATTATCACGCGTACTCGATATTATAAAATAAATGTATATACTTGTGTAGACGTAGACAACAATTGATGTTTCGTCCGGCGAAAAAAAAGAAAGAAAAAATAAGCGTAATAAATGAGCCAAGCCTTGTTCCTTTAATTAAAAGGCCAACGCATCATCTCGGTAACTTTACGACTATGTATATATACGTGCATACAAGCTTTTATTTAAAATGCGAAATATTGTGATCCATTTAAATACCAAGGTAAAACTGAAGAGTACGTACATACAGAATGAAATAACGGACGGAAAGGATCGCGTCCTTCGGATCATCATATATATATATGTATACATATATATTGCGCTCTCTCGCGAGTGCGCTCGGCTTTTAGCAAAATCAACATTTTAGACGCGAGTGCGCGACGCGACTCTCGCGCGTTCCCACCGAGAAACGTAACCCGTATTGGACTGAGGCCTTTTCACACGCATCTTCCCGATCCCACTCTTCTCTCATCCCTCCGCACCATCCTCCTCACTCTCTCTCTCCATATTTATCTCTCTTTCCTCCGCATGCCACTCTCGTACAGTACCTCCTTCGAGACTGAAATTCTTATTGACTGACTTACGTATTACCTAAAATATCTTAGGCATATCCTTGCAGTTTATTTCATATGCACACGGATAAATGTATAAATATCCCTATGGGATAGATGTAACATGGGGAAAATTCGTTTACGTGTTCATTGCATTAATAAACGCTTTGCCCGTGAAAATATCAGTTTGCTCTAACCGAGCATAGTCTACAAGATTTATTCTAGGATAGTTTACATTACCAGGTTTATATATGCATTTCGTTGGAAAATTTTTTTTTTAAATGTTTGATACGTATGTGTGTGTGTGTGTGTGTATATTATACATACCTCTTTTAACAGTTTCATTTCGCCTTCATGAATATTATATACGGGATTTTCTACCTATATTATGTTTGCTTCTAACTCTTTTTAGAAAAATGATTTTTATAGTTGTATAAGTTTAACGTAGAATTTAGGTGCATTATATTTCGGCGAATAGTCATTTGAATTTCCTTGAGTATATTGTAAAGTGTGGAGGACTCGCTTGGTTAACAAGATAAAATACTCAAATTTTACCGACCAAGGCAATTTAACCAAAAAAAAAGTTTTTTAATGAAATAAATGATAATTAGGGTAAATTATGAAGAATGAAAATACCACTGCCATCATTCGAAATTTTACTGCAATAGAATCTGAAACTGAAAATTAAGAGTCAAACTTCCTTGCGTAGCCATTTATCAATGTATTGATATATTTTTATATGAAATTTAGGAGAATAATAGATAACACTTAAATCAAGAGTAATCATGTCTCGGTTTTACATAATTTACCATATTTCTTCAAATAAAACACATTTTTCAGTTCCATTGACTCCGTCGGTAAAATTTGACTATTCCATCCCGTTAAAACAATAAATTAATTCATTCTATAAAACAAAAATTGTAATGTGAAAAAGTTTATTTTAATTTTTATTACATATATTGAGTTCTTTTACAACTACTTTAATAATCTATAAATACACAATGAAAAAAGTTTTGTTAAAAGTGTTACAGAATCAGCGTTGTGAAAATGTTTAATCAAATATTCGTGTACAAAGTATCCTTTTTTAGGAAAAAGTATCAATCAGCTATGCGGAAATTTATAATCTAATTCTAATTTTGTATTAAAAATTCTAAACAAAAATAGCATGAACAAGGGAACATCATTTTTACACCCAGAAAGTTTGAGTATTTTTTATACAATTTTTCAAATCTAAATATATGGAAAACTACAAAGACAAAAAAGTATTCTTAAAAGTCACTAAATGTTTTGGTTAAATACTGAAGTGCCCAGTAAAATTTCTAAAATGCGTGCTTGAAGCGCTCTTGTTTGCGAAAAATTAATATCCGGTATGATAAAAATTGTAACGTGATTCTTAATTTTTATATAAAATTCTGGACAAAAATTGTAAAAAAGCAGCGAACGTCACCATTTAACCCACCCCAGAATATACGGGTAATTTTTATTCAACTTTTGCCTCCTCGTACAAGTTATTATAATATCCCAATTTAATTTATATTTTTAAAAATTATAAACAATCCCATAATTATATTGATATAACATATTATCAAGTTTATCAAGTTATTTGTCATCGGAAACACGGAGGTTGCCACTTAAATAACGATCTCCAATCCACACATTTTGCCAAATTAAATTGCGTGGAGTTTATATACCATAACTATCCCGTATCACCGAGTATACATACATACAACAAACCACAATCAATTATCCAAACATATATACAACGCTTGTGCAAATCAGCGCGCACAAAGTGACCATAATCGTACCTTTCGTCTTTAAAAAAAAACCACGCACACACACGCACATAAGCCGAGACCAAGTCTTACATATACACACATGTGCATACATATATATCCGCTCCCAGCGTGAAAAGGCTATTGCACTCCCACCGTGAAATTTTTCGAAATCCTTTTCGGACGAAACATATTGTAAGAAGATCGGACGGCATAAAAAAGTGGGATAATTGCCGTTCCAAAGAATTTAAACTCGCGACGTCTCTGTCTCTCTTTCTTTCCAGTTTCATTAAATTATGGACCAGATAGGACGCATTTTTCCTTGGGTCACCTATGGTGGGCCCCGTCTCCTCTTTACCTTCTTTTTATTTCCCAAGATTTGTGAGCCACTTGGCGACCGATGGACTTTTACTATTGTTTATGGGCTACTCCTTCAATGTGGGAGTTTAGTTCAAGTTCTTTACGGATTCACTGTTTAGATACTGCTTTTCGTTACCTTTTTTACGATATTTTTATTACACTCACCTAGACCACGAAGTGATACTCTCAGATAGATAGACAGATAGATATTGCCTAATTGGGAAGTTTTGAACTCTTTTTACTCGACGCTACGTATATATATATATATATATCTATACGCATATCTTCTGGGTATACGTTTTCAAACTATCCTCGGTCCAGGTAACATCGATTTTCTTTCAATCCTTATCGTATTATTTTTCATAATTTATGTATACCTACACCCCGGGAAAAACTAATCGGGAGACATCAATTCCGTGTACAAAATATACGACTTGGAAACTGGATATTCCTACGATTTAAAACGAACAAAAAAAAACACAAAATAATTTGAGATTCTGATCGTATTATTCTATCGAGTGTAACATCCGATTGCGTTTATCATCGTAAATGTGTACTACGATATTGAAGTCATGAGGTGAACGTTATACATTTTTCGAATTTATTATCCGCACGTCTAATAAACGTTATATATATTGCAAAAATATAAAATTGTTACCTTCCACCGGAGTATAATTAATTATTTTAATTTGTGAATCTAATGAAACTATCTAATAATTAACTTGACTATTAATCATAAAGCAATCTAATAAAATTACAATGAAAATTATTTCTATATATACAACTATAAAGATATAATGCAACGTTTCCCTAAAATCAGAAGAATGTTAAAGAAAGTAATTTAATGGATAATAATCTACTCTTTAACGTTTTACCGCGAACAAAAAATTAAATCTATACACAGGCATTAAAATCGAATAACATATGTAACTTTGAAACTAATAATTCTCCAATGAAAAAAAAGACGGACAACGCGAATCGAGATAATATAATAATATGGTTTTCATATTGTTGTAACTAGCTTGTAACGATTTATATAATTGAATTAAAAAATTTACGATATTATACGCGAGATTTCGAATTTATACTGTGAAATCATAAGCGCGCTAAGAGTTTAAATTCCAGTATTCTTTACAATCTCGATAAAAAGATACGGGAATATCTAAAATATGCTTTTAAATTTGAGATAAAATGCGGCCGGTTATCTGATTGAAAGTGTAACACATCAATTTAATCCAATTAAGATTTTATCCCGGGGTTATATATTTCTGATTACAGTTGGATATAATCATTGAAGCGCTGAAATTAAATAAGTTAATACAAAAAGCATATTGTTAACATTTTGATTTTTACTTTATTTTCGTTGAAATTCTGGCAATGTCTGTACACCTACGTAAAACTACATTTATTGCCAGTGGAAAGCAATATGTACGAGTAACAATTCCTGTTAACGTGTTGGATGATACATCTTCTTTTTCATTTAATAGTTATTGCATTTCATTGTAATTTTTTTTTCAAAATAATCGTTCATATCTTCGATCAATTAACATTCAAAAATAAATTAAATTCACGTTACATGCAAAAAGAGAATAATGTAATTAAATTTTCCGACGACAAAACATTAAATCCTGGAATGCTTAAAAATTTTCTATTTGACTTATCAAGATATAATTTGCTGGTCCTTTACAATCCTAACAATAGTCTTGAAAAAGAGTAAATTTATAAATAGATTACCACAAATTATCACCGAATTGCTTTAATCAATTATTAGATGACACTTGAAGTAAATAAAAATTTAATTTTTAGAAATAAATAAAGGAAACAATCATCGGTAATGTATAATTCACGTATGAACCCTCGAACACTAACCCCTTTAAATTTCGTAACTTAAAAATTCAAGCACAACCAACCGCATTCTCTTAAAGTGTATAAGAATAAAACGTTAAACCGCGAAAAGAGGAGGTAGAAAAAAAGAAGCAAATCTTAATCAGATCGAGCATTGATCTCCATACTCGTTCCTCCCCAAAGGTAAAAAAGAAAAGAAGGACCGTTTCCTCAACGCGCGTGAGATTTAAGGTCCCCCCTCCCTCTACAAAAAAAAATATATAGGTATAACCAAAACCCTCTAAGATCGCAATCGGCGTATACCCGAGGGACCGACGTGCTTAGAAAAACTCCAGGGTGTCGATGAAAGTTTGAGAAGAAAAACATCCAAAATAAATAAAGAGAGAGAGAGAGAGAGAGGGAGAGGGAGAGAGAGAAGACGAAGAAAGCCCAGGTGCGAAAGATTCGCTTCCTTCATCAATTTCACGAAAAAGCAAACATTTGCGGTATATGATCGGTATACTCGATAATGTTTTATGAGCGACAATTTATTGTGAGAGCATGTACTTTACTAGTTTTCGTAAGTAAAAGCTGCTCTTTGGACGGACACACACACACACACACACACACACACACACACACACTCACGCGCAGATGAACCCACACTGCCGGGGCTATGGAGATGTGTGTGTATAGACTCACGCATATATATACCTACTCTCTCGTTCTCTGTCCGGTTATAGATCGTTATCTTAATTTTGTATTGTGGCCGGACACAAACGCGCGCTGAGAAACGATCGCGGATCTCGATAATGGTGCTCGATGTAGCACGTTATAGGCCATCCGAAACAGTTATATTCAGCTCGAAATAATTGTCGTGAAAAACGTTAGTGATGGAACCGTATAGTACCTCTCCCTCTCTCTCTTTCTATCTCTCTCTCTCTCTCTTTCTTTCTATCTCGAACGTGTCGCGATTTTATTATATTACAACCGGTCGGTTGGTCACACTTTTCCGGTCTTCCATATTCTGTATATATATTGGAGGCGTTTTTTCTCTTAATCTTGATGTTATGATACAATAAGCTCTCGTCATCCCGTATTTTATTCCGAGTTCGTTAAGGTTAAGATTCGGTTACGAGATTATATTGAAATCGTTTCTATCGATAAATTATTGTTCCTTATCCTTTTTTTTTGTGAATAAACGTAAACATTTGGATATCGCGTTCTCCGCGATGAATGAAATTTTGGACGCGTGAATATATTTCATCTGGGTTTCACAAATGATTTATTTTTCTCAATCTATAGAGCAAGATCGTTTATTTTCGGTACGAATTTGACCGATAAATTGAAACTTTTGTTACGGAGAATAGGCGACTAATGTAGAGACCATATTTTCACTATTATATATATGTACTATTTGTTATCTCGTTGTGCAATTTAGCTGCTATACAAATGTTTCCTAATCGGTTCTCATGATCGTTTCTAGATGTTCAATCTGTTTTTAGTGAATATTTGGTATTCGAATCACGGATTTGGTTATAACATTCGTAGATCTTTTTTTTCGTTGCGCCTCGATGTACAGATGTATCAAGAGAGAGACGCTTCCGGTAGACCCGAACGCACGTTCCTTTTCTTTCTAAGTCCAACAAAACGAACACTTTATATATTTCGATGGTCTTTTGTCTTAAAACTTCCTGTTAAAAGCAATTATATATCGATTCGAGCATAAATTTCTGATAAGCGAATTCTCTCGTTAAACCTTTGAACGTATCGAACGTATATCGTTAACATATCGAATTAAAAAAAAGAATAAGTATTGACTGTAAATCAGTGACCGATCTAAATTAAACGATTTAAGGATCATCATTAGGCTAGCGCACCGATACACAAGGAAGTAATACGTGGAAAACACCTTGATATATTAGAATTTCACGTGCAGGTATAAAATCGTGCCAGGGGAAACGAAAACTTTAAAGGTCAACCCGTAAGACTCGTAAATAATTGTCACGACGTAAGGAGCTTATGAAAAATGATCGGTTCTTTTTTCCTTTTTATTTTTTTTTTTCAAAGCAAATAGGAAACTGAAAAGAAAAAAAAATAGTGGATTGTTGGTTGGACTCGTGAGAACAAGGTTCACTTGTCGGCGCAGGCAAGTGCAACATAAGTCACCTACTAAATTGGCGAGTAAAGACGCGCGACCGACTACCGTGCGCGCGCGCGCGAGCGAGCGATTATTACCAACTTTTGCGCTACCGCGGTGTAACCAGCCAAGTGTAGAAAGCGGATGTCTAATATCTTGCAGTTCCAGAATAATGATGTAACGTATTATTATATTTCTTTTTTCCTCTTTCTTTCTTATTTTTTCACTTTTTTTCGGAGAAACCAATTCATTATTGTTATATGTTGCACCTATTTTTTTGCTCGCTGCGCGCTCGACATTAGTTTCGTTTTTTTCTCCCCTTTTTTCATTTTAATAACGGTGTGTTCGCGAATGATCTATTTAGAGGGTAATTGTTAAATATATTTTCACTTTTCGCGTTGAGAATGATGGGACATTATATTCGTGTATTGGAATCGATAACCCGAGACAATCGCTATAGTTTTACGTTTGCTCAATCGTGTCAAACATTTTGAAGTATCGAATTTTTTTTATTTTACTTACTTATTCGGAGAAGGTTGCATACGTCAATTTTGGAAAAACCTGGTATTCACCATTTACATTTTTCAATTATCATCACCAACGAAATTTATCGCCATAAAAAATTCAACCTGCATATCATATAATTGACCTTCTCGGTATAAAAGATGAAATATATGCATTCCAGGTTAAAAATCGAACCGAATATTTTTACAGTTATACGATAAATATATAATGCACGATCGACTAGACAGCGCTTCCAGCGATAAAAATAAAATTGGTCGAGAAAAAAATGTGTAAGTATATAAGGATTGAAGGAAAAAAGGAGAGAGGAGAGAGATAGACGTAAAACATTTTGTGTACAACAAAAGGTAGAGAAGCAAACGAACGCCCGGCGTGACATATGCGCCGTGGCTTATTGAAAAATTCGAGATTAGACCTTAAAAATGAGACCTAAGCTCGAGTAGCATGCGAGATGTCGTAAACCCAGTATTTTACGAACTGGAATAAATTCACTAAAAGGACGGAGCGCGCGATGCGATGCAGGTAGGTCAACCTCCGAGGATGAACGGAGGTAAGAAAAAAGAGAAGATGTAGAAACCAAGAGGGACGAAGAAGAGGAGCGCGAGTTTAGATGTGTTACGATTAAAACTGTGGGGGAGCTCAGCAATGAGATTAATGACGTCATAAAACCAATAAAATATTGCCAAGAGATGTCCAACAATGCGACGAATCTCCATGTGGAATCGTGGCGCGAGCGATCCCGAGCGCGCACGCGCGTATATAGCTTTTTCTCATTCCTTCCTTCCTCCCTCCCTCCCTCTCAGCCTCCCTCGATCTTTTGTTTTTTCATTCTTTATTTCATTTTAACCTTTTTTTCGTCGCTTCGCTCTTGCGCGCATTCTTCGCTTATTTATCCAACTCTCCCGATCCGACTGATGGATGATGCAAATAACTGTGCCAGTCAAACGACACGCACGAGTTGCGGGGGTTGACACTTTTTTTCTCAACCCATCGCATTTTTCATCTCGGTCCTCCTTTTCGGTAATCTCATTTTTACGCTAATTATTTGAGATTCGGTCCTTCGAATCCCCTTACGTTTATTTATTTATTTTTTTTTTTTTAATTTGTGAACGTATTACATTGATGCGGTAATTCCATTTCAGTTTTTGTACAGTGCGTTTAAGTACAATTACACGGCAGTTAAAATACTGTATAAGTGTAGATTTTTCTTTTAATTAACGAGTTCATATAATGTGTCATTAATAAAAATACGTAAAATCGGATATACATCGAATTTTTATTGTTCCGAAACACACATTTGCCAAGTGATTAATGCATTTAAAGGTAAGGTTTGTCGCAGTTTTGCATATTAAAATATACCTTACCATCCATTATCCTATATACTAAAATGAAAACAAACATATTTTTTCCTTATTTAACAATTATGTTTATAACCCATAAATCTGAGTTGATGGTGCCATTAAATCTGCGCGCATTTACCTGAATGTAGTCGAGAACTCCGAGATTAAATGTTTTATATTTATATATATATATATATATATATATATATGTATATGTACGCGTGTAAAGGTATATATCGAATCAATTAAATTTAATATTATTGAATGAAATCCAAAGCCACCGAGAATTAAATTTTCGTTAAAAAAAAGAAAGAAGTAAGGAAAAAAAGAAGTTTGATGCGCTCCTAGTTAACGAAATGTGTGCACAAGGATCGTTAATTTTTATGTGAATCTATCAAAGGAAGATCCATAGGTTATACATTAGGAGTTCCTCTATTTCTAATCGAGTTTATATTTATTTTTCGCCTTTGGCTTTCATGTGGCATTTTCACAGCAGGTGGCTTAGAAAACACACCAGCCGGATTGTGCAGGTTCATGCGGGTGTAGAGGAAGGGGCAGGAAGAAAAAAAAATACCAGGTAATATACCCAAGGATTTTTAACACCCAAAACTCGCTCGGTTTGCTCTCACACTCGTAACTTTTCTATTTTATTATCTTTAGCTGCGTTTTCTCCCTTTCTTATTTCTATTCATCGGTGTATAAGGCGACACCTAGCGATTTTCTTTGCTCGAGTAATTTTGTTTATGATAGTGAGAGACATGTGGATGTGAATATATATATATAGATATACGTATCTCGAGGCTTACACACTTTTCACCTTCGGTATTGTTATACTTTCTTCGTATATACGTGGAAACTGAGTCGCGTCAAAAGAAAATGATGATTCGACAGTCTTCGCCGTCTTTTCACGCTTGTTTTTTCTTTCTTTCTTTCCAATTTGATTTCAAAGTCATATTCGTATAGATATTTCACGAGATCCAATAGATGCCACGTAATAAACAAATTTCGTACTTCCTCGTGGCTGAACATGTTCAGGTTCACATTATTTTCATTTTAACATCGTGAGAAACATTTGTCGTCGAGTTGCATTTAAATTTCAAATTTCAGCTTCTCTCCATTTCACTTTTACTCGCGTAAGAAGATCCTCGAGTTAAATTTGACGGAGGGATCGTTTGCGTTGAATTTGTGTTAAAAAAAAATTCTAATCGATCGAAACGAAATTTTTTTTTTTTCTGTATCTACGAAAACGCTTATTTACACTTTACTGCCCGACTGTAAGATATCCAATTGAAAATATATGACCTAGACAATTCTATAAAATTGCCTTTTTGTTAACAACGATCGGACATAAGTATACATAAAATCTGTAACTTCGTTCGCGCAGAAAAGCGTTTGCGCTGTTGACAGCCGTATGGGTATTAAGGATAGTCGCGAGTCCAACCTTATTACTTTACAATATAACGATAAGAAATGTTATCCCTCGTGTGAAAAACGAAATGAAAAAGGAAGGAGAAATTTCGCACGTGCGCAACACCGTTTTTCACTTATGCAGAGCAACCGCGCGATGAGCCGCACGATTCTCTTAAAACCGAGAGATATATATAAATGCGCCAAGTGGTGTAAAATTTCAAAACGAGAAAAATAATACGATCTCGCAGTGACCTCCCTCCGATAAGAGATCCTCAAACGAAACAAGAGCTCCGAAAAATTTCGCATGGATATACATATATACAGATATACACTAACTTGTTTCTTTCGTTTCATTATTTTCTTATATTCTTTTTTTTATATATATATACACATATATACGTATATATATATACGATTCGGATAAATAAATGCAGAGAGCGACCGAGTGACGGGACGATCAAAATACCACGCACCATAAATTTCAAACATGATGCCTTCTCCTCCCTCTATGCCCTCGTTCTCGAACGTGTATCTCTTTTCGTTTCTTCTTTTATTTTTTCTCCTCTTTCTTTCTCGCTCCCCCTCTGCGAGCATCGCTCTAGAATTCATTTGTATAGGCGCGCGGGACCAAAAGCAGAATAGCACCGGTCGCACTTTTCGCCTTTTTTTTTTCCTTTCTTACGTGTCCGCCGTAAAGTATACTTATATACCCTGACTCGTTGCCCTTGATGGCGCAGCGCCAACCGATGAAACACCTATGTGTATCCTATATATATATATATATATATATACGATATATATACATATATATTGAATCGCCAATATAATATATATATATATATGTCGAAGGACATTGTTGCGCGATACATATATACATATATATATTTCAGATAGCCCTGTTTATTAACGGATTAATGAGAGACCGTTTACGTGGTCGACTTTACGGAATAATAAAAAAAATCCACAAATTGTAATGAGATTTTATCGAATTGATATAGGAAATTAAACGTGTTGCCGTGTTTTCCACGGTTATACACAAAGCATAGTTATATATAGGTGTAGATATATATAATCTCTTTACTCTGTTTAACAGAAGATTCCCTAATTAAAATTATGGAAATTACCCTACAAAACCGATGTTACATTAATAAACAGCTTTGCTATAATGCGAGGGAAGAAGGTTTAAGGGGAAAGAAATTGACTCGCCGTTGGTCGAAAATATCGCAGATTACTTTTTTCATGATAAATTGATAATCAATTAATATGTACGAAAGAAGATTATTAATATAAATTTCTCGTAAGAAAGGTAGAAAAAAACTAATTTTTACACCGATATAAATTTGCGTATAGTTTAATTATTACAATTTGAAAATACCGTAAGAGAAATTAAAATTCAAAGTTTTTATATGTACTGCGTAAGAGGTCTTGATATTAAATCATCCAAAAAAAAAAGTCAGATATCCGTACGAAAAGCGTGTAGCGCTACGTTATTTACACCCGATTAACTCAAATGCGTAATCCTTCGAAACTACAAATCGGTGACCAAACTATACATTTTTCAGATCTACGGTAACTTGTGTACGGATATACCAAATCCGTGGATGAATGTTCAACCGTGAAAAAAAAAATGATCGTTTAAGAATTAACATAACAATAATAATCCTTGTACATGGATATACGTATACACAGATGTGTACGCACACTTTTAAAATTTCAACGAGTCCACGATTCTCCGGAAGCTATCCCGGGCGATAAGGTTAAAGAGTGTATATATATAAGCAAAAACCAATATCATAAATCACGGTTAAAAGGAAAAAAGAAGAAAAGAAAAAGAGAGAAAAGTCGAGTAGTTGCTCGATGAAATAGCCACGATTCCAAGGGTAAGTGTATAAAACTCGAAGATAAGAAAAAAAAAAGTAAAGAATCGTCACGAGCTCATCGATATGCAACGGTACGCTCATAACGAAACCATTGCAGGTCCCCTCGAAGATGAAGAATAAAAAAAAGGGAGGAAACGACGTCTTCCTCTCTTTCTCTCTAGTTGTAACTCGTACGGCACACACACATACACACACGTTATCGGTTTTTGAAGTTTTGCGTTCTCTCGTTCCCTTCCCTCTGTTGCTCAGCTGTCTCTCTCTTTCTCTCGGAGAAATAAAGAGAAAGAGAGCGAGAGAGAGAGAGAGAGAGCGAGAGAGAGAGAGAGAGAGAGAGAGAGGTAGAAGTGAATTTATTCCCGCGGACAGGATGTGCACTGCATGCATTTCAATTCGGACGGTAGCGCATCACAAAAAGGCAAGGAGCACCGCATCCAGGGCACGTTCGCGCCGAGAGACATATTGTCCCTCCCTGACGAGACCCGGAGCATTTTAATATTTCCGTTGTTCTCGGGCTAGCCCTGTTGATAAATCGCCGGTAAACACGTCGGGTTTCATTAATTGACTCTACGCGCATACGTACACACACACACACACGCACACGCGCGCGCGCACACACGCAGCTGCACAACCTGATACACGTGTGCGCATATATGTATGTATATATACATACATCGGTAGATGTAAGAAATATCAGGCCCTTCGAGAAATCGCGCTCTTGTTTGGTTGATTGATGGTGTACGAATGATTCGTGTATGCCTAAGCTCGTTTATTCAAATCGGCCTTTTCGATGACGCCCTGAAACCTGTGAGAGAGGTATAAAAACCTACACGTATACGTGTATCTGCGTGCAGTGCCTCTGTCTACGTGTGTGTATGCGTGTGTGTGTATATATATATATACATATATGCATACGTATACACATATAGACAGAGGGGATGGACGACGACGCACTCGACGTAACTGATGCTCGAATAAGTGAGCCTTGACTAGATTAATGATGAATTAACTTGAGATTCAGTATGAGAGAGAGAAGAGAGAAGAGAGAGAGAGAGAGACAGAACGATATAGACCGAGAGAATGGCATGTTCATTACATGCCTCGTGATTCGACGTGTCAATCCAGTCTCGCTCGGGACCTTACACGTGCGGAATAAACGTTTGTTTTATATTACTCTTATATGTACATATATGAGTACTATGTTGCACGTTAAACGTTGTTAATCCCACTTATATATATACTCTCTACCAGGTATACACTTTTTCTACATACTCGCGTATTCTTTCGATCTACGCACGGGTAAATCATCAACGTTCTTTTTTACTTATATTCGGACGTGATATCATTCAAACGTATATTCTTATGTATATATGCATGTACGCGAATCTTCAATTTCAACCCTACAAATTTTTACTTTATTGTATCCCTCTAGAGGGAGCTTTGATAATACTGAAATTACATTCGACTTGCTAAAAACATGTTATAAAATATATATGTTACCACGTATCTGTACGAATTTCAAAATACGTGATTTTAGAAACTGTCCGTATGGATGTGCGTGTGGGAGTTTGAGCTGAATTAACTATTACTACAGTATAACTAAATTACTATATACATCCATATCGCTCGGCTTGGACAGATTTTTTTTTTCCGATTTCTGAATTCGGGAAAAACTAGGTGTTTTTTTGGATACATTTGTTTGTGTTTTATGACCAATTTTGGATTTTTAAAGAACTTTTTGTTGAATATTTTTAATTTTGCAGATATTGATATTTTTTGATCAGGGGATAATGTGCTTTGTAGAGAATAATAAATCTTTCTTGAAGTTATACTTTAATCGATTATAACACCTAAATGACTAAACAGAGATTCTCGAACAAAAGTTTAAAAGAAAGTTTAGATCAAGTGGTTTGAATTTAAAAAAAGAAGCCCAAATACGTAATAAGAAAAAGAAATAAGAAATTAATCAAATTTTAGCCTAAAATAGAATTATCAATTTTGTAGCTAAAAATTGCTATACATTTCTTATTTTTGCTATAACTCTCGGTCTAATGGTAGCTGTTTGGTAGAGAATTGCCTAGTTTGACTCGGCAGTACACTAATTAATAGGAAAATCTGTTGGCTAATATTTAAAATAAAAACTTTCGAAGGACTACGGAAGAATTGGTTAAATAAAGTTTTGAGACGTATTGTGACCGCGCTCACGTCAGTTACATTGAATCATTGACAGGTACCGTACTGCTCATCAAATACGGCGATACGCGTATACGTAATGTATAACCTCAAAAAGTTGCTAAAAGGTAAACAAGTATGCAAGTAATATATATTATTTAACCTTTAGACTGCCGGAAAATCAATATTTTGACGCACCCCCTGATCGACACTTTGTGCATGATCAATCGTTGATATAAAATACCTTATGTACCACTTTTCTGAGGGCGATATGCTCTTTCAAATCCCGGCAGTCTAAAGGTTAAATAAGTTAAAAATTTATAAATATATAATGTATTTATTGAAATATAAATTTATAGGTATGTAAAGTAATAATAATAACGTGTGTATAGCGGTGTAAAATATGGAAAAGATAAATAAAAAAAAGAAACCACAACACGTCTATTACGAAAAAAAACAAAAATTAGACAAAAGATTAGAGGAATATTAAAATATTTAAAAAAATATAAGTGAAATAAGAAATGAAGATGAAACTGGCTTAAAAACAAACACTGAAGTAAGGTTAGGATTGGTCTCCGCACATGTGTATATTTGAATAAGAAACTTCAAAGTATATATTCAAAGTAAATTTACCCGAGAATGCACACCCTAAACCTTATCATCCTCAATAAACACTTTTTTTAACAAAAATAATTAACTGCGTCGCTTTATAAAAAAACATTCAGGCGTTGTCGTCTACTGCGCATGTGCCTTAGCGCGTGCAAGCTCAGCTCTCGAAAGTCTCTCCGTGCGCTGCCGGTATATGTTTTGTATATTTATGCATTGGCCAATCCTTACCGAGTTTTTTTAACCAAGAACATAAAAATGTAGACCACTTTCTTGGCTAGACAATTTTGAAAAAACTAGCTAATGATAAAGAAATTAGCGAAGGACTCGCGAATAACTATCGAATACTTCTACCAGGGTTGCTGTGAAAGTTTTAGGTAATTCTATTAATTAATTTTTATTAAAATAAATTAATCCGTTAAATTATGTTTTCTATGGTCAACATTTTTGGACATTAAAAACTTTCAATCGACTTGAAATTTTTGAGAAACGATAATCTTTATGGTAATGAAAAATATGGAATCTTTATTTATCTAAAAAGATTTGTAATTATCGAACAATAGAACATAATAGAGTCTATGTAGTGTAAATATTTCAGAAAATTTCATCAAATGTTTCTTAAAAAAAAAATTTTAGTATAAAAAGGTATAGTATGCTCTTTTTAATAGTAACATATATCTTTCATATTGCGTATAAACCATCTATGGCTTGGGTAAGCTTAAATAAAAGAAAAAAACACATATCTTTATTAAAACTTAAAATATGTTTTGAAGTATTTACAATATCTACATTCTGCATTGAGAAACGTATTAATCTGAATGAAAAAAACTTTGAAATCAGATGATTATAATACTTCTCTATTTTTTAATATAGTGTTATTCAAATGTTGAAATGTTAAAAAAAATTTTAGATAATTACTTATTTAATAATAATTTTTTTATTCAATTAGTACGAAACATGAACAATTTTAAATAATTTGGATAACTTGATTAATTAAATTTTATAATTCAAATTGAATTAGTGCAAATATTAATTGGTAATTTCAATTGTTACGGACACAGCTTATTTTGGTAAGTTTTCTTTTATTTTCCTTTATTACTCTTTGCATCGATGATTTAGATTCCAAAATAATAAGTAGTTTTATTAGTATGAAACGTAAATATTTTTTGTGAAGTTTTGAAAGCGCTTATTTTACGATAATTATTTTGTATATCATAACGTAGGAGCGATACATTGATTTGCAGGAAGTTACGTGCCAATGAACTGGCAGTGTATTTTTTTGTTCGTATATCGATGTCAAAGAGAGTACAGTAAAAAATGATAGAGTCAAATAAAATTATTACCCACGGTAAAAGTATCAAACTTTTTATAAAAGTTGAAAGGTAGGTGTAATGTTTCAAGAGTATAATGTGTTTTTATATTGTTGTTATCGTAAACCCAAAATAAAAAATTAACAGTAAGTATAAATAGATATAGAAATTCAATTTATTTCACTTTTTGCACGTATAAGCGTCTATGAAAAATTGTATCATTTTTGCATTCAACAGTGGTCGGGGCGTTGGAAAAATAATTACAGGGATATCAATATAAATTAATAACATTATTATCATTAATACAAGATTATATTTAAAGATATTAAAACCGCGCGTAGATACATTTAGAAGGTGTTAAGGTAATTATTTAAAACCTTTGACATCGAGTCATTCAAAATTTATAGATCCTTTTATTCCTTATCGGAATATGGTGTTTAGTCACGAATTCTCGTCGATTACCGTCTCTGCTCGAGCTAGACACCTGAGTTATTCATGCAACTATGCAATTTAGCGTTATCAAATAATTAATTGCATTGAATATTAAATACATTTTTACGAACGAACGAACAATTTTTATAAAAGTTATGAACCCAAGGGTACATAACCCGTGAATATTACTTAAATGTATATATACATATATATATATATATATATATACATACTATATTATACATTTACGAAATGAAACTCAGTATATTCTTTTTAGTCTATGCGACTCAGGGTATACTTTTTTTAATTAAATTATTTTATCTCACTGATACGTATATGTATATAGATTCTGTTTTAAGTACTCGATTGAATCAGGTTAAACTAGAGGAATACTATTACTATGACGAATCTAGTCTATTTGGCTACATAAAAAATTGCAATTTCCACCAATTGGGAGGGATGGGTAAGAAAATTGTGGTGTAACGTCTTGATTAATAAACGATGAAGAGGAGTCACACACGGGACTAAAGAGGTTAAAAAATAAAACTAATGAAACGTTCTCCCAAGGCTCTCGGGGGCATGCCAGAACAAAATACCTGGGAAGCGAGACACAAACCCTCTCGAAGTATCCGTTGGAAGAAGAAAAAAAAGGATTAACAAAAAAATGTCGAATACCTGACATTCAAGCCCAGACAAAGTTCACGTGCATTAATTCCCTCTGTTTTCAGCGACATCAAGTTAGCAACATTTGTTAAACACCGGAGAGCTCCTCTCACTCCCTCTGACTCCCTCTGACTCCCTCTCCGTTTTATATAAAAAGAGAAGCTTTTCACCGTCGCAAGAGAGTGAGAGAGGGAGAAAGGATGAAGGAGGTATAAGAAAAAGGACGCGGTGCATACACCGAAGGAAATAGTAAATGTGAGACTCTCAGTGTCCACAATCAAAGCGATTTATTGCCGTCAGTAACGAATCTGTAATCTTAATCCATTTCCTTTTTCTACCACTGGGGTCTCTCTCTCTCTCTCTCTGTCTCTCCCTCTCTCCCTCTTTTCTTCCCTTCGACGACGAGCGAGCTGGGATAGAGTGAGAGCGAGTGCAGAGAGTTCCATGCATTATGCGTAGCTGATAGCTCAGAGGAAGCGGGGAGAGTTGACTGTCAATGCCGCGCCGGAACAGGAGCGGTATAAGAAAGAAAGAAAGAGAAAAGAGATTCCTCTTATTTTCTGACAATTTGAAAATTTACTCACGCGCGCGCGTAATACCTGGAACGGTGTGCGTTTCGGCCGTCGAAATGCAGAATACCCAAGTGCATTCGTCACTAGAACCTTTTACAATGCACTCTTCTTCCTTTTATTCTCTTTATTTTTATCCCTTGTTCCGATTTATCCGTGAGGTTTATTTATAATAAACGGACACATCAAACCTCCTCATCCGTACGTGACTTTCGGACGTTTCCGTTTTTTTATATCGTTATTTCTATTCCCGTACTTTCAACTTTACTCTATCCCCCATTAGATCAACCGTGTTTTATTAGATTTTTCGTCGAGCCAAACACACTACATGAATAATTCCGTTTAACCAAATTACAAGGTTACTTCGGAGGATGTAGCTATAGGTACTTGTGGGTGGTCGTTCTTTTATTTTACCTTCTTTTTTTCCTTTATTTTTACTTTTATTTTGTATACCACAAGTGTGACTTGGATTGATAATATTATATTTTTTCTTTCGAACGACTGAAAATTCTAATGAGTTTGATTACGAATATATACGCGGTTAATCAACATTTTCCGATACACATTTTTAATTATTTTATTGTGATACTCTGTGTGACGTATTCGAGTTCGACGACGAGTTTCTTTTTTCCAGAGCAACGTGTTTTACATTTTCTTTTTTCTTTTTTTATATGGTCACTGGGTGGGATAATGATTCGTAACAATTAATATTTGTTAAAAATGTAAAGAAGAAAAATTAAGTACAGCGTAACAATGTTTTTAAAGAATTTAGTCGATTTCCGCCGCGGAACTCGGACGAAAATAAGTCGTGAGATATTCAGTTAGAAATTTAGAAAGTTCAAGTCGGTAAACCAAGCATCAACACAAATATTTGAGATATCACTAGGATTTAAACAATTATTTATTAAATAATTTAACGTAACGCGTTTCTTCTCTTTTTTTTTATCAATTATATTACAGTTTCAACTGTATTAAACCTTTCTTAAATTCAATGTATGGATATAATACTAACCTCTCGTGTAGAAACTGTTAAACACGACATTCCCGGGCATTGAAATTTTACAATTATGAAAGTGTACATTCGTATTTACGAAAGTATTATTTGTCAAGGGAAAGACATCTTAACGCTCGAGTCAGTTTATTAATTGAAATCTCATCACGCGCAGTGCACCAAGAATGCGAGGAGAGATTCTCCTTAATGAACTTGGTTCAAAGGTTATTTCGAAAAAGAGGCAAATAGTTACAACCAACACCTCTGATGGTTTAATGTAAATAATATAATAAATATTTACGCATCGTAAATTTATCACTCGTTTGTGTATATATGATATTCTCGTACGTAAAGTTCTAAACGACTGTCCCATCGCCCCGAGATACCGATGAAACTCGATTTTCTGTGCCAGTCGATCGATTATTATACTAATATAATCCGGTAACGAGGAAAATAGTTATAGAGAATTTTTTAAACGAAATAATTTTATATCGGTATGTCTGTCGGTGTAAATATGTAATAACCTTATTAGCAAACGAGCGAGCGATCGCGGCTTTGTTTATCAGTGAAAAGGAAACCGACTCGAAGGAGAGAAAAAAGTGAATGAAACGACGTCAGTGCTTAGCATGTGTAAATAATGAATTTCCTTAAACGCGACGACCGATCGACAACGAGTCCACGTATCTCATCGCAATCAAGGGGAAAGAATCCAAAGTAAGACCTTAAATTAAAATCCGACTCGCTCACGACGTGCCACTCGAGAGAGAAAGAGAGGTATATATGTATATATATACATCCACGTTATATTACAATAGCCGCTCGCGCGCGGCCTCCAAAACTGCATTACAAAACGACACCACTCTCATCCCATAATAACGAGACGACGGCGCCTGAAAAAAAAATATATATAATGCGGAGCTCTCTTGGTATAATAAGCCAAGGAAAAAAAAGGTAACCGTATTCACGCTAAATAAACCAACCCAGATATATTTTTAATGCGCGCATAATTAGAAACAAGGAAATCAGTAGAACTATAATGTTAATTTGTCAAAAGTTAATTTAGTTGAATTTACATAACTTTCGGTTGATGTAATATTTTACCTTGAACGAATATGGTTATTACCGTCCGCGTGAACAATAGATGAAAATGATCGGAAGGTACCACATAAAATCAGATAGAGATAGAGCGAATAGAGGTCTGCGCTCTGAACAGTTGTGCACGGGCGCGAAAGAATCTGCACCCACCTTATCCGCATTTGCTATTTTACTCTTGGTGAAAAACTCGGACGGTCGATTCGGTCCGGACTATCATCGGCGAATCCAATAATTTTGCGGCAGACAGGTAGAACTAATTTTCAATGCCATTATTTAGCGTAGCTCGCCGCTCTCTCTCTCTCTCTCTCTCTCTCTCTCTCTCTCTCTCTCTATCTTTCTTTCGCGTCGCGGATTGTTATTTCGCCTTGGTGGGGGCGGCCCTTTTCTACCTGCGTTATATATACGTATATATATACATGTATATATATATATATATTTGCGCGAGAAGAGAGAGAGAGAGAGAGAGAGAGAGAGAGAGAGCCGGTGATTGCCTTTTGCACATCAAAAGAGAGGCGGCGACTCCTGGCTACCGTTTCGCTGTTATTGAATTATAAGAGACCAGTCGCAACCTTAATGGATCGCTCCCTCGGCTCATCTTGTTCGTACACTCGAGGAGAGAAAGAGAGAGAGAGAGAGAGAGAGATAACTCTATGTATATGTATATAGCTGGGGAGCTCTCTTTCTCTCTGTGTTTGCACAAAGTGCCCCCGGAGTTATTTCGCTCGATCGATTTGCTCCCGAGAGTGAGAGGTAGAATGTTTGCGCGCATGTATATATCTTGCTCTTTTTAACTTGTTTTCACTATTCCAAAGCATAATTGACTTTTTGATGTGGGAATCGGAATAATAGTCGTACGTGCTTTTGCCCCCACGGTTACTCCGTATTTGTTTTTACAGGAATTAGCCCCGGCTATATCTATATCCATACATATACACGTACATCTCTATATCTATATCTTATTTATACATATATATATATACACATATATATATATATACATATACATGTACATAGCCACACGCCTGATTGATTTTCATTACAATTACGCATTATGCGTGCACGGACTTTCGCAGACTTTGAAAAAGAGAGAATGTTATCCTTTATTTTTAAATTTGTATTATAAGCGCGTAATACGTGTACAGCCGAGTATTGTGCGTATATACTTATATTTCTTTCTTCGTTGATCGACATACAGGATTTCGAGCGACATAAATCTATTATTATCCATTGACGATGAGTCGGCTGGAGGAAAGAATATTTGTAGTGACTTGCACGAATGTAACAGATGTAGAAAAAAAAGAGAAGAAGAAAAAAGCTTTGTTACCTTCTCAAATATTTTAATTCGTTAATTGTGGTTAGATCTACTGTTTCGTAGGCGGAGCCATAATGTATACATTCCTTATGTCTATCTATGTATATATGTATATATGTATATATATATGTACAACTGGTATGTGTGCCATTCAATCAAAACTTTTAATATCTCACGCTTTTGTCTATTCAATATTCATTAGCGGAAAAAAATTATATACGTTTTATTTTCTATACACACCGGAGATCGTTCTAAGAATCGTTCTAAATATTATTCAATTCATTGTAGAATTGTACATTTTTAGGTAAATTTGCGTTGTTATTTTGTACGTAAAGGTATCCTGCACGTTGCAACAAAATAATATACATTAAATAAGTATAGAATTCACAAAATAAATAAAAATGATCGAATCCTCAAATAAATTTGAAGGAAAATGAATTTAAATCGATTCCAGTCAATGCATTGCTGAAAATTGTTGTAAACGTTAAAAAATAAACCAAAAATTAAATCGGTAATTTAAAAAGATTAATATAAATATACGAGGAAAAATTCTATGCATAACGTATTGTACTATCATAAATATATACAATATATTTTGAACTTTGCCAAGATTGGATTGTACAAACCGATATATATATATATACACGCGAAGAAAGAGAATTGTTACAAAAATTACGCTTATGATTTGTTAATACCGTTTGCATTTAGAATTATGTTTCGTGATGACCTGTTAAATTACTGATAATCAGATATCTTGAGAGTAATTGACGAAGAGAGTAATGGAGTAGAAGGTACGATAATCGAAGAGTTGAAGCGATTCGTGTTTTTCATGACTCAATCATTCGACCTAATTATTTGAATTTGGTTCGTGCATACAATTTCCCCTTTTTTTTTTACTTCGTTATTTAATATACATTTATTTTTTTCATTATTCATTTTTTAATGCGAACCGTATATATATTCATATTTTCAAAGTTAACGCAGTGCGTTTGTACACGTGTATATAGTATTCTTAGCGTGTATACGCGCTTGATGTATTATAATTTATCTTTTGACCCAGTAAATTAATAAATTAATAATCCATTTTTTAGCAAGTGTTACGCGGACAGTTCGCTCTTTTTACAGTATCGTTGCCGGACGCTCGATTTGTTTTACCCGTCGCACGCGACAATCAGTGCAACGCCATTGTATTTAAATGACTCGGTTGTCTTCGAAAAAAAAGAACAACGGTTATAAAGGAGCTCTGGAAAAACTAATAGACTCGAACCGAAGGAAAAAAAATGTACGTATATTTAGAAAGAGAGAGAGAGAGAGAGAGAGGACGATTAAAATAAAATTACACGCATATATAGTATACATACGAGTGAGTAAAGAAGAAGAAGAAGAAGAGAAAAAAATGGTAATATATCTATAGGTATAGAGAAAATTTATAGGTAAAAGAAAGTGCGAGGTAAAAGGAAGAACGTCCGCGTATGCGTATATATGTATATATGTATATGTATATGTACACGGGAGAGGCGGCTAGTATTAGGGCTACGAAGCTCGGCTCGGTTGTGGAATGTCTCATGTATATGAAAATGCGAACGATATCGGAGATGCGGTTCTCCCGCTTGAGTGTCTCTGGAATGATTATCATGCGAGCGAGGAGAGAAAAAGCGGAGGTCTTAGGTCGACGCGCCGAGAGAGGGTCATCGGAGGGATAAGGATGGTTATAGACGCGCCGCGAGTAAGAGGAAGATGCAGCGGGCGACGGAGCCGCATCTCTCTCTCACAAGACCGACCGACCGACCGCGAGAGAGAAGGTGCACCGATAGCATAGGCGCTAGCAACCGAGGGGCCTGGCCCCGCCGCGTGCACCATCCACTCGCGCTTCCATTCCGCATCTACCTGTCTACACCTACTCTCTTCTCTCTGTGGTCTCGCTCTACCTATATACACCTACACCTATACTCCTGCACGCGTCTACACACTTACAAAATACTACATCTACATCCACATCGTATTCTACTTATTATAATATTCAACCCGTCTACGCGTACATCTATATACGATATTTTATTTTCTATTTTGTATTATAATTTTCTTTGATTCTTTGATATTCGCGGCGTTATACTGGCACATCTGATCCTTTTTATATATTATATATACTCGTCCAATGCACTAATTGTTTAATTGCCATCAAATCACGAGCAACGATGTCTGCGACTATCTAGATTAAAATAATTTTATATGAACAATTTTGCAACGTCTCGCGGAATAAAGTTTAGTTTGACCAATTATTTTTCTTTTTGTATAGAAAAATTCAATTCAACCTTCATCATTAATTATTCATCCCTAATCAGTTACGGTTTTTAATTATGTTTATGAAAAAAATGTTTAAAAATTTGAACAGTTCATCAATTACGATACAATAAAATTAATAGTATACATTTTTAATTTTATATATAAATATATACGCTTCGTTTTCCCGAACGTCCACTTGCCTTTACGAAGTTATCGCATTCGATTGCAGTATCCATTATTAATTAATAAAATATATGTATTACACAATTAATGGATTATATTAATATAATTAATGTTTTACACGTATATTAATTAATAACCGCGTGTACACGTAATTTATTCAACGCTAATGGTGTGCAATTACATTTATCAAACTGTATATATATATACCAATAATAAGGTGTGTATATATATATATATATATATAGGTAAGGTGCGTAACTTGGTTCACACACGGAGGCAGTATTACATAGAACAATTTTGATACACCTCTCTTTCCGTTCCTCCCTCTCTCCCTCCCGAGAAATCAAAAGATTGAGCTCTAATATACAAGGTAAAATGAAGATTGATTCGGTCGCAAATACTCGGTACCGTAGATAGTAGGGTAATTGGTATCCACACACAGACATCACGGTGTGAATGCCATCGGCGCGCATTTACCCGCTCTGTTCTGAGCTGAGGGGAGAGAGAGAGAGAGAGAGAGATGATAAAAAAAAAAGAGAGGAGAAGGAGAGTTGTTGTAAGTAAGAAAGTGTAGCTACTCGGTCGATTTTCTTGGGTTACCAGAAGGACAGATAACAAATTCGCAGGGATAACGAATGACTCGGCAAGATGACTCGGCCATTACCGATCCCTCGACTCGCATGTCTCCGTAGGTCTCTCTCTCTCTCTCTCTCTCTCTCTCTCCCTCTCCCGTAAAGGCTGTCAGGAAGGCTGCGTACAATGTATATCGAATCGTAGCTTGGTATAAATCTCCCGCTGGTACGCCGCTGCGAGAAAGAGAGAGAGAGAGAGAGAGAGAGAGGAGTACCGCTCTCGACGCGGGCTGAACCAGATGCGCACCTTCATATATACATATTTACGTACATATATATATGCTTACATATTATACATATATACATATATATATACATATATATAGATAAATATGTGTGTATACGTGTATATAAAACGGCGCGCATCCACTCCCAAGTGACCGAATTAGCTTCGTGCCGGCCTATCGTTATATTTTGTAGATATACCTTCGCGAATGTGTGTGTGTGTGTGCGCGCGTTGTACGTGTAAGCGACCGAGGGAACAGTCGAGCGAGAGGCTGCGCGCATGGCACTTTTGCGCGCGCGACCGATGACCTCTCGGTGGCCTTTCGCGCGAGCGCGCATACACACGTATATATCTAATATAACTATGTGGAGGTATACATACATATAGATACGTAGATGCACACCTGCACGTACGAACACATAGGTATACATATACATGCAGTTGCAACTGTATAGCCTGACACGGAAAACTCGAAGGCGCAGGTTGACGCTTCGTGATCCAGTCAACTATACGGAGATTGGCTCGCAACGACCCTCTTTTTTCCTTGCATTCCTACGATCTCGTTGACGAGATCTTTCAACCAGACGTACATACCTATATATTTTTTTATCCTCCTTTACTTTTTTTAATTGTTTCGTAAACGTATAGTTCGTCATACTTTTTTGGGCCGAGTACTTACTCACTCCAATTCCCAAATAAATTATGTTATGTACGCATATTTCGTGGAGGTTAATATATATTAATTCATGCTCCTTTTATACGCGCCTGAAGACCTATCTATAGTTACGAAAATAAATTGTATAGTTAATTATTATATTTAATTGTCACTGCATACGTATATACATACGTGCATGGAGTTAATTAATTATATAATTTATTAAATAAGTATTATGGTTTTAGTATTTGACTTCTCGCGCACATACACGCGTATAAGCGCATGATATAAAAAGTTATACATATATATACCAATGCTCCATTTATAAAAAGTAGAAACCAATTTATAAAATGTGTATACGTTGAAAGAAGAAAAGAAATGAAGAAGCTCGACGAACTACCGCAAATTTTGATTCAAAGTTAACCGGTGATTAGACTTAAATTGGTTCATCCTTCCAAATTGCACGCTATACGTGCCAAGCCAAAAATCCACTTCACCAATCCACGAAGGATGCGATATACGACAAAAATAAAACAGTTAATTTAAGAGACATAAACGTAATGCTGTATTTTAAATAATAAAATTGTTATTTAATTATAACAAATAAATCGTTAAAGTTTTCAAATAAAACCCATGTGCATATATGTATATATATATATATACTTGCATTATCTACGAACACATGAAAACCGTAAACTTAAATGTCAAAGTTTGTCATAATTTTCGAACAATATCAGTATGAATCGTCGATGTTAAAATAAAATAGTTATACTAGCCGTAATCTTTCGAAGGTATAACGTTACTTACAAATAAGATATATTAAAATTATTTCTTTAGCGCAAATAACACGAAGTTAATATTTCTTATTACTATCTCGTAATGATGAACGTTTGCACAAATGATGAAATAAAACAAAAATACGTTTTAATCGTAAATGAAATATTAGTCCCTTATACGTAAAGAAATAATGTAATAAAACGTGTATATCTTCAGCGAACCCACGATTCTATAATAAATAAATAAAAAAAGCATTAAACGTCGTAAAATTTGCAATGTGTATACTATCTTTTAAACGGTGTATTTTCAAACCGAATCGTTTCTGTCTCTAAATAATCATCGACAAAAGCGCTCGAGCGATTTCAATTTTTCGTTGATATTGCAATTTTACTGTTTTTATACGTATATATATATACGTAGACCAATCCTATGCAGATGCTGTTATTTACCAGCAAGCTTTATAAGGTGCTCAGGGTGCGGCCATTGTTATAACAGGTTCAATGAAACTAATACACCTTACACCTTTTTTTTGTTCTCCTCAAACATCTTGTATCGTTTTAAAAATCTTGATCTGTACCTTTCTTGAGAATTCTTTACTCGCGATAACTGGTGCATACCTTTTCGATATGTCTATCGTAAAAGCTCGACTTTAACATTTTACGGACACATTAAGTGTAAGGAAATCTATATATACACGTTTATTCAAAGATCATGCGGGCTTTTAGTCATGCAAATCGTCGAAAACTTAAAAATTAACAGACAAACTGTTGTTAAATATTTATTACCATCGGTATCGAGTATAATGTCAATGTTTTATATATTGTATATATGCTGCACGTTATATCCGGTGTAATTTAAGAAGTATATTTAGTAACAACTAAATATATATATTTATTATTCCGGTATACTGTAGCTCTATAAAAATGTAGAGAGAGAGAGGGAGATAAATATAATTAATTACCTTGCGGCGAACGATGAGAAATCATCTGGAACCTAGGAAAATGATGATCATTTGTTCGATCCGATTCTGGGTTGTATATAGCTAAAACCCAATCACTTTCTACGCGTGATACGAACGCGCGCACATCTTCTCTCGCCCACTCGAGATATATCGTTTGAATCACCTTTTATTATAAAACCTAATGAATTCCGTGGATCTTTTTTTATTTCCTCAAAGGATTGGCTATCGTACAGTTTCGTTAAGCCTTTCACGCAACTTATACGTATATATATATATTAAAATTTCCGCTTTCAAAACCCGTGAATCAATGTATCAATTAATGACATCGTATTAATAATGGTATAGAGTGTGATTCCGTACGTCCAATAATAATATTAATATTATTACTCATTAACATATAATATATTTATAAATATGCATTGATATGTACGTGTGTGTGTGTGTGTGTATGTGTGTGTAGTAAATAAGGTTGATCCGATACGTTATGAAATGCTATTTAATTAATGTCACAATTTTTTATACAGTTATGTTTATACATGATATAATTGTCAAATGTTTGATTGTACAAAATAAATGTAAAATTATTTTAACCGTGACAAATATTTTAAATTACATTTACCCTCGTAGAAATCAAAAAAGAAATTTAATAGTCATTTAAATCAATTTTGAATAGTTGATGAAACGGTTTTTATCACATTTCACGGACATTTTTGCGATCGAATGCACGAAACGAAACGAAACTTTGCCAACTTATAGAATAAAATTAGGTTACCTCGAAAACTTGTTTAATGACCATTAAGTTTTTAAGGGCACCGTCAAGCGCGGTGAGAGTCGCATTTGTTATTGATTCTTGTAAGCATTTGAACCTTTAATTATTAAATGATCACATGACCACGGTTAATGAAATGAATATCATGTTGTCGCAATGTTTTAATCGCAATAACAATAAAAAAAAGAGTTCGTGCATTAGCATATGTAATCTATAAATTCACTACAATTTCGTTAATGTCACGTAATAATGTATACGAACATCGCTACATGGATTTTAACTCCAGATAGTAACTAGAAGTGTGGCCTTTTGTACTTTTGGTTTCTACAAGGGTATAAGTATGATGCGTAATCGAAATGGTAAAATCCGTGATAACTATTACTACATGATTTAGTGTAAGCGAATGATTACAATTACGTTCGGCAGTGTAATCGTGATTTTACTTATTCAAATCGTGTGCGTCAATCCAATTGTGCAATATTTTATAGTAAATAATAATTAATCATTTTTTCCCAAGCGTGTACACAGAGATTTATAAACGAAATAATATTGGTATACTGATGAACGATCTCTATATACGTAAATCGACAAACAAAAACATAATTTTGACGTTTTTGTTTGACTTTTCCAATAAAATCAAACGAGTACAATCTAACACACGTATTTAATATTTCAATATTCTTATTTACACATTAGGTACCTGTGTTTATATATTTAACATTAAAATAAATAATGCATCAATTTACATTATGATTATGTCGAATTTATTCACTTTACATAATTTACGTTTTTTACGGTATCATCCGTTTTTAAAGTTCATTTGTATAGCTTCTTCATTTTTCATTCTTAATTACTTTGTTTTCCTTTTATTAAATTATAATCACACGCACACTCACACGCATCTTAAACGACGAAATTACATAAATTCTTTTTTGTATAAAAATGCAAATAAATTTACTATACGTAACGTGGACTTCGTGTTAAATCGCAATTATCGTAATGATACACAATGTAAGATTAGACACAATTTTAGTAAATTAATTTATAATTGACGTTAATACAGTATAATTATCACACGTGACGAATAAAGGTACAAAATACTGATGGGTTAAAGGTACGTAATTCAAATGAACTTGAACGTTCAATAATCGACGATAACAATTCTTACATATTTTTTTTTTTTTCATATATTTATTTTCTTTTCGTTCGATATCGTAAATTAAATGTGCGCCTCGAAAGAGATTAATGAACGGATATATAATTAATGGCAGGCATGTCGGTACAGTCCATATGTTGCTATGCAAACATTTGGCCTACATTTTCACTTGATAATGTATAACGTATATTATTTAAATCTTATACACGATAAAATTTCTTTTTTTTTTCCTCTTCCTTACGTAAAGCTAATTTTGATTTTTCTACGAATATAGAAATTTTGTCTCCACATAAATTAATACACAACACGAAGGGAATGTACACATCAAATTATTACGTTACCATACTCACTCATATATCGATTATTACATAATAAATTAGATTTAATTAGATTTGAGTTACTTCGAACATATATAAGAAAATTGTACACTGTAAAATGTTCCAAATTTTTTTCAGCAACTTTTGCGCATTCGTGTTTTTAAGTAGTAGTAGCTCAAGATATGAAAAATTGTAAAGAGATCTGAACACTCACAGTGATCGTTGATTTGTCAAATAAGACAAAAATTTGATTGAAATACCTATGTCTTCTAAGCACACGTGTGCCAGTGGACAAATGTACAATAAAGTTTATCGAAAAATTGATGTTTATCATCGTTTGATTAATGCAGTTTGTGAACAGTTTTTCGATCGAAATGTATATATACCTACAAATGCTTAAGTAAATGGAAAAATTGAACAATTCCATTGACAGCATAAATTCTCTTTACATTAAGTGGGCAGAATGTGTATTTTACAGTGTACTAAAAAAAAAGCTAAGTTAAAATGACATTTGAGTTTTAAGTAAACATCTGGTTGCGAAAACATGTAAAGCGTATCACTGTGCAAGATATTTTCTCGTTGGTCCAGCATGTTTGAATAACTCATAGCTGTTACATTTGTATGTTTTTAATAAAAAGAAAATTCATTAATAAAATTTACACACAAATATGTGATTTGCAAACGTGTCGAAAGTATTAATAAGTATAAGGTAAAGAACCTTCAGAATATTTTAAAATTATTATGAACACAGAACAGTGATATATAATAAAAAATTTGTTATACATAATATTTTTTCGTTTTTAAGTACATTATTGCTAAATCCACTGATAAACTTATTATAAATATTAAATATACGCGTCTAATACTTGAGTTATAGGGTAGAATATCAAAATGAGCTTTACGCGTTAAACCGTGTTATCGAGTTAGATCCGTCGACCCTCTAATTTCTGCAAGCAAACAGAAGTTGGACTTCCCAAAAAGCTTGGGCCGTCGACTATTCGCGAGGCAACGATAGCGGCCTTTCTAAAAGGCAATATGGGTACCTTGACTCGAGAGCAGCGATAAGAGGCCCCCTTTGGCGGCTATACCCAGGAACGAGAGGGTCCTATACTCATCCGAACAATCCTCGATGATCGATCTATAGACTAGTTGTTCTTGATCGAATTTAAGCGAAACTCAACGGTTCGAGAGTTTTACTCGAGCAAGGCTTAGCATCGTCTTCGTTTTGTTGTGGCTGTTGTGGCTGTTGCTGTTGTTGTTGTTGCTGCTGTTGTTGTTGTTGTTGTTGTTGTTGCTGCTGTTCTTGCTGCTGTTGCTTCTGCTGCTGCTCCTTGGTTTGTCTCCAAGTTTCACTCCATTTAGCGTCGTTCGCTTTCTTCTCCTCGAGACTCCTCATGGCTGCGGATTGCCATTGCTCGATATTCGCGGTAGTCTTGTCAGTGCGTTGCACGTGCTCGTACCCTTGCATCCAGTATTCCTGGATTTCGCTCCTCGTGACCGAAGTCCTAGCTGGCTTCTTCACCACGTCTTTGGAGCCTCTGGCGCGTCCTTTCTCGGAGCTTTGAATCGGCAGCTTCTTAGGAGGTGCCTTCTTCTTGCTCTCGTCGGTGCTGAAGCTCGTTTTCGTTTGACTGGCAGTCATGTTACCACCAGAGCTACTGCCGTCGGCATCTTTACGCCTTCGTTGCCTACGTCGCTCCGGATCGGTTTCTTTTTCCTTCTCAGGCCTGGGCTCCTCCATTTCTTCGTCGAGTTGACTCGACGTGAGGAAGTGCTCGCGTGCCGATGCCCAATGGTCCTTTCGTGGCTTATTGTTGTTGCCATTGCTCGAGTCTACGCTTGCTCGATGCTTACGCGAATTTTTAGCTACCCACGGTGGTGGCTGCTTCGACGATCGAACCCCGTCTTTCAGCGTTGCCTACAATCAGATATAAAAAATCACTTCATTTTTCGATTTATTCAACTACACGTAAAACTTGAACTATAGTAAAACTTGAAGGTATAGTAAGTTATCGAATAATATACGTGAATATACGAATTTTCAAAATCAAATAAATAAGATACGCTTTCAAAAAAAATTTGCACGGAAAATCACATGTTTTCGGTGTAAACATTTTTAAAAGACCAATTGAAATATACACTATCATAATACCCAATTTCTGATCACATCTGTGGATATGAAAACAGTTAACTATAAAAATATTTTCTAATAATATATTTATAACACAAATTATTTGTTGTTACCATTCACACTAAAGCAGGATCTATACTTTAAAACTGATCAGAAACAAAATACTGTGCATCTAAAATTGTATAGGAAAAATTGTGCAATTATTCGTCAAGTAATTGTATAATAATTAACATATATAACTCGATCTGCAACAATTGGTTACGCACCCCCTTGGAATTCACAGTTTCAAGTTTCAGTTTCGCGATAAATTAAAGAAAAAAAAAAGCTCACTATACAGAAAAGAATACATCTTTCTATAACCCCACCAATAAGATTCTAAATCTAGGTGAAAACATCGGTATAAAGAAAGGAGCGTGTAAGGAGCAGAAAAAAAAGAATGTCGCTTAACGAGGAGGTAATCGAGCTTAAGAAAGTGAAATACGAACCCCAGAGGAGGAGCTGTCGACGGGCTTGTAGAGCTGCTGGGTCGTATCGTCCTCGCCTGGGGGCGCGTGGCAACTCGAGCCCGCACGTCCATGAAGCCAGGAGAGCAGGAACGACAGAATAGCGCAGGAAAGACCGAGTCCCGCTGTTGCCGTCAGCTGGGATCGCGTCCTACGTGGTACCCAACCTGCTCCATAATACTCGAACACCGATAGGGCGAGCAATGCGCTACTAGTCATGTACGAGATACCGATACTCGTGAAGATCCAGGCATTCTGTCAAATAATTCAATTTATTTTTTATTTTACATTTTATATATACTTATACATATTTAAACATTATACGTGCTCTATCCTAAGGTATAAATTTAATGAAATATTAATTTAATTATATCGATTAACGGAACTTTTTTTTTTAATTTTTTTTTTCAATATTTTGATATGCCTCTTAGAATTACGGTTTATCGTAAACAATTGATTTCATCGTTATTTTATTTTTATATTTTTCCTTCATTCGTGCCTCTCCCCTTTCAAACATTTTTCACTGGATTCCTTCTTTCATTTTTCCTCGCAAAATGGCACTTAAGAGTATATTTTCAATTTTTCATCCTAGGATTAGATTACGATAAAACGTACAAATGGTGCATTTTACGTTAAATCGCAAAAGTAAGAGTAATAGGATGTGCAACACGATTTATCATTTGTCTCCGAGTATTATTGTGCAATGTCAAGCTTTGCTTATCTATTATAAGATACATCCCATATATGTACGAGTAACCAATAATATTTAATCTTTGAATGTATATTTTTACAAATAATATACCTTTTTGAATGAAACAGTTTCGCCAATTAAAATTATCTCGACAATATCGTAAAAATAAGAATATCCGATAACGAGGATAATTCGTACGTATTAGTATCTATTGAATCAATTGTTAAAAAGTGTAATATGTACAATTTTTATATTCTTTACAATATATGTAAGCACAATATTTATTCTCAACGTAGTACGCGGACGTACCCGATAGATATAATAGGTAAACGTTAATTACGAACAATCTTAAAATTCACGATGTTCATAAATATATATGGTATTTACATATAATTAACTAATTTTCTACATTTTGTTAGTAAAAATAGGTTTGAGGTGTATTTAGATAGACCTCGGGTTCGTATATACATAGACATACTATACAGACTCTTATAAATAAAGTTATTATTTTTGTCAAGCGATACATCATTTAAGTGAAATGAGAGAAGAGTGAAAGCGCCATATAATGCAGATATTATAATATTTATTATAAGACAGAGAATTTAAAAGCTTAGAATATTACAAGAGGCGGTACAAAAGGTGTGAAAAACAAATTATCGAAGAGTTGTTTACTAGATACTTCGATGATCTTGGTATATCTACGTTGTATATAAGAAACGTGATTACAAAAAGCGTATACAATGAAAGCACTATTATATCAATATGTTAAATCTATATATTTATCATATTTTTGTCGTATATGTGTATTCGTCGTCGCGGTCTTCGTCGTCGTCGTTATGCAGTTTACAAGCGCACACTCGTATATAGATATTATATATGTATATTGCACGTGTACACTTACAAGGAATCTATATAAATACATATTTTGTCTATACCTATATATATATTACCTGAAAAAAAAGACGATTTATTTGTCTGAACGATTTAGACATTGCGAGTTAATTGAAATGAAACAACAAAAAATAAAAGGAACAAAAGAGTATTGAAAAAAAAAAACGTTTACTTCGACGAGTGTGGTAATTGTGTCGATTGATTAAAGGGTATAAACGAGATTGTTTATTCTTACCAATCGTGCCCAGTTAAAGGGAAAGAAGTAAACGACGTGCGAGATGTCCAAAAACAGAAGCAGCGCAGTTATTAACAGACAGAAGACCGCAACAAAGATCATGAAGCGAAGCCTTCCAACTAGCGGTAGCATAAACAGACTGACCTTTGCAGTTCCCGAGCTACATAGTGTCGCCAAACACGCTGCTGATGATAACTGTTGGAAACATATCACATCTTAATATTTTCATATGTATGTATATATATCCACGGAGAGAAAAAAAATGCAATGATCACTATATACACGACTAGTAAGTCGGAAACGATGAAAAATTTTTGATACTTGTAATTCGTAGCACTGCGAATATCAAAGTATCAAGTAACGAGTACTTTTTTTCTTTCTTTATGCATCACGGTTCCCAATTACTTGTCACGTATATTAATCAGTACTAAACAGGATATTAATTATTCATATTTTGTTCTCTTCGTGTATATATATATATTACTCTCGTTATTCAATGTATATACGTTTATTATTCGTGATTTATATATGAACTTGCAATTTTCCGACGAAAGGGGGTAAATTAACGTAACGTTGAATGAACTAAACAGTCGACAACTTTCTTGCGCTCTTGTCGATCGGAAACTTTTTATTTTTTATAAAAGCAATGTATATATATATATATATGTATACCGACAAGTTGGGAAAAAATAAAAAGGTTGGAAATAATATCCCGATTGCGCTAAATAATTAGATTTAAATTCACTTTTGTAAAATATATTCCCTCGTTACGCAAGTTAGAAAATTATAGATTTAGCCGGTTAAATGATTTTGCAGAACTGAAATTCAAAATTGCATAAATACACATATACGTAATGAAGGTATATATACAGACCCGGGGAACCCCATAAAAATTAAGTTAATGAAGTAGTCGAGCTCGCTACTGCAACGAACGAGTAAGTAAAAAAGGAAAAAAAAATTGTTGACTAATTGTGAAATTTTGTTTTCCATCGCAAATTATTTTTCCGCGAGAGAGAGAGAGAGAGAGAGAGAGAGAAAGAAAGGCAGAGCCGCGCGTCTCCCTAACTTGTTATTAAGATATCTTGTACCTGTATTTAGGCAATTAGGCATACTTCGAGTCGGACAAGCCGAAGAGGTCATATAGATGCCAGTTCAAAGTAGTCTAGAAACATCGAGGATGCCATCACTCGTGCAATACTAAGCACGCGATATGGTACCGACGGTATTTCTTTTTCTCCGAATGCATCGTTTGGTGAACGCGTGTATATCTACCCCTTTTACCACGTTTCGGGTATACCATTTACTTTTTTAATACTCCGTAAAATTTTGCAAATAGATTTTAATTATTTGTTGCAACGATGTACTCATATTCAAATTGAACGATTGAAAATCCTGTTATATAAGTCATTTTGTATAATAAGGTAGAAAAATACGGTACAAAAGGTGCTTCGAGTGCAGATAACAATATTTTTTTAAATAACAACCATCAGTACACTCACAGCACAATATCAAAATTAAATTTATTGTAAAGTGTATCAATAAACTATAACTATAACAATAAACTCCTTCATATTCCAGACAAAAAATAAATAAATATATATAAAAAGGTAATTATAATGGAATAAACAATATTTCTCAATACAGAAAAGAATAAATCCATTTCCTGATTTATATAGTCGGTGCACGTAATACTCACAGGTTTAATTCTCGTGTACCAAAATAATCGTAAAGTGATCGTAAAGAAAAATAAAAATGGAATATAGAAATAAAGGAACGGAGGCGATAAAGCATAGGTAAGTGAATAGATACAAATGTGAAAACTTACGAGTAAGAGCAATCTTACGAGTCCAGTGGCCGTCTTAAGGTGGCCCTGGATATCGCAGTAGAAAATCAGATGGCTGGTCCTTGGCCACGGCATGGTGTTCGCAGAAGACCCGTGCCGGTGATCCCCGTGCCCATAATTCCCACGATAATTCGCGTGCGAATCCCAGGAGTGAACTGTCGAGTGTATCCCGGGGGAATCCAGCTCCGAAGATTGAGAGCTGATGCGCCCTCCTGTTCGGCTGCCTGCTGCGTTTAAATCGATAGCGTTGCTAACTCCGCTCGATCGCATTTTCATTCTTTACCTTTTTTTTTTTGCTATTTTTTTTCTTTTCGTTTATTTTGATTGTTTTTTTCGTTCGGTGATCGTCCCCCGCTCGCGATAAAATTCCGACTTTTTTTTCACCATTAGCCCGCAAAAGGATAGCGAACCGAACGACACTTTATGGGCTATGAGGTATACCTTTTGACCCCGTCGTGCGTGGTCCTCTCGACTTTTATATAATTGATTTTTATATGTATACACCTATACCTTTGCTGCTTTTTTTGCATGGAAACACACGCGCGTGGGCCTTGGTATCACCTTATTTTAATATTTATTTTGACTCGCGGACGATATATATCTCTTTGCGAACCTGTTGGCGACCACTTTTAACAGGGGTGCGAAAGTTGTATTTTTTACTTTTTTCTTTTTTTCAATTCAGGAGATGATTTGTAGGATGTATATCTGCGCGTATAATATATATTAGTCGGAATTTTTGTTTATCTATCGTATTGTTCATTCCGTTAACTCAACAATATACAATGTGCAGAATATTAATTATAATACTGTATATCAAATCACACTAATGATATATATTATAATATGCTAATTTACCATTCACGTTCAATAGAGAATAAAAAGTTTATTCTATCCCGGATTATAGTCCAAATGCCATTTAGGACCGTAATATATTTTAAATAAGGAAGTATAATTGACCGTGATCCTGGTGAAAATGGATTTCATTTCTTAACTATAAAATGGGATTTTGAATAAAAATAGGTAAACAATTTTGACAGTATTATCCTGATGCGGGTGAAACCTTTTTTCACGTTCTCTTCCCCCATTTTTACCTTCCCTAATTTTACCTTTATAAAAATTAGTTTTATCGAGTAATTTCAAAATGCCAAAAGCACAAGCCAAATTAAAAGTTAAACTAAAGCGCAATTAAGCAATTTTAGCAAATCCATATAGTGTAACGTTAAAAATTTTACATATTTTTAAGAAGATATATAGTTTCAAATTTATTACTCTATTTTTACATTAATAATCGAGTGACGGATTCGACGTAATAGTCGACTGTAGAGTGTCATTACGATTGAAAACTCAAGTAAAACAAATTGGACGTTATGCTCATTGAATGTGATATCATCACAACGGAAAAATAACGTTTCATTTTATCCGTTAGCAATATTGTTTTTTAAACTACGTATTTTAAAATAGACAAATACTTGTAGTATACATAGATAAAACCGTAATTATCGAATTATGTAATTAAAATTAAAAAAAAGGTATCCACACACAAGATATATACAATGTACAATCGATCCGACCGCGAATAAATAATAAATCTTATTAAATTGACGGGTTACACACGTAACACCGAGAATTTAATTATAATTTTCGTAACATCCCGACGTGACGGACGAAATAAAAAAGAAAAAAAAAAAGGAGAGGATAAAAATTTAGAGCACATTTCACTTTGAACTGTTAGTTAAAGATGATTTTAAAAGCAATGTAATCCAGCTTGTCTACTTGAACCAATTCGAAATGTTAACCCCAGGTATATACCGTTGTAGATGTATTGTCAATATCCTTATATTTACACAGGTTGTAGACTTACGATCCAAGATAACAGAGCAAAAGAGAACTCGAGAGTCATGCTCAGGATCTAACCAATGCTGTGTACGTATACACACACACACGCGCGCGCGCGCGGACACGTATATACATATACCACACATCCACGTAAAACCCAATGGCTTATTAATTTACATACCGAAAAACGATCTGCTGCCCGTGGAATCGTCTCGAGGGTGACTATCAAATTTCTTTTATCGGGATGCCCTTATACACTACATCACCATTCAATAATCCTATATACTGATTCTCTCTATATATATGAACGTATATAGATTATCCTTTATCGAACGTAATATTTATCAATTTAAACGAATTATTATCTTAATAAGCTGTTATTCGGTGTCTTTGAAATTTCGTGTGTGTATATATATATATAATTATGTGCAGGCGAAAGCTACACGAGACTCAGACGTTTGAAATTTACGATTAACGTCGCGATCAATTGTAACGAAACGTAAGAAATAAAAATCTTAGTGTAATAAATAATATATAACGCTCGGTCGGCTTTGAATTTCAAAATTAACTTTTACTATATTAAATGTAATAACTCTTGGAACGCATTACAATTAAAAAAACATAGTTATTTTCGTCGACTCAACCGTTGGCTAATATCGGCATTCCGTAAGATCAAACTAATAATCCGAATAATAAAATTCATCTCAATATTAACGTTAAATATATATATATATATATATATATATATATATATATATATATCTCGCATCATCATCACTTTTGATTTCTGATCAATAGAACCATAACAATAAACCGAGCATTATCGTAACTTGGTATATCGTAATATTTATAATCCAGTATATTATCGAAAATTCCACTAGGCATAAAAAGCATATCGTAACTATATCCACTGAATAACGCAATAAATTAACAATCTCGATTTAATGGGAGTCAGTAAAAAAAAAAAAAGAAAAGACACAACTATATAACTGTTGCGAATAGCAGATTCTTAATATGCCAGGTAATAATAATAATAGATCTGTGTGTGTATATGTATATATATGTATGAAAAAAAATAAAAAAAAAAGGAAATTTGAATGCGCGATGAGCAACTGTCGATTAATACGTGGATATGTATAGAAGTTGTGTGTGTGTGTGTGTGCGCGGGGGTCTCTAAGTAGTTTGCAGCGTCGTTAGGCTCGTGACAATATATACGTAGCGCGTTCAGGCCGCGATTCGGAGGCGAGAACAATGCTCAAAGAAATAAATAAGAGAGAAACCCAGCGAGAGATGGTCGAAGAGGAGAAGAAGAGAGAAAGACAAATGGTGAACCGCCCAGCGAGAAGAGGAGACAGATACAGAATAACTGTTGGGTATTATATACATATATATATATATATATATGTAAAGACGGAGAATGAGGGAGCAAGAGAGAGAGAGAGAGAGAGAGAGACGGAGCCAAATAGAGACAAGACAGAAGTAAATTAGCAAAATAAGACAACAAATCAGGTGGAGGCTGGAAACAAAGAATGAATATAACCGAGGAGAGCGGTAGAAATGTAATCTATTCAACACTGTATAAACTATACACAACGAAGAATTCAACTGCGCGAATTTTCATACGTTATAATCACCCAATCGATCGATCATATATCGGTATCAATTTTGTCGTCATATTACCGCAGTGAGTGTATGCAAATTGCAAAGAGAGATGCACGATCCTATATACGTTTCAATTTGTTATCCTCGTATATATATTTACAGCTTATTTATATCACTATTCCTACAATTTGTCGTTTGCTTAATCAATTTTTACATTAATTATTATATAATTATAAATTGTCGTATTCAACCGCACGAAAACGATAAACCGTCGTTAAAAAAAAAAAAAAAAAAAGAAAAATTTCCTATAGCGTTACGCGGTGAAAAAGCAAAAAAAAAAAATATATATTAGGTACGATAAGCGAACGGTTCATCTCGTATAAATTATATCTCCGGATTTAAGTATTATTAATTAGAAACACAGCTACGTCATTATCGTAAATTTATAGATTCGTCTTCTCCCGGCTATATATATACACGCACGCAGACACTAGGTTAAGCGATATAATACGGGTCGTTTGAAAAATACGATATGTGAAAAAGTCATTAGACGTATAATGAAAGAAACTAGTTTCGTTAGAGGAAGCGCGGGTTTCTCAAGTGTATAGAGTCAAGCATCAAGCCACAAATGTCCCAAACACGAGCGAGAACAATCTTCGAAGGTATATACATATACATGTATAAAAAAAGGAGGAAAGAAAAAATAAAGAGAGAGAGAGAGAGAGAGGTAGTGCGATCGCATTGACAGAGTGCCGAGCTATGTACGTTAGTAATCTATGTAAATTGAAAAAACGACTCTCAGCAGGACGTAGACCGAGGCGACAAGAGAGTAAAACGACCAAGTTCTCATCGCTCGAATTACCTTTGCTACGCTTCACGACGCTATCTGGCATGTGTTTATGAGCCCTTTCGAAGATCCGCTAACTCTCCTGCGCGCTTACTTCTTCTTCTTCTTCTTTCTCTTTTACTTTTTTCCGTTTTACTTAACTTTATGCAAACGTCTTGTGCGTTCGTGTACTCGTACACACACACACACCTATGTATAATACGAACCTTTTATGCTTTATGAAAAATTATCTCGTTTGTATTTATATAAGCAAATTGTTGGAGAACGTACGTACATGTGTGTGTGTGTGTGTACGTGCGCTAGCTCGCGCGTAAAAGTGTACCTATATAATTTGTATATATATACTCCCAGTGAATAATGCGCCTGTTTCGCCAAATAATTTAATCTACGCGGTATTTTTTTTTTCAATTATTTACTCTGTACGTAAATGTCACAGATGATTTTGGCAGTTTTGGAATAAATCGATAATTTCACGGTTTTTAGTGAAAATATGACAATTTTATTGAGTAGTCGAGAGACTGAAAACTCGTTAAATCATTTAAATTACTGTATACGTATAATTTGAAATACATGTACCTGTAAATTTTCATAAATAGTAGTAAATATTAAAATATCAGCAAAGATATTTTATTAAATATTTTAATAAATCTGAACAGTATAAATAATTGCATAAAACAGTCATTTGTAGAATGAATGTCTCTCGATTAATCAATAACGGGATAATATTGAATGTTCTACGATAATGTTCTTTGTGTATATTTGTATAAATGATAATCATTTTGGTGTCTATATATATATATATATATATAACAAAAGTATATAAAGTCCGCCGATAAACGTACCAATTTCAAAGTCCTGAATATCTTCAGGCCGCGAATAAGCGGCAGGTGGAGGCTCCAGGTCGCGAATCTCCTCAAGGAGGAGCACCTCTATCTCGTCGGCTGCGTACAAATCGGAGACCGAGCGAAGATGCCGGGACTCGCTCATTACTCAACGCGCCAGCGATCAGCTGCTATCTTTCTGCCGCCCTAAGCAACATCCATCCTGATTTTTTAATTCCATTTGTCCCGTCATTTGGCACCAGATTCACCATCGAAAATTATACTATTTTTCTTCCTTCCCTCCCTCCTTCCTTCCTTCCTTCCTTCCTTCCTTCCTTCCTTCCTTATTGACTTCCTAAATCTTTTCATTTAATATTTTAAAACGCGTTAGGTAATACTAAACAATACATTTTCTTTTTTACTTTTATAAATTTAAGTCATTTTTTATTATTTACTTGGTATATAAACATCGAGTCTCGCTTTATAGGTATACACGGGGGAAAAAGTGGACTGTCCATATAGTTTCGAGAGTTTGATTTTTCGAGATACGAGGGGCTCTCTGTTTTATTTAGTATACGGGATACATTATTTCGCGAGCAATCTCACGGAGTGGAATTGAAAAATTCTTTTTTTATTTACATTTTGCTTTATGTATGTCAATTTTATACTACTTGTCTCTTCACTAAAAACAAGAATTTAAATTCTTCGATATAATCTTATATATATATGGGGTATTCCACGTGAAGTGGTCCGATCAAAATTTTAAAATGCCCCAAATTTTGGGTACACATTGCAAATGTTTTTCAGAATATAGAAAAAAATTTTTAGGTACTGGAATTTATTAGTTCAAAAGTTATTCTAACCTCAAAAAGTGAACTTTTTCCAGTTTTTTTCAACACCAGCTGGGTTCATCGCTATTTAACTCAAAATCTATCAACTTTTACTATAGAACATTATATGTAACATTCGTTGCTAATTATGTCTAGAATTTATCCTTCTGGGTTAGAATTTCCAATCTCAAGGTTAATGACAAATAAACTACATGTCAACATTCAACTTAAAAAAAAACTAACTTCGCCACAATTGATTTTTTTATCCAAAAGTCCAAAAGAAAGCTTGGAGCAATACCTTTCAAATGGTCTGTAGCATTTTTATGGCCTTTAATTCTGCAAAAAGTTATGATAATTTAAAGAAAGACGAAATTTTTTAAAAAATTTAAATGGGAAATACTATGTTAATTTTTGTGAATTTTTTGTCTTTCTTTAAATTATCATAACTTTTTGCAGAATTAAAGGCCATAAAAATGCTACAGACCATTTGAAAGGTATTGCTCCAAGCTTTCTTTTGGACTTTTGGATAAAAAAATCAATTGTGGCGAAGTTAGATTTTTTTTAAGTTAAATATTGACATGTAGTTTATCTAACATTTACCTTGAAATTAGAAATTCTAACCCAGAAGGATAAATTCTAGACATAATTAGCAACGAATGTACATATAATGTTCTATAGTAAAAGTTGATAGATTTTGAGTTAAATAGCGATGAACCCAGCTGGTGTTGAAAAAAACTGGAAAAAGTTCACTTTTTGAGGTTAGAATAACTTTTGAACTAATAAATTCCAGTACCTAAAAATTTTTTTCTATATTCTGAAAAACATTTGCAATGTGTACCCAAAATTTGGGGCATTTTAAAATTTTGATCGGACCACTTCACGTGGAATACCCCATATATATATATATATATTGATAATTTTTTAAAATATATAATTTCAATGCTATAGAAAAGTGGATAATACATTTTTTCTCGTACTACTAACTTATAAGTATTTCCTTTAAATGTTAATCGTTATACTTATTTTGTAAAACTATTATGCTTCATATAACTTTTATTTACCAACCAATATAGCTAAAATGTAAAATTAACAATTATCACGACTGAATTAAAAGAAATAACGTCGTGAAAGGTACACTTACCGTTTTTTAATATTGCCTTAATTTTTACCAAATTATTTAAAAATATTAATACTCGCACTTATGAATAATTAAATTATATACTATATTCCAATTAGATTGAATAATTAAATATCATTCTTGGCAAGTAAAAAGTTATAGACAAGAATATATTCTTCATTTGTTATTTAACAATCGTAACTCAAAATGTCCGCGTTGATTGTTTTAAACAATTTAAACAAATATCTCTTATTATTTATTCATTTGGTAAACCAATTCCTGGCATCATCTATAATGTTTATATTTATGTAAATTCTAAGCCTCTATCTAAACCAGGTCAGTTATTCGCGCGATGTTTCCTATTAAAGATTAAATGACCTTTTTAAGTTAAACATTATTTTAACATAATTTATATTCCAGTTTATAATTAACGTTTTTTGTTCTTTTTTGTCTCTAAACAAAATTATTTTAATTGATATAACGAGGATATATTAATCGTAAGATCAAATTTTGAAAATGATATTGGTAATATTTACATAATTTTTATACAGTGTACAACCGAATTTTCTTATAAAATCCAAATTCTATAAAAGTTTATCGTAAAAATACACGTGTACCTTAAATAACTATTTTTAATAACTATGTCTATTGGCAAGATGACATACACATACGTGGCCTCGTTAACAATTATCCACGTGCATAATCAATCCAGCAACGTACAAGTATTAATAAACAAACATTTTACTTATAGATATACGAACTTAATAACTAATAAAGAAATAAAGAAAACAATAATACAAATAACGGTAAGAATAAACTTTATTACATAAACAAAAATGACATGCATAAAGATGCGGTAACAAAATACAAAGTCAGGTATAACAATCGTATGGATAAAATATAAAAAACAGTATAAACAATATTCACTAAATATCTGAAAAGAAAAGAAAAGCAACGAAAATTATAGAATGTGTGTATATTGCAAGTGCTGTATATGCAGAACACACCACTGGTTGATACAAACAATGCGTGAGTTACGAGAGAAAAAGAAAACCTCAGATTTTCTTTCTCTTTCCTCCGTCAATACCCAAATTTCCAGGTTGTTCTTATTCGCGTTATAATAAAATATATCACGCACACGCACATATACAGGACAGCCACGAATACACACACGTACAACTAAATAAATAGAATTGTAGAAACAATGCAAACCAGAAGTGAAACGAGTAGAGCAGTAGCTGCATTCGAGAAATTGATCCACGCTATTGCATTGTGTACAGATGCCCCGAGGAGAAAGAAAACTCGAGGGGTTGCATTCTATCGAATTTCGGGGTAAGCGTTTTACCCTGCATCTAACCCGTAATACGTATGTGCGTGTCTCCATAAAGCAGAATGATACGATCGATTGGTATGTAGGTAAAGTTGACTCTCGAATATTTCACTAGATTGTCCTTGGTGTTACGTCCCTTATACTTCCAATACTCTCTCACATTGTTCACTGGTTTTCTTTTAATTTTTCGACGATACGGTTGTGCCTCTCACACCGAGAGATCGCCATTTTTTTTTCATCCCCCTTCCCGATTTTCCTGGAAACATAAACATAACCTAGACAGGAAATCACGCAGACTCTCTAGAACGCCTGCGCAAATCTTTAAATAGGGGGATGATCATGATACGATGCCTCTCGTATTTTCACCGTCTCATCCTTACCCCTCGATGTATATACTATATTTTATATTTTAGTCGCTCGACGGAACATTAGTTTTTATTAATAAAACTACTTGTATTTTTCTCGATTACTTTTTAACACTTTTTTTTTCTTGATACTGATGTTTTCCTTTTTTTTCTAGCTGTATTTATTCGCTCGTAGTGTAGTGAGCCTCCTACGCTGGTTAATCGAAATTATTAATTTTTCGTTTGTTATATATAACAGATTACGTTGCGTTCTATCAATCGATAATCGACGATTCGTTGTATTAATTATAATTTGTTTATACATAAATACTGTATATTCGATATAATATTTTTCAATTTTACGTGGTAAACATAAAGTTATTTAACTAAAATTATTTTTATTATTTGGACGTATCTCAGCGAATGATTTTTTAGTATTGTAACAGTAAAAGTTAAATATCGCTTGCACGAAACCGAGTATATATATGACCCTATATAAGTATACATAGAATGCAATTGCAACGTCATAATCGAAATCAACCAATAGAAATTTATATATCTTACCTCCACAGTTGTCAGCTCTGGGTTTGGTGTTGCGTTGCGCCAAAGAAAAAAGAAACTGTGAGTCAACCACGCCGATGTCTCTCACACATCTCTGCCTTTTCGATGATATTACAATATGTAGCATCAATTTTACGAAAAAGTAAATATTTTCCAAAGGCATCGTAATTATGCGATAACAGGATTTTTATAACCTCGGTTGTACTTTTCATTCACGTGGGTTAACAATGTCGTGCTGACATGTCAATCTGATTTAGTATCGAACAAAACTTAACAGGAGCGATGTTTACAAAATTTATCTTTAATTCGAAAAGGTATATTGTCATTTATAATTATTTTCCAATCTAATAATTGTTTCGTAGAATTTTTTTGTATCGTCCTAACCTTAAAATTTTTCTTTAACAATTTTTATATTCAATTATAATTTTTTTATTTTACAGGTGATATGAAAACCTTTATCAAGAGATTAGTAGGCTGCACAATATTATTAAATATTATTTAAACATGACTAAATTATTTAGTTACTTTTCTACATTATTCTGGGCATCAATGTCCATGATATTTGGTATTTTTTTATTTACCAATGGATTTTTCCTTCGTAGAAATGTCTTGACACAATACAACAATTGCTCCTCGGCCCAAAGTAATTTATTTAATTTTCAAAATCCTTATTTGGCAACTCAAGAATGTCTGAGACCACGCGCACGTGTTATACTACTAGTTGTCGATGCTTTAAAATTAGAATTTGTAACCAAATTTCACGATGCTGCTTCTGCAGCTACTTTTCACAGAAATAAAATTCCAATAATAAGCGAGACATTGCAAAATTTTCAAAATCAGTCGAGATTACTCAAGTTTCTAGCTGACCCACCAACAACAACAATGCAAAGATTAAAAAGTATTACTACTGGAACGTTACCTACATTCATCGATGTACATGCCAATTTTGCAGCAGAAACCATTGTAGAAGATAATTTTATAAACCAAAATTTAGAAAATGGAAATATCTTTCTGGGAGATGATACATGGACCAAACTATATCCTAAAAAGTTTTTAAGAGAATATGCAGCTCCATCGTTTGATGTTTCTGATCTGGATACAGTAGATTTAGAAGTAAGAAAATGGATTTTTAGTGAAATTGAAAATTCAGATTGGTCCCTTTTGATAGCGCACACTTTAGGAATTGATCACTGTGGTCACAAGCATGGAATGCATCATCCAGAAATGTTAAGGAAATTAAATGAAACAAATGTTTTTATACAAGATCTTATAGAAAAGATAAACAACGTAAATAGAGACACAATACTGTTTGTTGTGGGAGACCACGGAATGACAGAAAGTGGAGATCATGGTGGAGAAAGTATAGATGAAATTGAAGCAGCAATGTTTGTTTATTCAACTCTGCCATTGATCGATCCAGACACAAATTTTGATATTGAAAAAAAATTAATAGTTAATCAAATTGATATTGTACCAACAATATCAGCAATTTTAGGAATTCCAATACCATTTTCAAATATTGGAAATTTAATTCTCGATGTTCTGCCTAGTAAAGAAGCAATTAAAGACTTAAAAACATATGATTTTAATTTTATTGTACATTCTTTGTGGAGAAATATTTTTCAAGTTCAAAAGTATATTGATACTTATTCCTCTGAAAACTTCCTCTCTAACGAAGATGAATTAAATGAATTAAAAAGTATTTATAATGAATTGTTAAAGAAGATAGAATTTATAAAAAGTGATAGAGATTTAAAAGACTTTGTACATATATCAGATAAATATTTTACAACTGTAAGAAAAATTTGTTATCAAGTATGGGTGCAATTTGATCCTAGTTTAATGTCACGAGGTTTAATTATTAACTCTTGTGCGATTTTTTCATTTTCTATAGTGATAAGTGGTTTATTAGGAAAACGAATGTATTCTGTATTAGAATCTTCATTTTTAGTTTGCATTTTCTTTACAGTGTTGATGAGTTTTATTGTGTGTTTATTACTTCATATATTTAAAATTGTCAGTGATTTTGAAAACACTTTTCTTTTTTTTGGTGGTCTACTTCCCATTCTTTGTTTTGGATTTTTGATAATTCAGAACTGGGATTATATTTCAATGACATGGTATGAAACATCTCGCAGTAAAAGAACTATGATGAACATTTTCTTTAGATTAATTTTAATGGCCACAGTTGTTAGTGTTTTCTCAAATAGTTATATTATTGAAGAAAATAAAATTTTATCATATTTTCTTGTTACTTTGCTTTGTTTTCTCATTTATTCATTGAGAAATAAAAGTGCAGAAAATACTGACAAGAAAGGGAAAGGTTTGGGAAAGTCAAACAAGAAGATATCTCATGTTTCTATGTCACCAGTGCTAGTCTTTCTTATTTGCTTACTAATAAGAAGTTCAAACTACTTTTGGAGGTTTAGAGAAGAGCAGATAGAACAAGGAAAAAAAGATGAAAATGACTATTTAAGTTTTGTTATTGGAAAGGCAGGATCAATCGTATCAAAAGACGCAGAAATGACTTTTGTGTTTGTAGCAATTGTGTCACTTGCATTTTATGTTACGATAATAAAAATTTGGTTGCGTGATTGTGGTAATTTATCTGGATATTCACCATGTGAAATGCTAGCTCGTTTTGTACCATATATTATTATTGTTTTCAATTCTATTTATTGGATTTTGAAGCTTCAAAGGCATTCAAAGCTCACTTCTGTAATTTCAACTCTTAATTTTTGGCCACTATCTATTTATATATTATTTGGCATTGCTGTAATGTTAATATTCTATCGACCATTAACTACATTTGTACTTCCAAAAGAAAAAGAAAGCATAAGTATTTATAAAGAAGAAACATCTATGCAAAGACTGTTTGAAGAAATAAAAAATGTACTTTACAAGAATAGAAATAAAAATGAAAATGACATCCCAATAGTTTTTGGACTTGGGACTGTTTATAGTGCATGTTTTATTTTGTTGAGTGTATTTCTATGCCTTGTATATATACTGTTATTAGGATTTGTGATTGCTCCAAGCGTGATTTTAATGAATGTAATTTGTGTAGGATTATTATATATTAGCGCCATGGATCGAATCCGCAGTGCTAATAATTTAGGTAATATTTTATAATTATTTAGATATGCATTTAATTAAAGTTTTACAATATTTTTTTACGTATAATAATAATTTTATAGAAGAACTTATCCATGTACCAAATCCACCAATTCTTTGTTGGTTTCTGATTGCTGAATATTTTTTCTATGCAACGGGTCATCAACCAAGCTTCTCAACAATTCATTGGGATGCTGGATTTATTGGAATCGATGGTACTTTAGAGCTTAATTCGTTAAGAGCAATACTCATTGGTAAACAATTAATTTAATATATTATTCATAATACTCAGAGACACAATATTTAAACATATTTAATATATGTTTTTCCAACAGGAATAAATACCTTTGGTTCTCACATAATCTTAGGTGTAACTGTTCCACTTCTTATAGTTGCACCCTTTACAATGCGACTTGTATTCTATAATTTAACAAAATCATCGAAATCTCAATGGGAAGATGTAAAAAGAGGCGAACTAGTCCTATTTCAAAATAGTACACTATTTCATTCGGAAATTTTCTCTGTGACTAGTAGATATATACTATTTCATGCCCTAAGAGTAAATATGCTTAATTATTATTACTTTTGAATAATTTAAAAGCATATAATAAAAAATTGAATTTTTGACAGGTGTTTGCTTGTATGCTTGCTGCTACAGTACACTGCCGTCATCTCATGGTGTGGAAGATTTTTGCTCCAAAACTTATCTTTGAATCAATAAGTTTCATGGTTACCGTTGGTAGTGTCTTAACATCATTACTGTTGTTACTAAGAATTGAGAAGCGTATAGAGAAACTGATTTCGCAAATTACTTGAAATATATAGTAAAATGTGTTACAATTAATATATAAGATAATGAATTACATTTAATTCATGAAAATCTAAAGACTTAGAATCAATGAAATTAAACGTTCAAATAATTTTTTGTATGGAAAACATTACATACAAAGCAACAAACACAATACAAAACTGCCCTCTTGTGAAAAGAGGAAATGGAAATATTGTATTCAGTCTCAAATGAATATAATCAAGCAATAATTGTAAGTCTTTCATAAATTAAAATGATATGGAATTAAAAAAAGATTTTTAAATTAACTATTTTAAATTTAAATTTGCAATGTTTATATATTGTAATTAAAAAATGATTTTATGTATGTACATTGTAATTTTTTACATTCAACAATATACTAATTAATAAATACATATGTATATTATAAAACTGCCTTCAAATTTCAATAAATTTTTTATCCACATTGTACTTACATAGCATGGAAGATTATGCACAAAAAATTATTTTTTGTTACTAGAAATTAATCGCTAAATTGTAATACTCAAAAGAAAGAATAAAAACGCCTAAATTTGTATTTGTTTCTTTTTGTTAAGTAGGCATTACATATATATATATATATGTAAGCTTGAAGTTTTTATTAAAAACCAATAAATTAAAACTACTTTACTTGTTGGTATTTAAATATTCATAATGTAGATAAATTCTGATTTATTCTTTAGTATGTTTTTTTTAATGCGGTATATACTAATAATGTCCTTTGACTTTCAAATTATTAAAGATAATTGAAAATGTATACATTATACAAACTTACTTATTAAAAACACTTAGGCGATGTTACGCATGAAAAGGTTTTGTTTTTTTTTTCCACGCTCGTATTTGTTTACTTTTGGTTTCTTATCTATAATTACATAATATTTATAAAAAAAAATAGAAGATATCGGTGTGTCTAAAATTGAATATTAAAAAAAAAAAAAGAAAAGCACAGTGAATATTAAATTACGAAATGACGTAAATAAATATATGCACCGGTGCTAAAGAATGCTCAAATGATCAAAAGTTATAAAACTCGTGTACTCGTGTATGTGAGTGTATACGAATAAGTACGATAAAAGAAGAAAAAAAAAGAAAATAATAATGTGGCAGCAAGAGGATAGAAATTGCGTAGGGAAAGATAGTACATAAACGAGTAGTAAAAGGATATATAATAGAGAAACAAAGGAAGAAGTTTTTCCACGTCTCTCGAGACGGATTTCTAGCCCAACGTATAGTCGTTTGGGTCCTTGCTCTTAAAACCGCATTGTCTATATTTCTGTTGCGCAGATAAACAACACACACTTAGGCTGTGCATTACCCCACGATATATACGTGATTGCTCAACTTGAAAAATTTTCGTAAGCGCGCCGGGTGACACACGTATGTATGTATGTATGTGTACAAGTTGCATCCGCCGCTCCAATTACTTAATCGGTAACCGAAAGATCGTTGCGCGGTTCGGTAGGAAAAAGAAAACTATATATATATGTGGATATTACGAAAAATATAGATTTAGCAAAAGCTCCCCCACCCCCGCGTTCGACGTTTGAGAAAAAGTAAGTCACTCGAGAACGTCCGAGGCCATAATATATATATATATATATATATATCCATGGATAGAAGTAAATGTGACTTGGTAGTAAAACTATTAATTATCCACGGTTACATCGTGGCGGAACGGTCCTAATTCGCGTGATCTTAGGTCTTTGTTTCCCGTCGCGCGATAGGACACAGACCGCGCGCGTATATACACCGGTGAAAGTTTACTTGCGCATATATACACACACATATACATGTATACACGGACGGTGTGGTGATATATTCATCGTGGTTGCACTAGGCCTTATTTCCGTTTTGACGACGGAATCGATCTAATCGGGAGTCTCATGTAATATTATGGAGAATCCACACACACACACACACACACACACACGGATCTCCGATTATAGGGGACTTGTCTACCTGCATACATATACATATATATCTATATACACACCGCTCGCGAGCGCGCATCTATTTCTTCACTTTTTCTTTTCTTTACGACACACCGACTGCAGGATTTCCGGTTTTATTTTCTTATTTTTCCATTATATCATGCGCGCGTCTCTCTGCACTTAGAATTGATGAGAGAGTCGAGATGGGGTTGATGATGTTTGCTTTCGATGGTGGGCTCTGATATATTTTAGGAAACCTTTCGCTTATCGTTTCGTTTCGAATAATTAGGGACGACAAAAATAACCGGGACGAGTACAATGTATTAAAAAACATTTATTAAAAAATTGTTACAATGATGAATGAAAAAGAAAAAGAAAATGAAACAAACCAAAAGAAACCGGCGTTCTCCACTTTACAACTGCCGAGTTACGCAAACCCTACATATATGATGAACAATTCGTGTTTTCCCGATATTTAACTCTTCTTTTACCTTTTTGCTTTTCCAATTCGTTCTTTTCGGTGATTAACGGTGTCCAAATTGCGCTTCCTCGCAACCGAGAATCATATGGAGAGTCGAATTTCTATACATAATGTATTCCTATATTCGTACTGCATTTTTTGTTTGTCGATATATACCGCTTTATGCGTTACGCGTTTAAGTTTTCTCTTTCATTTTTTCTTTCGCAATTACATCAAACTCGGTAATCCAAAACGAACAAATCGATGTAATATACAGTTGACTTATCAACTGATAAATATATATATATATATAATATATATTTACGTCGGTATTAAACGCTTACGTTATAAATATATATGTTACAATCTTACACTTGGAGCATCGAATCGATTGTGTATATGCGATAACATATCAATCGACTTGTAGACAATGACGAAACTGAATATTTTGTTACAATATATAAGTATATATATATATATATAACAACCGAAATGTAGTGAGAGATGAGTGACTTTATCGTTTTATTTATTTAGTTATTTTATTTATTAGGGTTTTTTTTTAATTTTTCTTTTTTGATAATAATTATTGTACTTCTACTTTTAATAATGTACGAATGTCTACTGATATTGGTATTGCGGTTTTACGATCGCAGGGACAACTATATTTTTTGGGTTTTCTTTTATATAAATACTCAATACATGAAACATCGTGATACTCGACCATATCGATTTCATCGAATTGGTAACATCGTGTTTTTTTTTATATCCTCCCATTCCAACCTTCCAAAAAAGTATACGAGATACATTGCACAACGTTATTATTCTTTTTAGTTTTTTTAAAGATTTGGATCCTGGATTTACTGTTTTACCGACCGAGTTGTAGTGAACGTTTAACTGTCGTACGTTTTAATTTATTCAATAATTTCGTATTATACGCAATGTTCCACGAGACGCTTACCGTTCGTTAATTTCATGCAATGAAAGGTCTTTAACGTAAAATTCGAAAAGTTCGACAAAACATATCCGATTACTTAATTCGTAATTGAGGAATAAAATTAATTTAAATTCAAAACGCTCAGTTTCTACTAAGGGGTCGAAAGTGTTGACTACCGATAAAGAATATCATCGGTAAAGCAGATCGCGTATACCCAAAAATCTCTCGATATTATTAAATGTAATTTTATTTACAAAAACGCTCGTTACGATTTTAACTTTCAATATTGATAAGTAACAATTTAGTCGCGCGTTTCAAAAAGCCAAACGCATTGCTCAAAAGTTCGCGTGTCTCGGTCGGTTAACCAGTTAATCGAAGTTTCCAATTCGCCGAACGGGAGAACCTTCTTTGCAATGGAATTATAGATTAATTTGTGTTTTTTTTTTGCCGAGTTTCTCAAACTATCGGTACATTAGGACGATTATAGAAAAATCGTTTCGCAAATATCGAAACAAGTTACACCTATATGTATATATATATATATATACTAAAAGCCTTTTTTTTCGTTTACAAAAATTTATATATGTATAGCAGAGCTTGCAATTCTAATTACTCGGAATATATTTTCTCGAATGAAAAATATTCACCGACCGCGTTAATTTATTTATTGAACACCAACATTGGCACTAGTTGAAAAAAGAGTCTATTCAATTATAATCACCCTTTTTTCATTAATATAATTACGTATTACTACACGACCTTTTAGTTTAACTTTTTATTTGCTTGTTCGTCGAGTGAAAATCAAGATAACACTCGATATATAAATAGAAGACGATAGAGAGAGAGAGAGAAAGAGAGATAGAGAAATAGATAGAGATAAACACTAAGAAAATACGTGTATTAGATAAAAGTTTATTATTGACTTACATCAGTTTATACCTTCAAATGTATGTTTTTTTTTCTCTTTAGCATGCGCAAATAATTAGAAAATGCGAAACTCTGCACAAAGGCTATGTGTATATATATTTATTTGTTTTTATCGTACTATTATGTAGTCGCGAATACAAAAATTTTCTAGCCATTATCGATATCCTACACCATGTTTGCAAAATCTACAAATGTTATACTATTCAGTTTACTTTTTTTTTTTATCATTTTATTATTCAGTCAGACTTGCATTGTTTAGAAAGTAAAGCGCCTTTATGTGTCTATACATACTCATACCGTGTGTATAGGATACTCGTGTAATAAAAAAAAAAAGAAAAAAGAAGTGATGTTAAAAAATTGTCTCGATTTTTTTATCGTGACTGCCGAAACAACGAAATTGACATATTGCACAAATTTACACGGCCCGAGCAGTCAGAAAGCTTGTAGGATAGATTGCTGAAAAAGTCTTTGAATTATTCTAAAACATTCTAGCAGTTTAGGCTGCGCGTATATCGATTACACAATATTCATCATAGTTTTTTTTTCCAGTTTCATTTGACTATTTTATTTATTGTTTATACCCATCATCAGTCAGTTTGCTATTAATATTTATTACGTGTACTGTATCGTTTACACAATAAAATATCGTTTATCTATATAGGTCGTATCTATTTTTTGTTTCCGTAAATTAATGGTATACACACGTATTTGCCATAATTTTGTGGACGATAATGTTAACAAACGCGTGATGACTCTCGTAATGTTGAAAATCCACAACTGATTATCTTTTGGCACACTTAATTTTAGCTTTGATCAATGCGTCGAATGTAAATCTCTATCGAATATAATTACGTAATGTATTAATTAACTAACAATTATTTTTCCCTTCAAAATTATGGTATATTATGGTATATTAAAAAACACTTTTTTGTAACATAGATTTTACGTTGTAACAATGTGATAAGATATTAAAAAAACCAGTGAGCTCTATGTTGCAAAAGAATGCAATTTTATATATCCATAAAATCATAGTTTTTTCCTCTTTGCGAAAAATATCAATAACAATGATATTGTTTTAACGACTAATAATTTCAATCATTTTAAAAAGTTAACATTTTAAACAAGAAAATATCTCATAATAGGTATCTTCGTAATATTCTAGTCAGATTCTATCTTGATTTTTATGTTTCATTTTAATGCAACGTCTATAAGATCAATAACACCTCATTCAATTGTCGTTAAAGTCTAAAATATTAATCTCGATTATTTTGGAAAATGTTAATACCGGCTAAATGTATAATAAAAAAATTGAAATTTTTATCAACTTTTATATACTTAAATGTAGAATATATGTTATCGCAAAATATTATTGTAAATTGCAATAAAATACGTTTTAAAGAAAGTCGCGTATTCTGTTAAAAATCTACAAAAACTCGAGGTAGGCGATATACTTATAAAGTACAACGTGTTTAAATCTATATAAGTATTAGTATAGCAAGATATAAGCTTATAACGTTGAGACACACCAGTGGGCTTACATTTTTCGAGAAACTCTATACTGTCATACTCATTAATTTTCTTATTTTCAGCAAAAATATCCATGCCTTCGTATAAAATTGTTATTCTAATTTGATGTATCCATTGCAAAGAAAGTCCTTTTTTTTATCTATGATATGACTATGTCCGCCCATTGCCTTACTTGAAACTAGTGAGTGTTCTCGAGTCTTCGAATTTTGGGAAATAGAGGATAGCGCAACAAAAATAAGAAAACGATACGAAATGAAAATGTGTAATAATCTCACTTAATCTTCATTTAGTTTCTCACAATAAGTATAAAAAAAACAATTCTTTTTCGTTAAAAACATTCTGTACACTTCGATTCGGGAACATAATAAAAACATTATCGTTTCGTCACTTAAATAAAACTTACGATCTATCTAAAAATTAAGTACAAATACTTTACAACGTTGAGCTACAATCCAGTCGTAATTCACAAACGTCATTTAGTCGCGTATTAACAGATTTAATGTACAAATTATAAAGAATTAGAACTGCACAAACATTATACCGATACCTTAAAAAATTTATATTCCTTTTTCTTTCCAACGCACGCACCAACCACTAATGGTTCTCGAAAACTCGAGACTACCAAAAAAATTAATTGGTTCTCAAGAAGATTTTACACACCTCGACGCGAGTCGATATCGCAGTGTATACGTTTAAATTTTCAACCAATAAACGATTAAATCTTTAAATATATTCAATGTATAAATAACGTAACAACTAACTATTATATCGTTAATATTTTTATTTTTTGTCTTTTTATTTTTACGATCGCGCCAAGGTACGGTAGTAAATCGAATTCATTTAAATTTACATACAACGAATTGCGTTGAAAAGTTGAAGTGCGAAATTCGATTGGTTTTGGCAACTTTTTATCTATAGCCTCGAAAATATATGAGATTCCTTATGCAAATTGAGTCGCGGCAAATTGGGCTGGACGGAATCTACACATTTAATTATACGCTTATTAATTAAAATTATATATACAAAATTGGCCAAGCTACATGTCGATCGCCAGTCTGGCAATTTTCGCCTTCTTTTTATGTTTTCGATACATTTTTATATTAAATTTCATCTTTATTTAACTAATACTAGCTTCGCAATTCAGTTTGATTTTTTTTTCGTTGAGATGGCTTTCATTCTTTGGAAAACTGATGTTCGTATATTTTTCTTTTCTAAATCATTAAAAGCTGCAGCTTTACAGTAGAAATGAGTATACGTAGAATAACGCGGAGTGGAATGTTTAGTCAAACGTTTGAGAAGCTCTATAAAGTACATGTTCTATTACAACGTTAAGTTAATAACAATAGAATATTCTATTAAAAATTTGCGAAATTAGCTTTTATATATTTATCGATGAAACTTAACAACTTCTACTTAAGTACTATATTTTAAAGTTGACATGAAAGACGCCGTAATTAACCTCTATATATATGTTAATTATATCAAATAATTTTATAAAATTTACAAAAAATACCGATACAATCGATAAACAAAATCCCAAGCAAATAATTTCATAAATCTTAAAATTATGAATTGATAACATTTTAGTTACACATTAGAATTAGTCAATAATACTTATATGATATCGTTTCAACGAAAGGTAAAAAGCTACCATGATTCAACGAAGATTATTTATACAATCTACCTAACAATATTATCAAAAATATTACAAACTTTAGAATCTAAAGAGATTATTTTATTGTACTTTGTAGAGCTTCAATGAATGCTTAACTGCTAAAATCTAAAAAATTCGTAAATTGGAAAGAACTGTATGTCTTGGAATAAATGAGCTTCACTCTATATGCTTCAACTTTCCAACCAATGAATTCCTTTAGCTCGACGCTGTGGCACCACACACATGAGAACACATGATCACACATACGGGATACATGGAATAATCATGAATCACTCGATTAGAGTCCATTTAAAACCGTACAAGTTTCCTTATAACAACAAAGTGAAAGTTATCAATGGTGTTACTGGACTCTCTTAGGTCACACCCACATCGATGTAAACGATGCAGATGCATCGGCAAATAAAAGTATTTTAATACGCGGTAAATTCAGGAAATTATATAGTTCCAATTTTTTAAAACATTAACGTAATTGTCAAATGTATCACTAAGTTATAAATATAAATTTTATATTGATGCGATATATTCTATTTATGGACATGCGAGTTATTTCGTTGTAATTTTTGTAATACAAAAATACATTTTTCCGTGGAATTTTCGATACTTTCAATTTTTGGGTTAACTAATAAATTATCTGCATTTTTGCAGAAAACAAATGAAATGTTGAGCGTATATATCGTAAAGTGTTATTCCTGATATCGCAAGCGTGTAAAAATATTTTATTGCCGATAAACGATCAGCGACATTTGAGAATCCAGCTTTTCCATAGTATGAATGTCTCCAAAGGACAGATCGTCGATCACCAATGCTCACCGTCTTCGAGCCTTCCGAAGGAGAGTAAATACTACATAACTTATATACGCGTTAACGAATGGCAAAGTAATTTAGAAAGACAACTCGGAAGACTGGCCACATTTTATCCGGTTATTGTCAAAGTCGTAAGGAGCGACAGGAGAAATTCTGGACGAAGAGTTTTGGTGCGCGACTTTTCAGTGTATGGCGAATATTTGTTTTTTTTTTTGTTACAATGAGCCTTTCTCCTTTGAACGTGTATATACGTATTTTATACGTTCTCTCGTCTCCTACTTATCTTACTTCCTTTCCTTTTATTTCTTAATACTTAGCATTCGTTGACATTCGCGATCCTATCAGTTTTTCTACCTCTCGATTTGGCTTTTTAACGTTTTAGTTTGAGGAAGAAACGGTCTAAACAAGTCCTGAGACAAATTGGGGTTGTCCATCGTTATCCAAAGTCAACTGGGACATCGTTACTGGTTGGAATGTAGAGCCTTGAAAACCCATTGCCGACTCGTACAACTAAAATATAATTTACTTTTTTTTCTTACACAATCTAATTTCTTTAAAATAATTTACACAATGAAATATTTTTCTGTTTTGCATAACTTGTAACTGATAGGAACTATGTTTTATTAAATAAATAAATAATCAATGTTTATAAAAAATGTACGAAATAAAAAAAAGATTATAAGAAAAAGATAGGTATGAATGAAGGAGGTATTTTTGTTCTTACATTACGATTTCCAGGAAGGGTCGTGTAGTCCGGCGTTGATGAACGGTGCCTGTTGGACGGCAATGGATGTTGTATCGTGGCGTAAGTGTTGTCTTGCGACGTATCGCCCATTGCAAGGCTCATATTACTTCCCCGTCTTTCCGTGCTTAAACCGGCTTCCGGTTCGCTAAAGACTTGCATCGTCAATTCCTGCTCCTCGTACAGTTTCAGTTTCCTAATTTTAAAACAACGAGATGAAAGGTATTTGTTACTTCATTCATTTTACCATTAGCATACTTTATACACTATTGTCTTCAGTAAAGTAAGTGAATAGTATTAATTTTGTAATTGTTATTTAGGGTTTTTATGTAATTAATCTCTTGCATTATGTAGTATTTCATCTATACAAATGTTAACTTTAAATTGTGAGTTGATTTGTTTAGAAAATTCTGCAGATTTATTTAAACAAAATTAGTAATTCGTATTTTTATAAAAATTGTAGTTAAGCTACCTCAAATAAAATAATAAAATTTGATTGTTTTTATCAACAAATATATAGTTAAATAATGACTCACTGTTCAATCCAAAGAGGATTCTCCGTAGTATTGAGTTCATCGATAATCTGCTTCTTAATGAGACCATCCTTTTTGCGAATATCATTTGGCACACTAATAACCCAGTGTTTGAGACAGCAACAAACGATGGTGACAGTAACGACACCAACAAAAAGTACCACAAGGAGTGCAATTAAAGCTGCAAGAGCAATATCAAAAGATTCCTCTTGAACACCAACGTAGGCAGGTACGACATTTTCAATAGCGAAACCTGTATAATAGTCTTTGAGAAAGTCGTATTTAGAGTCTATAAGTTTTAGCACCTGCGGTATAGGAGAGATCGTCTGTGTTTTTGGCTCAACAACGTGTAAATACATATCGCACCTACAAAAGTTATCTAATTAATCACTGAACAAGAATGTTCGTAAACAGGTTTAATACATAATTACTAATTTATCGATGAAAATAATTAATATATAAGCTAATTATTTTTAAAATCTGAAAATCTCTTTTTGATGTAAGAAATAGTGCGACAATAATTATTTAGTCATTAGATTTTATCGATAAACTAGTTAATTTTGTTACTATTTTTATGATTTGTACATATAAAAACCAACCATTCTCGGCGAATATGACCAGAAGAATCCACATGATAGCGAATATCATCTACTACAACGCGACTTTGTGTAGCGTTTGACAATTCTAAAATGATTTCGTCCTTCAAACGATTGACTTCTTCGGGCGACCTTGACAATATGACTCTAATCAATTGACACGGTTCAAATACCCAAACCTGGAAATATGAAGCAATTAAAATTATTAATTTTTTTATTTTTTGTATTCAAAATATGTACAATTAATTAACTATTTTGGATCTTGGATAAACGACGTTTCATCTAATAGTTTATTTATTTTTATTAATTTTATAGTATACAAATTGTGAAATTTACTAGTAATTCCAATCAGATGTATTATTTATTATTAGTTGAGCACATTTTTTTTCCAAATTGATAATTATCTCTTAAAGGAATATAATGAGAAATAAATCAACTATAACAAGGAAATTTCAATTAAGTACCAAAACTTACATGAACTTTTGTAACGGCGAATCTCTCAGGGGAAGCAACCTCCTTAGCAACGATCTCAACAATAAATCGATCTTGATTATATTCAGCCATATATCCACTAGTGACGAGTTTACCATCCTGGGTGACGTTGAATGGACTCGGCACGATCGAACCGCTCGGTTTGTCCGACCCATATTTGTAAAGATTCGCGCTCGTCACGTAATACTGCAGCGTGCCGTTATCACCAAGATCAGCATCCGATGCCGTGACTTTGGTTACGAGCTCGTTTATGTTGGCCATCGAATTCACGCCGGCAAAATAAGCGCTTCTTTCGAAACTTGGTGGGTTATCATTCTCATCCAAGATTCTAATCGTGACGTTGACGTACCCGTGCTCTGGATTCTTACGAGAGTGATCGGTGTCCTTTGAATCCACGTAAAGATCGGGATCGTTAGCTGCGAGGATCGTCAAAACGTAGCTGTCGCGTTTTTCACGATCGAACGATCGATTTGTGTAGATGCTACCGTCAGCTTTGTCAATGTAGAACGATCGATCCGCGTTACCTAAAATTAATCAATCGCGTTTTGTTAAATTCAATAATTGTGAAGAGTAATATTTTAGTGAATTTCTAATTTATTGTAAGGAGAATATAAATAAATAATATTATTGCATTAATGAAATATTTTACCCCGTGTATTTTCATTTACAATATAGCCAAAAAAAACAAACTTACAACCTGAATTACAATTATGTTAACAGTAAACTTTAATATTTAAACGTATCATGTACAAATAAATTAAATCATATTTCCGGATGTATAATAGACAATAAAAATTATCAAATTTTAGTGAGTTAAATTTATTTGAATAAATTATTCAACAAACGTTACCTGATTTTATATAGTAATAGACTTTAGCATGTCTTCCTTCATCTTTATCTTCGGCAATTACTTTTCCTACGTAATAATCGTTAGGACGGTTTTCCGGGACGCTAAAATTGTATTCTTCATAGAACTCGGGTACATTATCGTTTGTATCAATGAGGAGGACGGTCAGTACACGAAGTGATTCAGAAGGTGTCGGCGTTCCATGATCAGCAGCTACGAGAACAAGCTGCAAAATCACGATTACTTGTGAGCTTTTTATTATTCGACTGTTTTGTTAATTATACACGATTAATTTTATACCTCAAATTTATTTTTGGTTTCGCGATCAAGAATAATTTTAGCACGAAGTTCGCCAGTCTCTTGATTAATTGAAAATTCCTCTGTTTCCTGGACATTTCTGTTACCAACTTTCATGTGATAGCTTACTTTACCATTATCACCAGAATCTCTATCGATAGCTTTTACTGTCATAACCAAGTAATTAGGTTCTCCTCCGTTCTAGAAAAAGGTAAAATACATTAAAATAATAAATATTAATTTAACCTTAAATTTTGAAACGTCGTTTTATAAAAATTAACGAATTATTTGAAAAACAATCCATCACAGCGAGCAATTTAATTAAATGTTAAAACAACGAAATAATATTAATTCTTACTTCAGGAACTTGAACCGTAGCATTCGGCAACTCAGGCATAATGAATTCTGGTTTATGCTGATTCACAGGAATAACGCGAACATAAATGTTACATGTATCTGAATGAGGTCCTTTGCCAGCCATATCCGTAGCTTCGACTTTGATCTTGTAAGATTGCGCTCGACCCAAGAGAGATACCGCGGGGTACAAAATTCCGGTTTCTGGGTTGAGAGCGAACGAGCCGTTTTCATTACCTCTAATGATCTTGTACCACACTTGCCCATTAATGCCTTCATCGTGATCAACCGCACGTACCTAATTTAATATTTATCAAGTACACGTATATAGACATGCTCACATTTTCTATTGTAAATAATAATTATTATTTTTATATAAAACTATTATTATTAAAGAATATATTATTACGAAATTACATAAATGTTTTTTTTTAATATTCACGTAACAAAAATATAACAGTAAATAATTTGTATTTTCTTATTAACATAATTAGATGTGTATTAAAAAATATAATAATTTGAACTTTACTTGTAAAATAGGAGCTGGTGGATTAATAGACAAATTTTCTGCAACCGAAGCCCGATAACTATGCTGGGTGAAAATCGGTCGGTTGTCGTTAACATCGATGAGTTTTATAACGACTGGAACTGACGTGGTTCTTCGTGAATTTATAGGAGCATTGTCACTCGCCATAACTGATATTGTTATTTCTGGGACAATTTCACGGTCCAAAACTGTTGCACCACCCACTGTGATTTCTCCAGTTTCGTGTCCTAAACGAATTTTCAAAAAATAGTTAATAAATATTATACATGTATAGTTCTTTATATTAATACAAATGTCAACAAACAAAAAATTCTTAATGATTGATTGAAATTTAAATGTTACCCTATAAGAATGCAGTGTATGTAACAAGTAATTTTAACTTGTATTCGTGAAGTGATGTGTGAAATTAAAAAAAAATCAACGACTGATTATTTCATATCTCGTTAAAGAATATGTGCGGTAGTTAAAGTAAAACGTACCAATATTGAAATCGGAAGCGTGCTCTCCTATCAGACTGTACGTGACTTCACCAAAAGGACCCTCATCTACATCGATAGCTTTAACCACCGTAACGCGAGTACCGGGTGGTGAATTTTCTTTCACAGAAGCACTGTAGGATTCTTTTTCAAATTTAGGATCCTCATCATTGACATTGATTATGGTCACCGTGACTTTCGCTGCCGAAGAAAGTTGCGGAACTCCCGTGTCGTAAGCTACGACGGTAAACTCTAATTGCTTCGTTTCCTCGTAGTCGATTACTTGACTAGTCCTTACAATACCTATAATCGATAGAACGTAATTATAAACTTTCGAAACAAAGTATTCTTCACCATGACTTACTAACTTTACGCGAGAGTCTGATCTTCTTTTTTACCGACTGAGTCAATTGAAAAACATGAAACTGTTATTTCTTTTTTGTAATAGTATGTGTAAAGTGCGATTTTACGCATATTTTTAATTTTAAAAATCGCATTTACGCCTCCAATAACAAAAAATAATGTTCGTTACACGTACGAAATATGATTGTCGACTCGTGCGAATATCACACATAAAACTCGCCCTCGTTCGAAAATCAATACTTTCGCACTTGTATCGAAAAGTACTATTAATTAACCGAAGAGGTTGATTCACCTAAATAAATGTAACGAATTGATGGCGATTTGAAAAACTGGTGAGATAATTAATTACGAGGATTAAAAATAAATGTTAAACGTATTGAGATAGGAAAGCATAAAAGTATAGTACTGACCGGTGACGTTGTTAATGTGAAAGTAAGGACTCGGAGGTTCAATTGCATATCCCGCAATGTTATTATCCGCATCCGTCGCTGTGAATGCCCCGACGATTGCTCCAGTTGGCTGCTCTTCCTGCATTTCTATCGAGTACTTCGGGTCCTCCCGAGTCCATGGCCGAGTGAACTCCGGAGCATAATGGTTTACATCGATGATAGTTACAATCAAATTACCTGCAACGATGCATAATTCATAATTAGTATCGAGTTTTTCTTGTTTCCTTCTCTTCTTTTTTTTAAATAAATAAAAACTTGAACTTAAGGCCACTTTTAAACACTCATCGTTATTCTGTAATTTAACGTTTTAAGAATCGATATCCAGCTTCGTGAATTAAAATAAGAAATCGTGCAATTAGTGTTGAATAAGTGGATTCACCGAGCGAATAAAATCGAAATCTAAAATCAAGTAAAATGAATAAAAGATATTTACCTTTTCCTTGTTGAAAGGTAGGAGCAGAGGTGTCGGTTACCAATACGGTGACGCTGACGGTTGCCGCAACATCGCGATCCAAACTCTTGACCACCGAAACCTGTCCGGTCTTACGATCGACAGCGAAGAAATCTTTGAACGCGGTAGTGGTGTCGTTAACGCGTTGCCCATTTCTATCTATCGCTGTAATCGGTTCGGAAATAGCGAATCTCAGAGCATCGGGATCTGTGCTGTCGGGATCGATAGCCTTGAGTACGGTGAACACGGTTCCGATAGCCGTGTCTTCGGTTACTTCCGCGCGTTGCGTCTCAGGGCTGAAATACGGTGGCTTGTCGTTGCTATTCTCTACGTTGATCATCAAAGTTGTCGTCCCGGTTAGACTTGGCGATCCTGAATAATCAAATTGTTACGTAAAACCTCCACTTTTTGTTTTATCTTTTTGTTGCTAATTGTATTTTGAAAAAAACAACTCGCGAGAAATCGAAGCATTGAATATAAAATTGTAATTAATTTTTGTATTGAACAGATATGTTATTATAACGCACCTTTATCAAATGCTATTACTTCAACGTGATAAGTATGCCGTTGATCGTAATCCAACTTCCTCGATACGTAAACTGCACCGGTTGTATCGTTGACAGCAAAATCGTTAAAGGCTCCTTTCTGAATTCTATAAACGAGTTCGGCGTTTACTCCACTATCCGCATCCGTTGCTGTCAGTTCCTCGACGACGGTACCTAAACATTACAATTAAGTTTACGATATTTCATTTAAAAAAACTTTTTTTATACTTAAATGCGCCTTGTAATAAATAAATAAATACGTGCAACAACGTTTACATAAAAAATTAAAGCATCGTAACATACGTTTGAGAGAATACTGTTCGATCGTGTAATTTGAATTTAAAAATAATTAGTAATTTATAATTATTGTTTACAAAAAGATTTCGATAAACATTACATTGAATACTCAAAGAATCGCAAAGCAACTTTTTTCTCGATTATTATCTTTTGATTGTATTTATAACTTTCGTGATGACACTTGGTTTAGATTTTAGCTTGATTATACATAGTACACTTCACCTAGTTTTAAACCTAATTAAATATCAGTGATACGACCAGAAGTTTTAAACTTTCTTTTAAGAAAATATATACACAATTATATTATAAACAGTTCTTTAGTAAACGTAGCACAAATGAGCGTATCAAAACGAATAAAAATATAGGTATACATTCCAAATATATAGATAAAATAAAGTGTTAAACTCACCAATCGGGGAAAGTTCGGGTATACTCGCCGAATATAATTCATGAGCGAAAGCGGGCGCGTTATTGTTGACGTCGCGCACCGTAATACTGATTATTGCATTATCGTTATAAACACCATCGGTGGCTTGTACAGTCAACGATATCGAGTCGCCGGTAAAATTGGTCATGTCGGGAGGTCCACGTTTAGCAATCGTGATCTCCCCCGAATCCGGATCAATTTTGAATATACCCATCTCGTTGCCCCCGATCAGGGAATAAGTGATTTTCGAAGTCTTGTCGTCGTCGCGCGCCCTAACTCGAAGCGGTGGCTCGAATTTCTCAGCACCCTCATCGATTACCGCACGATACGTCTTCGGTTGGAACTTGGGTGGATTGTCATTTGCGTCGGCTAAACTGAGACGTAGGGAGACACTGGTCGTTTGTCCCTTACCGTAATCATCCGTTGCCTAAACCAAGTTCGCATTATTTAGGATTTGTCATTTTTGATTGATCGACGAGCGACTATCACTCGGTTTACTTATATTATTTATATACATATTGACATTGATCTTATGGATAAGCTTTAAATTGAAATGCAGTCGTTTGATTTAAGGATATAATAACATTTTTTTTCTCGCAAGTACGAAATATATTTATATCTAAGGAAAAGGGCGTTGCATAAGTACCTTGTAATTTAAGAAATATTCGTTTTGAGATTCGTAGTCGAGGCAAGGTGTCACTCCTGGTATTGGGCAAAATCCTACCGATATGCTGCCCGTTTTTTTATCCACTTCGAAAAGCTCCGCTCCCTTGCCAATCAGTTGATAAACTATCCCAGCAGCACCGAACCTATAATCGATAATGTAAATAGCCTCTTTTCTTTATTTGTTTTTTTATTCACTATCAAAATTATTACATATTAATGTGTACACGCGGATTTGTCGCGCTGTTATACCGCGTCAAAATTAAATTCAATTGAACTATATCAATTTATCGAATTTACATTATTGCATTTTACTCCTCGATTAAATTAACAACAAATATTAAATACGTATTACCTTCGAAAATCAATGGAGGTTTATAATAATTATATTCCACGTACGTAATACTGTGAAACATTCATGATTGTACTTTCAGTACTACCCTAGTAGAAATCTTATAAATAAATGGCCAGATGTCATAAAATATCCAATAAATGCCTAATTAATGGCAAAATTAGAGTTTTATTTAACCCTAAAATGATAAATTTCTACTAGGAATATATATGCGTTCATTTAATTAAAGGAATGGTTATACGTTAACGTTTAATTAAATATTATCTTGAACTAAAATTGTAATTGTTAGATCTATTTGCAATCGTAACATATTGTACGTTCAATAATATTCAACATTTATTCACAAAGAGAATTTTCTTATAAAATTTACCGTGGCAACACGATAAACCTGGAATATTAAATAAACAATTAACTTGTACAATTTAACGTGATGATAACCAGATCAAAATTACATAAAATATTACGACGTTTTTAAATTAATTTATCTACAACGGCTGATGTACATGTGATCACGGTAACTTATTTTTAAAATGTTCTCTCCGTGTTTAAACGATATATATATATATATATATATATATATATATATATATATATATATATATATATATATATATATATATATAACATTATATATATATATATATAAAGATATATATATATATATAACATTATATATATATAGAAAGAAAAAGAAGTACAAAAAATATAAAAGTTGACTGCGATCACTTGCCAATAAAATAGTTTTAAGTAATCGTGTACGTTAAGTAAAAAAAAAAGGAGGGAGTAAAATCGATGGAATATTTAATCAGGTAAACTCACCGTCCGCTGTCTCGATCTTTAGCCGTGATCGTGGTTATCGGGGTTCGCCTTCTCGCAGTTTCCGAGACGAGGGCGGTATACGAAGGATTCGAGAAAGACGGAGCATTGTCATTTACATCCGTAATGCCAATCGTGACTGTGGCGGTCGACGAAAGTTTCGGGTTTGTATGAACTTCCTCGGCGACCACCTGCGAGACAAGATAACGCGTCCACGTTTATATATATGCAAGTAGAGTCAAACTTGCGTACATTATACGTTGGATTATTGATAAAATTTTTCATAAATTCAAATTCAAAATTTTTTATAGTCAATCTGTATAGTAATAAGAAAGGTTTTATGAGATTGCCTGCTAATACAATAACGGACTGGGACTCCGGGTTAAGCAACTACTTTTTATAACTAGCTCTTTGTACATAGATGCAGTGTGGATATGCTGCGCAATTTTTGGGCTTTTCCTGTGTTTAATGACCGATGTTTGTTAGTTGTGTGTCAAACTTCGTAATAGGACTAGTCTCGGTCTACTCCCAAACTGCATATTGAGATGTAGAAACCTAACTCTCTTAAAGGTTTGTTAAAGAGTTATTTTATAAAGATCAATGACTTTTTATTTTTGTTTCGCCCCTGTTTCCAATATTACATATAAGTATATATAGATAATACTCTAAATTTATGTATTAACCTCTTTCGTTAAAAAAGAAAATGTCTGATGGACGGTTGAGAGGGCACGTTGGTGTGTATGTGTGCACCTTTTGTTCTCGATAATATAAAGGATGAGCTTTATTGGAAATGTGTACATTAAATTTAATTCAATGGGTAAAGTTGATTAAATATATATTTAATTGAAATTGAGTCTATATCTCTGCTCGCGCGCGCAACTCTGTATAAACAGCAACTTAGAATAAAATCAATTAATTATCTACGAATTATTATAATACACAGCTACGAGTAATTCCATAATAGTTAATAAATAATCACCGTTATACATTATAATTATAATTATTATACAGTCAACAAATTAAATATTTCCTAAAATTCTGTAAATAATTTAATAAAATAATAAGTCGGGGTATATACAAGTTTTAATGAAATATACTATTTTAAAAAGTGTTGTTAACCCCTTGTAAACGACCGTAAGTCTAATTATTACGCACGCAGTTATATAAATGTGATTTAGATCTTTACGCATATGCACCTACGAAAGTTATTATTTCACCGACAAAATTTACGTTCGCGATAAATCACGCAGGTTGCATAACTAAAAGTAAATTAGAGTGTGTATATATATAAAAGATGTAATAAATAATAAACTTACCAAAATAATGAATTTTCTTTGATTTGGATTTTCATAATCTAATGAACCATTAGTCACTCGAATATTCACAGATGTACTGCCTGTTGCTTGAGTTGGCTCTACGGTAAAAGCGCCAGTAATATCTTCCAGTCGCAAAGAGAATACTGAATTTAATCCCTATAGAAAGACAATTATATTTTCTCTCTGATTCGTTCAGCCAACCTACCCAACCTGCCGAATTGCTCTTTCGTTCGCTCGAAACGCGTAATGTACACCGAGAAGGAATTTTTTTTTTTTTTTTCTTTTTGAAACTTCGAACGATCTCCGCTTAATTTATACGTAATTATTATACATATAATCACTAAATAATTCACATTTTTGTTCGCGAGTGGTATCGTTCGTACATTTTCATTTTATATTTTAATTGCATATTCTTTTTTTTTAAACGTAAAACGTGCAAAATATACAAATAATAAATATTCATGCTGCGCGTTTTTAATAAAAATAAAAATAAAAACAAGGATTTTACACGGGAGTATCGTAGTACATTACATTGTACGTATTAAATAATACATTGGGTATAAAAATGAGAAGGATCGATCGTAAAGAGAAAAAAGTATATAGAAAGTAGAAGGTATTACTCACAATGTCAGGATCGCGAACTATCATATCCAGATGAGGAAGGGGAGTACCGTCGGCAATGTTTTCGGGTATCGAAATGTTGTACTCCTTGCGGTTGAAACTAGGAGGTTCGTCGTTGAATATATATATATATATATATATATATATATATATATATATATATATATAAAAGATGTAATAAATAATAAACTTACCAAAATAATGAATTTTCTTTGATTTGGATTTTCATAATCTAATGAACCATTAGTCACTCGAATATTCACAGATGTACTGCCTGTTGCTTGAGTTGGCTCTACGGTAAAAGCGCCAGTAATATCTTCCAGTCGCAAAGAGAATACTGAATTTAATCCCTATAGAAAGACAATTATATTTTCTCTCTGATTCGTTCAGCCAACCTACCCAACCTGCCGAATTGCTCTTTCGTTCGCTCGAAACGCGTAATGTACACCGAGAAGGAAATTTTTTTTTTTTTTTTTCTTTTTGAAACTTCGAACGATCTCCGCTTAATTTATACGTAATTATTATACATATAATCACTAAATAATTCACATTTTTGTTCGCGAGTGGTATCGTTCGTACATTTTCATTTTATATTTTAATTGCATATTCTTTTTTTTTTAAACGTAAAACGTGCAAAATATACAAATAATAAATATTCATGCTGCGCGTTTTTAATAAAAATAAAAATAAAAACAAGGATTTTACACGGGAGTATCGTAGTACATTACATTGTACGTATTAAATAATACATTGGGTATAAAAATGAGAAGGATCGTAAAGAGAAAAAAGTATATAGAAAGTAGAAGGTATTACTCACAATGTCAGGATCGCGAACTATCATATCCAGATGAGGAAGGGGAGTACCGTCGGCAATGTTTTCGGGTATCGAAATGTTGTACTCCTTGCGGTTGAAACTAGGAGGTTCGTCGTTGACATCTTTGATGGTGACAGTGGCCTCGGCTACCGAGACAGTTGAGTTGTCGTTACCCGGTACTCCGTCCACGAGTTCGCGAGCTTTCACGATCAAAGTTAAGACTCCGGTTGAGTTCTCCAGGGCCTCCCGATCCAAAGGTTTCGCTGTTTGTAACTCCCCAGTTTCGGTATCCAAGAGAAAGTAGTCGAACGGATCTGAATCCCGGAAAAGGACGTTACAACTTTTCTGATTGCTTGATTAACGGAGGGTTGTACCAACCCCTAGACGATCCTCGCGCTTATACTCGGCAACTCGTAAATTTATTGACGTTGATAAGAAAACTTTTCCCTCTTTGAGAATCGCTTAATTTTAAGACGATTTTGTACTTATATATATATAACTCTATATACATGTATACCGTGCCGTAGGTTTCATTTCGAAACTTTTTTTTAAGACTAATTGAAATCCCTGCGCATAGAATTTTTATTTTTATATTATTTTTAATCCTAACCCGAAGTTTTATCATTCTTTTTATTTTTAGCAATTATTATACTAAAAGTAGGTTGATATTAAAAACTTTTATAAAACATAATAACAATTTATAAACTTTAGATTTGGATTTATAATAATATTTATTAATAGTTAATATTTTTCTATTTCACTTAATTTATTCTATTGTTAAATATATTTTTTGTAATTACTCGTTTTCAGTGCAATAATATAGAAAAGTCCTATTCGTAACTATTATTATTTTTTATCATTTTTGACTATTAGTTTCTATATAGCAGAATCAACGTACATTTTCGATATTTTTAAAATAATTAAAAATGTTATTTTAATTTCAAGCTTATTTGTTTTAATTACGTTTACTTCGTTAGATAGTTTTTACATAAACAGTCATTCACGTATAATATTTTATCACATTACTTCTCCGAGGTATACAAGAGTAAGAACTCGATCTCTGTACGAGTTACTATCGATATTTTTATGGTCTTAAAATACTTCTTAAACCAGTTCGATTGACTTTAACAAACTTTTTTAAAATCTATTTATTACTTTACCCATACACTTCGCCGAATCTATTTTATATTTCATATTTATATTTTTTCTTAACTTTGCCAATAAAAATTTGATCATCAAAATAGCAAATACGCGTTCGAACGAACTATCAAATCGAGCAATCATTTTTTATCACCAAAAATTTGTAAAAGTAACATTATTCTTTTACTCGTCTCGATTAATCTTGTTTCACTGAATAACAGAAACGGCCACACAAAGTATTACGGGAGCTTAAGGATTTATTTTTAACGATTTACTGTATTAATAGCGAGGCGTGCGTATTTACTCCGTAAAAGTGTCTATAAAGCTTAATCCTTCGAAGGTACAAGGGCTACCGATGCAAATCATCCCTTTAAGCTTGCTTCCGACTTTTATTGTTACGACTCATATATACCTATATGAATACATATACACAATATACCCATCCACACACACATACACGCACGCATATATATACGAAATGCATAACGTAATAACTTTACTTTTTTCTTTAAACCACAATACTTTTATTTAGCCTCGAAACGGCAAGCAAATTTAATACCCGTAAAAGTTCATCGACGTAGAATTACGGTGAAAAAGTTTCAATGCATAAATAATAACTATAACGCGCGGTTCGGGCAAGTATCGAGAGGGCTCTTGTGTAAATACTTATTGAGTGCATATCCTCAGTGACGAAGCCGAACGACAAAAATTAAACACCCGTTTATTATTAAAATTTATGTTGCACAAACAAGTTTGTTAATTATTGACGTACATACTTTTATATACATAAGTGATCGTTTCAATCGAATTTTCTCATTCGGCACGTGTTTTTAAATACGACAATTAGATTGAAAAGAAGATGATTCCTATGTATTTGTCGTTGAACAAATATACGTACTTTAATAAATTTATAGATCATTTAAGTTGGTTTTAGACATTTATGCGCGAATACAAAACACTGTGTTGGAAATCAAAGTGACAGTTACTAAATTTCGTACACGGCAAGATGTTTTTGATCGATAGACAACTATATAAAAAGTTTCGTGATTGACAAGACAAGGTAAGTGAATTTAATTTTTCTTTTTAAAGCAAGACTTACTCAACGCAACTATCAAATTTCCAAATTGTCTATCATATAATCGATTATTATATTTACGGGCGTATTATATTCATTCGATAAAAAGTAAACGTAAGCGAATCCTCTATCGAACGGAAAGGCAAGAGGATGCATTTAAATAAATCGATATCCAATAATGAAATAAAATAGTAATAATACGATAATAAAAGAAAAGAGAAGGAGTGTATAGCGATGGAAGGAAAAAGTCATACTTGTAACGAGTTCGTAGACAATCTTCCTTGGCATACCACGATCACCATCCCGAGCTTTAACAGTCATGACCAAAGTCCCAATAGGATCGTCCTCTTTAACAACTCCAGTCAACGAATCCAAAAATTCTGGTGGACTATTCTGTATGTCGGCGACTTTAATCTCGACTCCGGTGGTATTGCTATTCGTACCGTCCTATATATACACGTGGACAAAGAAAAAAAAGAGGAAAAGCAATGCAAAGTCTTTCTCATTCTCGAAGGGAAAAAATTAAAAAGAAAGAAAGAAAATAAGAAAAAAAAAAGAGTCGAGAAGAAAATTAATCCAAGGAACTCACGCTTGCACGAAGTAATAGCTGGTAGAAAGGTCGTTCTTTGTAATCCAGTGGTTGTTGAAGAACAAGTGCTCCGATGTAAGTGTCTTGGCTCCTTTCAACGTTGACAATGCCGAATTTGGTGCAAGCATCGGGAAACTGGAAGGAAACGAATACGTTCGTCGTCTTTTACGGTACACTGATCTCTGACAATAGTCCCTATTCTTTAATACTCGCATATATATATATATATACACGCGGACTTTACCAACCCATATAGACAAGATAGGTGAATACATACATACAATACACATTAACAATGTCTATACTTGAACTTTTACACTAGTTGCACTTGATAACGGCATTAAAATTATTCTGTACACTCGGACTTTTGATACACTCGGCGTAACTTACGCTCGATTTCACTTTGAATTTAATTTTAACGCAGTTGCGAGTGCTATTGCTCAAGTGAAGACGATTTGTTAATTATTTATCAATTTCTACGTAGAGAATTACATGGATTTCGGAATTAATAAATGGCAGTGAAATAGTAGTGATAATTTTTTTTTGTATGAAATTCATTTGCTTCTACAATTTCTATAAAAAATATAACTTGTACATAATTGAATCGTCAAAATGATATATTGTAATTTTTTTATTTTAAAACAAATCTCATTTACTTGGAGTTAAAACATTTCTCGTTTATAAAGTTATATAAATTTAATTTAAATATATACATATACCTACATATATCAATTTCAGAATAAGATACAGTAAAAATTGTTAATGAACGGTTCGTGATTTCATATCAGTATATTTAATAAAATGAGCAAATTTCAAAACATTCACATTTATTTTCCCAATTTCACGTGAAAAGTAAACTTAAATTGTCTATAGACCGAATTCGATTTTTCTAATCTTATGTTCATTTCATTCGCAACTCATTTTTGTCGTACTTACAGTTATTACAAAAATTAATGCGAGTTCATTATATTTTCACTACAACTATTTTTAATATAGCAATTTATCTGTAAATGCTCAAAACGACATAAATAAAATTGCACTTAAATGGAGAAACAGCGTTTCATCAAGAGGTCAAAAATAAGAACATATGTATCGTCCATTTTAAACTTATTATATTAAAAAAATCTATTTAATACTTATTAAATGAAATACAATTTCCATCGTATTTTCATCGTTTGCATAATTTATTCCTACGATTCTATATTAGTTGATCAATTTTATAACAATATCAGATAATTTCTTTTAATTACATTGTATATATACAATGTGTATTATTACCGCATTATTCTACTGTTGCGAATAATTCATGAACCGCAATCATAAACCGTAATGCGTTGTATTACGTGTCTACTGAATATTAGAAGAAAATGTAAATTTAGTATTAGCAATATGCAGTACTCGTAAGAAGGAAATTTCACGTGTGAAACCAACCGAGTATTTTCTGTTCATTATAAACACTTATAATATCTCCTTCTATTGATTTGAACTTTACAAATATGTACAGAAAATTCTTACAGTATAAAATATCGTTACATCCTTATTTTTTTTAATACTGGATGAAAAGTATATACGTGAAGGATTATAAATAAATACATCGTAAATTTATCATAAATTATGAAATTAAATATACTGAAATATCGATTAAAAATCTAAACAAAAGTGCATAATAAGTAAAAAAAAGATATGTAAATGAAAAAAAAAGGTGTTCCGAAGTAAGAAGGGAAAAGAAGATTTGAAATGGTTAAACGTGAAATAATACGAGGTCAAAATAACCAAAGGAGTTGAGCAGCAGGCCGTACGAATGGGCGATAATATAAAGTCGAACGAATGAAGGTGCGGCTGCTCACCTGAGGCTGCGGTATGCAAGTCACTTGGATGTTTTCGCCAATGAGGTCGGGATCCGTTACGCGAATAGCTGGTAGAATTGTCGTGCCGGGTGGTGTGTCTTCGGCTGCAACTGCCTCGTAAGGTACTCCGACGAATTGGGGTGGATTGTCATTTTCATCGAGAACGATCACGTATGCCATTACTCCGACGATGTTGGGCTGCTGGCCTTGTGGCACCGTATCCTCGAGCGTTACCCGAAACTTTATCGTGTCTAGCTCCTGCGAATCACAATCGTATTCTCGTGTTATCATTTTCCTTTTCTTCTCCGAATGTGTGCTTTCGTTTAGTATATATATTCATCTTCAAATTATTGAACCTTTCGATATTTCGTCGTATCAGCTTGTGTACAGCAGTAAAATTCAAGGAATGTGAAATTTATTTAACGCGTCTTGTATAGATTACTTTTTTTTTTCAAACTTCGATCGCGTTAATCACAATAATTTATACGACATAAAATTATGTGGTTAAAGCGAAAAGTATATCGATTGGAAATCGACTAAAATTTTAACACTGATATAAATAACACTTTATATTTTCATAGATATAGCAACATTTATCTTTCATCCTTTTTTGAATAATATGTCTTTTAACTTACAAGAAGTATTTTCACAGTGTGTTAAATTGGAATTTAACAAGTATGTATAAAAATAGAAATATATATTTTTTTCTATTTCAACTCTCAAAACTCATTTCTCTCTTTCTTTCCGTAAACGCGGTTTTTTTTTTATTTTTCGTGAATTCTCGCACCAATCAATACCCGTTGTGAATAAAAGATATAAAATGCGTCAATTCATCTATATATATATATATGTATATATATATAGGAACAGACAAAATTCTGCGTTTCGATGAAATTTTACTGTATCGACGTTATGGTTTAACTTTTAAAATTCAATATTATAAACATTTTACGTCAACAAAAACGTCAAGTTCTGTTTGAAATGTAAAAAAAAATATTCACTTTACATTCGTTATTATATCTTTTGAAATATCGTATATAGGCATGATTAATTCCGGACTAACGAACCCACTATTTTTTTACTGTATTTAGAATCATGCGCTAACTTACAACCTAGTATAAGTGTAAACAACTAAAATTTTGAACTTCGGCTCTGTAAATACTAATCCTTGAAAATACTTGATCCTTACTCTCCATTCTAAAATTTCAATAGCGTGCAGGAGACATCATAAAAAACCGGTTTACATTACCAAAATATCAAAGGCTACGATAAGAACTCGAGAAAAATCTTGACACAATATTCTAGAGTATCTATATTAGTTGTTAAAAAAGAGGAAATAAAATAAAAGAAAAACTAAACAGAAGAAAAGAATGAAGTTTTTTAGTAGGTGGATAGAAAAATGTCTGGGTGATGCACAACGAAACCTTGGGTTCCTTTGAAAATACCGTACAAAGAGTGACGAAAAGGAGAAAATCGAGTTACAACGAGGGTACGTTATATACACGACGAGCACAATGAAAGGGAAGTCAGCGAGGCGGCATAAGGCGTTGTTGCTGAATTGTGCGCGACTGAAATCGGAAGTAGACGTCAACCGCAGAGACTCCTAAGAAAATAAAAGCTTTCGTTCAACATATGTCGAATCGTCCGAAAAATATGCTCTTCTCGAATTTTAATGAGACTGGGTATATCGATAAAGATGCAGCTCTAACCCACATGTATATTACTAAAAGGTTCAATTTACCTGGACGAATGCAATGGATTATATATATATATATATATATATATATATATACATACATATATGTATATATAATAAAACTAATTTTATATTTTTAAAATACGAATTTTTCGTTTTCATTTATGTAAAATTTAAGTTATTCTCAAAATTGAATTATACAGTTGCATTAACGGGATGTTGGACCCAATTTAAAGGGATCTACACCTTTCAACATATGAATTATGTTAAAAATATTGAATTAAAAATTTACAAAAATTTATATTCGCAGTTTAAAACAAAAGTGAGGGCATGACGTTTTTATTTTTAAGAAAAAATAATTTTTTTAATAATAATTGAATAAACAATTTTCGGTCGGTAATTATTGATCTAAAAAGACATGATTTTTCAACGCAAAAATCAGGATTAAATTACAAATTTAAAAATCTGAAAAAATTTGATCATATTGTTTAAAACATGCCTAAGGGCATGGCGTTCAGGATTTTTTCATTTATTCTATTGTTTATAAAAAAAATATTGGAAATGACCATTTTCTGAGTCCGACATCCCCTTAAAAATGCATTGTATCACAGTTGTTGCCATTTATCAATAAAAAATTGTTTGTTGAAAACCAGGTACATGAGTAAAATCGTCGCAGAAACCCAAAAATCATATTTCTATCATAGTTGCGTAAAAAATGAAACAAGACTTGTTTTTATCAAACTCACTCACGCGTATGTACGATTTAATTCACCTTTACCATAAATATAAATGAGTGTATAGGTACGGAACGCTAAAATCCTTGAAGGCATTAAAAAGTAGCATAGTGAATCTAAAATGTATAGAACAGAGGAAAGCATGAACATTTCATTTTTAATATACTACCTTTTCAAATAAGGATTTCACCAGCAAGAACTTCAAAGAGAGAGAAAGAGAGATAGAGATAGAGAATATCTTGACATCCGGGATATTCAAATGTAGGTAGTAAGATATCTTGGTAACTTTTCCAGTCGTTATACGACGAATAGATACGATGATTTAGAATTCAAAAGTACGTCGTCCACCAAGATAAATGGAAGTAATTATTTATGAAAAAACGTACAATGTTTAATATCCTCGGTACGAATAAATATTTAATCATTCAAATATCTATGGAAACGTAAAGTCTGAAACAAGGTATATACCATTGAATTAATTTGAATCGCGAATGAAAAATATTATATATATATATACTTATTTATATAAAGAAATCTCGAGGAAATAATAAATGATAAAAAGTGAATGTAGTTTTATAGATACGTTAATCGATGATATATATGTTGCTATTCTAAATTATATAAATTGTACGTTTGATTGAAAATATAGCGGTAGTAAAAATATAACTTACCTCGCGATCTAATGGTTTGACCAACGTCATGACACCACTTCGTTGATCGACCACAAATTTATCGGTGAGTTGTATACCGTATTTAACTGGTGAGCCTTCCGGATCATGTCCTTTTAGAGTGAAAACCTTAGAACCGACTGGTTTAGCTTCGTGTAGGGTTAGTCCTATCGGATATCCACCAGCTTCAAACGTCGGCGGTTCATTGACATTGCTACCGGCTGAAATATCAAATATTACCATTCCCCATATAATTACTCTGCAGAATCTCTGCACGTGCGTGCAGTGTATGTGTATTTTGACGGAATTCCAGGATTGTATGGAGTAAGATTACGTGCCTTAATTCAATCTCGAAATTCAGTTGATAATGAAAAAAACTTTACTTTTTCCTCGTATATACGAGAATTATCGCGAAAGTGATCGTTAATTTGTTAACCTTATGGACGAAGAAAAAGAAAAGGAAAACCAACTCATTATACTGAATAATCATTCTGTATGAACATGCTACATAGAAGTAAAACAATATAATTTAATTAATTTACGCAATTATCTCAGATCCATGTTATATTTCACTTGAGTATCTACAATATACGATGTCACGTTACATTTAATTAATTAAATATTTTTTCACAATTATGCTAACTAAGGGAGTGCCTCACCTTCGGGTCACGTAGTTTATCCTAACTTGGAGAAACCTCTCCTTATTTTAATATATGACGAACATATACTGCTCTAAAAGTTAAAGATAGTTGGGTAAAATTAATTTTTAAAAGCAACCTAACAAATTAAATAATAATCAATTTGAAACGAGTGTTTGTTTAATTATGTCTTTTCCCGCACATATTTTTATTTTAATTAGAATTTAATTGCCGTTACAAGTAAATTAAAGTGATATTGATATTTACGGTAATATCCATTATATAGCGTATAATTTTGCGGATAAAAAGATAAAAAATGCGAACACAACATTCGCAAGTTCGACGTTATACTTTTAAAAAAATGTTTATCGTTCCAACAGTATAAAAAAAAGGTATTTTAAATTAACAAAAACCGAAAATGTTAAAAGGATAAACTCTCTAGATAAAATGAATTTAAACTAACAGGCAGTGATTCCGAACAATGTGTGTGTGTGTGTGTCTGTGCACCCGTATATATGCGTATGTAACCGAAAGCTCGGAAAAAAAGCAACAAACCGCGCGGGCGGGTGGAGGCTTTAATGCAAACCGAAAAAACCAATCAATTTTATTAGATTCAATAGGTTAGCGGTCGATCCATAGCCATTCGGCACACGGATGAAGAAGGAGGGAGAGGAGCGAAGGGAGAAGGATCAGCAAGTTTCCGATAATACCAAATGCAGTCGAGCGGGCTTGGATGGATAATACATTCTCCGCGCACTTTCCACGGATCCACTTCCTGGAGATCGAGTGAAGTCGGTTTAGGATCTACTCTGACTGAACCTCTCGGGTACTCGTGCGGTTTTTCACTCGTTTGTTTTTTACTTCATCCAGGATACCGCTTCGCTAAGATCCCTACGTCACTACCAATTGGAATCTCATTTTTTTTCTACTTCCTACATTACCTACGACCCTCAACGATTTACCGAACGCTATTCGACGCAAATGTTTGATACTTTTAACTGTTTTAGTTTTGGTAATGTTACTTAAATATTCCATGTGTTCCCTTTGACTTATCGCCTGTAGTTTTATTATTCCATGAAAATTCAATTGATCAGTAGGGTGAGTTTAATCCGATTTACCTTCTGCAAATCTCATTTTACTTGGTAAACTGTGTGGTCAGATTATGAATTATGAAACGTGACTCACCGCCGGGTAAATTAAACAATGCAAATTTTCAATCGTAATAACAATTTATTTAACGGGCGACTTTACAACCTCATTTTATTATTACTAAATTTAGAATTCATTACACATAATATTAAAAAGTCATACATCGAATTACGTGACTATTGAAATGTCTAAAAATTGTATTTGAAATTAATATGCAATTATACAATAGTACTTTTCGTAACAAATGCGTAAAAAATACAACCGAGTGTGGTAAAAAAAGGACGAGGACCGAGTGTTTCTTTGACACACGAATTTGGAACTTTATAACGCACGTGTTGCGAACAATATATTACCTAGTTTTAAAATTAGGTGCAAAAAGATTTAATTTGTTAACTAAATCGAAACTAACAAATTCAAATTTTTGAATTAAGAAGGAAGTTATTTTGATAATAAATCAATAACGTAATATGTAAAGCGTATTTTATAAGTGTAAAGTAAGAAAATCTGCATGCATTTATTTTCTTGTATTTACTAAAAATCTATTTTCCATAAAGGAAAGCTGCGGATGATTTAAATTATTTATAAAAAAAATTGGTCTGTTCCGGGCAATTTTTAAATTAGCAATTCAATTATTTGTGATAGCCGTATACAACCAACATATCGAGTAACAACGAGAAATATTAAAAATAAAATTAATATTCAGGCGCGAAACTGGATATACGATCACCTATAAGGTATACAAAATAACTTCGATAATTGCAATTTCACGGAGAAACCAAAAAGTACTTTAATATACGCTCCACTAAGTGAATGTATATCTATATGTACACCTATCGAATATATTTATGCGAAGAAACTTTGAAATAGTCCGCGTGCTTAATGATAAAACATATAATTCCTTGAATCGTTTGGGCGTATAATAGCCAAGGCTCGGCACATAATCGAAATACGGAAAGTTTGAGTTTGGTTTATTTGTGAGCTTGCAAGAGGCAGTGAGTGAGAGAGTGAGAGAGTGAGAGAGAAAAGGGAATACTTACCAACACACGTAACCAATAGCAACGTAGCAGCAAATGCGGTCCTCCGAACTTTCCTCATGTACCTGCAAGTAAAGAAAAAGCACAGCTTTAAATCATGGCTTAGCGATGCGCGCTACGATACCCTTCCTTTTTATCTTCCCTAAGGATTTCACTAGAAATTACGAGGTGCGCTTTGTCATTCTTTGTGTTAGCGCGGCTTTTTCAATCCAATGTAATCACCGAGCTTTTTATATAACCAATCTTGCAAAAATTATGTGGATTTATTGTAATTAATCAAACTCTTACAACGGCCATATATACGTATTAATTAAGTTAATTAAGGAGACTATCAAACGATGTCGTTTGGAACAATAATTTATTCAGATGGGATTTAATCGATTGCTTGGATTCAACGAGGCTTATTTCTTTGTAATACAACTACATTTGACAAGTATACTTTTGTTTCTTTTTAATCTATTAAGTGTTTCAATATGTAATTTTTTTTTATTTATGGAGAAAATTGCGTTAGGTTTAGACCAATTACAATCGATCAAGATTTGAATCTTGACCATGCCAGGTTAACATACATAACTTCAATATTTAATTATTCGCTCTGAAACGTCGTTTTGAATTATCAAAGTAACTCGGACATTTGATCGAACGTTATGAAAAAGTTTTGTACGAGTTTCCTCATGCTTCCAGACAAATAACTTAAGAAACAAAATAATTAATGAAAACTAACAAAATTCTGGAATTTATTAAAGTTCGTAAAGTTGTCGGTGTTTTGATATGTTTCGTTATTGTGCATGCAAATTTTTAATATTCTTTAATTATCTCAGATTCACGGCGTTCTTAGCGTTATTATAACCGTGCTGATGAAAAAAAAATTAAGGAGGAATACTAAAGGAGATTCCATTTATAATATTGCTGATTCGCTGAATTCACTATATAACTTTTTCTTATTATAAGTATGTACACCTATACTAATATAATTATCGCGCGAATATTGCAAATTTTTAAAAAGGTTTAATTATACGAAAAGATGAAAGATATTTTATCCTTTAAAAAGCTACAGGATATTCAAAGAGCTGCAATTTACATCAGTACACATTTTTCTTTTTTGATGAATATTCTTTTAAATATTTGTAAACATCAACTGCATTTACGTTTCTATATAAAAATATTTAATTTACTTTTAGATGGAAGAAAGAATGTTGCGCGCAATTACGCTTTATTTTATAAATAGTTTTGCATTTAAAAATAAAGTTTCACTGTTAATTTTTATTTCATATTTGAACTTCTTTCGTGTATTTTTATGTACACAATTTAATATCAGCTGAAAATTCTCACTTTCATAACTTAGATAGATTTCATTGTTTCTTAAATTATAATTTCCAAGAAATATATAATGAAATTTTAACGTATGGTAAAATAAAAATAATTAAAATAATTTTGCTTGTGTCAAGTGTTATATATAAATATACGTGCTGCAAAGTTATCTCATAAAATATTTCGCATTGTAAAAACTACTGTTTTAGATAATAAATAACGAATAAACTTATTTTTATAAAAAAAATGTGCCATAAGATTGATTAAAGCTGTCACAAGAACAGTCGCGACTATTACTCTTATACCTTATAACTGCACAATATATATTTATACCGAATTTAAATTTTGATGTAAACAAATACTTGAAATATATAGGAAAGAATTTTTGAAAAATATACGGCAAAAATATGTTTCGAAGGAGCATTCGTTATTTATGTTTGCACCCGAATGGGATTACAAAATCAACAAATATATTATACAAAAAAATGACAATTTTCAGACCAAATTCAGTTTTTACGTTGGACGAAAATATTTTAATGCGATATTCCTAGTGAAACAACGAAATTCCACGTCATTTTATTATCACAACAGACTTTATCCCAACGTATAAAAAAAAAGCTCCCACCAAAACAGAACCGAGGAAACCATTCGTATATACGCGTGTGTCCATGTCGAAAACTTTTCATCCGTGCGGGTAGTATACAATGGAGTGAAAATTCGACAGCGAAACGCACATCGGGAACTGAGAACCAAAAAAAAAAGAGAGAGAAAACTGATTATTCACCTCCTCCCATACCCACTTCTCATCTATTTTCAATTTAATTAGGTTGTAAAGTAAAGGGTATTGTTCGCCCTTGCATATACATATATATACGCTTTTCTTGAAGTTTCAATCTCATTTTCCCCCATGGCCCGCATCTGGCGTTGCGGAGCGCGCGCAAAATCGATGGGACAACCGGGAGACGCGCGCCGAGAGAGAGAGAGAGAGAAAGAGAGAGAGAGAGAGAAAGAGAGAGAGAGAGTCCGCTCCTTCATCTACCGCGAAATCCCGAAATTCCCAGAGCGGTAACTTCGTCAAGGCTTTAGGTGTCGAAGAGCCTAGTAGCATTATGTCATTTAATTGCATCCATTAGGGAAGCATTGTCGATTCTATGACACGTTGACATGTCATCTTACTCTACATATAGGTATACGCGTATACACGTATACCATTGAGCTTTTCTTTCACGTTCGCGTATACATCATACGTACCCATCGCTATACCTTTTTGATGCATTGTATACGGTGTAATTGCGCGATCCTAGGCTTTTCTATGAGCGCGGTTTAGCTACGCATTAATTTTCGTAATGAATAAACGAGGGATATAACGTGCATGCATGATATACACAAACGCGTATATACACACACACATCCGTATATATATACGTCTATGGTAATTGGACGTGGGACCTACTTTGCCTTGTGTGAATTATGGATTATCTAATAAAAGTAAATTATACCAACGTCATCTGGTGTATTCGCGTTACATTTATCATTAATTTGTAAGCTTTTCGGTTATTCGAATAAATAGATTATCATTTATTTAACTATAAATTATACACTCGATGTTTATTATTTCAATTACAAACGAATTTAATATAGAAATTTAATTATTTATACGTCAATACGCTTGCACCTTTATATTTATGTGGATGTTTCAACTAATCGTCGAATGTCATCTCTATTCGATTAATCGAAATAAAGGTATAGTAACATATAGTAGATGATCAAAGCGCGCCATGCGCGCCGATGTTTGCATTTTTTCATTCTCTGGCTTTATAAAAATTATACAACATTCGCTCATCATTTCTATTTCGCCCATCGAGATCAAGGATATTCACAAAATTTTGAGATCGGGTTTCAATTTTCGAGATTCTCGAACGTCATTTTAGTATATAGGATATATACACGGACTATCCGTAGTTACTTTATTTATTTCCATTATTATTAAATATCGGACGCTTAAACTTTTTAATCGAGGAAAATGCACGTGAGCGAAACGCGCAGCAGTCGTGTGAAAATTTGACGAAAATTATACTAAACAATTTTAACACTAACCAATTAATTTACAAAGAGCATTTAAAAGAATCTATAGGTGCAGAGCCGTTAAATAAAAAAGATACGCTTAAAAGTGAAAACATGAAAACCGGTGTCGTAAAGTGCAATCGTTAAAGAATTGACGTTATACTGCGGCGTGCCTCGTTTTTTTTATTTACCAGGAGGAAAAAAAAATCGACACCCCGTAAATACAATTTTATAGAGAGACTCGTCATTGCAGTATTCTCGACCACAAAGATCGCAACGGAAAGTGCCAGTGTCACTGAAGCCACCTTCCCGAGTGTAACGCTATCGCGTACAGGCCATTAAGAGCTTGCAAGCTCATGGTATCATGTTTATCGTCCAGTCCAAGTTCTGCAATAGCATAATAAACTATAAAAACTTACAAAACCTCTTCCCGAACACTTTGTACAAATGCTCCTGTATTTTCGAACAAATAAATGCTCGGAATTATTACTAAAATAAAAAAACATGGTTCACTGGTATGTATATGTATATATATACGCGCTACACGATAAAAGATTACGTATGTGTCTTTTCAGATTTCCTGATGGTAGCACTAAAGTTTACTATCGCGCGACACGTTTTGAAATACAGATATAATTTAAGATAGGTTGTATACATGAAATCGATGTATTATTTTCTTGGATTGAAATCGTGTATTCAAAATTATTTTATTTCCGTAAACGAATTTTCATAAAAACATTTATTGGAAATCGTAACCTCTGCTCTTCAACTTGCAATCCTTAACTCTGATATTCAACAACTTACAAAAGTTTATTATTAGCATCGACCCACGCATTGTTAAAAAATATAAGTAAAAACTGTTTATGCATTCTTTCTCATATTTACACCGTCTACCGCACCGTCTATGCAATTCCAACAGCAGACGAAGTGAAAATAAAATATAATTATACAAAAAAAAAGGTGAACTGTCGCAAGCTCGTAAAATGAAACGAGACTAAGGTTAAAAAATCTGTAAGGGGAATATAAATCAGTAGTTCGTTCGACGCGAGCTTTTTACGAGAATGCAATGTGGCAAGTTTCTGACAGGTTTTACGTTTAACGTTACTATATCCTTTAATACGAGCGCGAAAGGGCGAGAACCGCATTTACGAGAGAAGCGGCGGGGCGCGCTCGCTCCGTTTTCCTTACCCTCCTCCACCTCCTCCGCTTCCTCCTTTTCCCCTCATTCTCATCGTCGTCGTTTCTGCTCACCGGAGGGATTCGCGGATTTGTGTGCGAGCGCGTTCTGGAAAATTCGTTTTCAAAACAGGGACTTATATACCCTCGAGTCTTCAACGCGAGTCCGCGCCCGCGAGAGAGACACTCTATGGTATTTAAATGCAATTCTCGGACTACCGTTCAAAAATCTTTAATTATATACACTCCCGCTACCTCTCTTTTAAGTTAAATATTAAGTTTCCTCTTGATAAATATTTCAAAGCTAGGATTTCAAGTTTAACTGATCAAGTTCGGTATACGGTACGAAAAAGAAAAAGTAATATTGTACGATAAGTTCTAGTACCTTTTGGTGTATTTAAATATCGGTCTTTCTTTATAACAATTGTATGTTATATGCAAACGAAAATGTTTAATTATTGTTTCGATATATTAAATTACATGGAAAATAAAAAAATTTATTAAATTCATTTTACAATAACCGTTACGGGTATATATATATATATATGTTTACATACTATTACATATTGCAAACGTATTACACGCGTTGCATAAATATCAACTGTAAACCACCGACTTGACAACGATATTCGTATATACATAAATATTAATAAAATACATTTTTTTATACAAAATATATATATGTATGTATAAAAAGAGATGAAAATGTAAAATTTATTCGTACATTTATACCTAAGTAAATTCCCTACAAAACTTTTCTCCATCCTTTAATATGACAGATTTTGTTGGGAGCGATACGTATATAGTAATATATTCAATATGAAATTCTATATGTACGCGGAAGGTGCCCATATATAAGTTCGAATGAAGATTCAAATTTTATAGTGGATACGGCGTATATATGTATATAAGTACAGATGAATAATGTATATATTATATATATTTTTTTTATTATACGCTCGAATATTTGCATATCTATATACGAGAATTATTTTGTATAACTAGCCGCACGTTTAAATTAAAGCGTAAACTTTCTGTTAAAACCCGCCCTCTCTGTTACGCCCTTCACGTGGAAAGTCTCGTACGAGAGATCTCGAATTCACGTTTTGGTACACGGTAGAGAACGATGAATCCGAAAAGTGACCAAATTAAGACGTATATATAGTCGTGAATATAAACGAATTAATGTTAGGAGGGAAAAACGTTTATTAAACTAATCAATTTTATCGGTTATATATTATAGTTACTATTTCAATAAGAAAAATGAATTCACCGAATAATTTAATCGGCAATTATTAAAATACGCAATTCTTACTCGGGAGAAGAGGAATTCTTCGTAAAATCATTTCTTAGTCAACAGGCAATTAAATTAAATGAAACGAGAAAACGAACGAGGGTACGGCAAACGACGAAGTTCGCATATATATATATTTTGAACCCTTGAATGAAGAACTCCCCCTCTAATCAAGGTAGGAATGCAAGCAATACACAGGGACCAATGATCCTCGAGTCAAAGACAATTTCGGTAGGTGCGCGCGCACATAATTCGAGCGCAAGTGCATTAATGCCATTGCGTGTACACGCGTCCACCCCTTCCTCCTCATCCTCCCCCTCCCTATGCACGATGTACGTGCGACAAGGGCCAGTTGTCGCGTATTCAACTACCTCTGCATGTGTGTGTGTGTGTGTGCCTGTGTATATGCGCGTGTATAGTCTCTCTTAATGGCCGAGGTACTGCGCAAAATTAATTTCGAGCGATTAAATTTTCGCCTGTGAACTTTGATGTGCTCGTCGAAATTCCATTCATTCGGTGAATCTTTGAACGCCAGCTTAAGCTTCAAACCGTTCGTAGAAATGACGTATAATTGCTATATGATGAATTTATCGGTGAAAATTTTCAAATCTTTTATATGTATACGTAAAATATCTTTATAATATGCATTAGTTATATAGTTTCGTTGATTTTATAAAGTTTTCGGGTATACATGAAATGCGGAAAATGTATACGTATATTTATAAAGTTTCACTTATTATTGCGATTTTAGTGTTCAAGTGAATTTACGTCAAGGAACACAAAGAAATTTATTAAGTTTTTTTTATCTTGGGGTACAGCTGTAACGGAGAATCATTTTACGATCGATATTTATTGATTCCAATTACGCGGATTTTTAATTTGCTTTGTAACGGGAGGAAGGCATTTATTGACATTAAACTCGTATCGCTATCTCGTTCAAGTTTATGTTTACTTGTTTCGTGGTTTATTCAACTAAATTGAATATTCCTCAGAATGGGATATTTTAAATTGATATCAGTTTGACGGATATCAGTGACTCGTGACAAAAAAGGGATGGAGTGGTACGGTATAGAAGAATTCCTGTTCAAAATCCAAACGAAATAAATTTCACGACGTCGAATTACGATTGTTGCAGTCAAATATTATAATAATAAATAAAGTCGAATTTAAAAACGTAGTTTAAATATATGATAAATCCAATAACTATACAAACAAGGAGATAACAAAATTATCTGTATAACATTAAATTTTCGTCTTCACGCACAGCTAGTCACGTTTCACCCCTGCAGTCAGAAGCCGTACAAATATGTAAAGACCATAATATATTACAGAGTTTAGTAAATGGATATCCGAAAGCCTGAAAAAAAAAACATTATATTTGAACAGCGGAAAGTAAAGCTGACGGAATGAACATTGAATGCAAATAAGTATAACATTGTTACAAGATAAAAATTCGTTTCGAGAGTTAAAAATTCTAAATTTTCCACGAACAACTCACGCGAGTTCAATTCAAGAATCTTGGATTAATAAAATGGTTAAAAGCCAAGTCACTTGCCCATACATAAAGCGAAATAAAAGAAAAAGAAAAACGAAAGATCGCTATAAACCGACATAAAACACTTATACGAATCCGAATACCACTCGAGAGGAGCTAATATAAAAGTATGCTCTTGCAGAAAGTATTTTCCCGATAATCTTTTAACTTTTCTCTCGGAGGAACTTAAAATTCTTTTTCTCCATCTCGCGCATAATGTCACTTAATAAAAGTTTTAATTAAACCTTAAACGTAATAATAAATGTTTAAATTTAAACGTGTATAAATAATGATGAGAATAGTTATAATGTATACAAAGTAAAGATTTACAATTCCACAATAGCGGAGAAAAAAATTGAACTAAATAACCGTTTGAATAAATTCAACGAACAAGTATAATTTGTCAAAAGCTACCCTTTTAAAACATTGTATCCCTCCTCGGAAACTGTAACTATAAACTGCAACGCTCTTAAAATAGTAAAACGAAATTTCGCTGATTAATTGAAACAGATGTATACAATATGAAAATCGTGGATCGATAAACTATACGGTCTGCAGAGACCGTTCTCTTTTATTTCACGAGTCTATAAAAGGTGTGACGTTAATTCCGACTTGGCGAAAAGAGGATGCGACGAAGAAAAATACAACTGCCTGTCGCGTCGCACCGACGATACACAAATGTTCGTATTCGCCAGAATTAAACATATATATAGCCACAAAGCTTATCGTTGCGAAGGGAGACTATCGTTACGTATATATAGGTATATATAAGTATACGTGTACGTATATGGTGTGTATCGCAGGGTGGGTATATATTTGACATTTGTATTCATGAGAGTAGATATATACGGAACGGAGCGCATATAGTGGCAAATACCAATCGAGCCAACGGTAATTGATAGATGTCACAAAAATGATAAGTACCATACTGTTTGATATACATACGGGACATTCAATGCGTACGGAATAAGGTTTGAATTTTGAAAAGGTAAAATTAAATTCTGTAATAATCTCGTTGTGAATTAAACGTTCTGTTTGTTTGTATATATGCATACGTATCTTAATCTTCAATCGCAAACCCCAGTAGCGAATTTAATGCAAAATGAACGCGCAAACGCAGTAATTAATTATCACGTATAGTATATTTAATTGCAATAACATTTTCTCTTAATTTAATATTAAATTACAACATAAATAAATGTAAAATTTGGTAGAATTATTTGTTCCGTATATAAATGTAAACGTTCATTTGAAAATTGAGGTACAACGGGTAACTATAATAAATTTTCAAGTAATAATAGTAATTTTCGTTCAAAGTTTGGAAAAAGAGAAAATTTACGGGGCCTTTGTAGTATTATTTTACCGTCAATTTGTTAGGAAGATGGTAACATCGTCATAAAATATATATATATAAAAATTCAATAATTATATATAACCTCGTCGAGGTTCATTAAGAAACTTTCTTTATACTATAACAACTTCACTTATATTTGTTTTATTCCCGTTAAACTTTAAACTTCAAACTCTCTCCAGAAATTTAATCCCTCCGAGAGTATGTAACTCATACAGAAGATCAATAATATATTCATATTATATATATATATATATATATATATATGTAACTGTAAAAAATATATATGTATACGTATACCTCAATAGCTTAAAAATGAATAATTAAATACAGCAAATCGTTAAATTATAGTAGTAGACGATGAGAAAATGTTAACGATCGCAAGGACAAATTGAACAAACGAATTTCTCGATTAACCGTGCACACACACGTATAGCCATCCTCAAGCAATTAATTAAAACCTTAAACCTCTTTGTTTAAGTTAATTAAGTATTTAAATGTTTCAACTTTTAAGTTGCGTCGAATGTATATGTATAAACTCCCCTCCCTTTTGATAGTATACAGCAAAAGCGTATAAGTTTAGCGAGTAACGGCTTCGTCAATATCGATTAACGGTTGCTTTGTGTTTCGCACTGGGATTCTCCATGCATCTCTCTCGCTCGCTCGCTCAACGAACCGAAAGATTGTTTTTTTTTCTCGTGGCATCCCCCGAGCTTCTAGTATACTGTTTCCATTATTTTCGTTCAGATGCTGTATACTATCAAATAACCTTGTAAACTAGATACCTATATACCTTCGCGGAAGAAAATATAGACGAACGCTGTACTATTTGTTAATTAACTTCAAATCTATTTATCCAATTTTGATGAGGTAGCAGTGTAAATAACGTTTTGTCCTTATTTCAATTTTACTGTGTGTCAATTTCGTATGTTGATTTATGGGTAACACTCAAATTTCTGTGAGGTAGATTTTTTAAAAAATTAACTTATTCACTTACAATGTTAAAAATGTTTTAAACTTGTTATGACTCTCTCTTTCTCTTTGAAGTTATGTTTCAGACAATAAATTGACACATTAATTTCGATATTTAACTTGATTAGAATTAAATAATCTGACTCATTGATCATCCGTTTAGATTCGTCTCTAAAGTATCAAATTTTTCACTTGATTCTGAGTCACTCGGATTGGCCACCGAACGAGTCATTTTTCACTCTAACAAATTCAGAGTACTCTGATTGATTAATAAAATTCATGTATTTAAACCAACGAAAATTAAAGTAATCAATTGATAATCGAAAGGAAACCGCTTTTAATACATGTAAAATAATACGATAAGGTATAAAATCATTTTATGGAATTGAATACGACCTATAGACAATTCCTATATCACCGCATTTCGGTAGTCCATTTGTTATATTATTTGTTATATATATCCTATACACTTTTAAACTTAAATAAGTAATATATACCCATTCACGTATTCGATCAGAATTTATAGATTATTTTTCCAGCGAATAATCTTTCTATGGGCATTTTTTCTTCGCGATTCGAAAAAATGCAAGATAAATCGTTTTAACAATTAATGAGGTAATTAGTCTGCAGTTTTACTATAGCTTTTTACAAATTTTTCAATATTTGTTTTTATTAGATTTTCGTTAAATTGGGGAATATGGGTGGTAAAGAATAAATATGCGTGAGTCTAACGTGAATTTTAAAAAATAACACTCACGTACCACATTTTTATCCATAAATATAAATATACCGGGTAGGTAGAATATTCTTCCGTACGTGTCCTTAAAATAGCAAAGGTGCAGCACAAACCTGGTGAATGTATGATTTTAAAATTTCTCATGTTACCTCTAAGAAAATGTTATATTTGTAATTACGTCACAGCGAAAATTATATTATTATAATAATATAAATTATTACTATTAAAAATAACAAATACTTTTATATAAAAAATATAATAATATTAATTTCATTTATATACAGTTGACCCTTTGTTATATGTAGCTAAATTTCAGAATGTATATTTACTATTGTAATATTTTCAAAATGTATGTATTAAAAGTTCCTAGAATAAATAAATATTTTTTACATTATATATATATATATATATATATATATATATATAGATTACTTCGATTGACGTTTCTCTGAAAGATAATAATTTCTACTTTCCGTCGATTCGGAGAAATTTAAAGGATTCAAGCGAGCATATGCACTAATTCCTTCATCATCATTACGCGGATTGACAAAATAATATTTAAAGATTATTTTTAAACTAGAGGGGCTAATATATGTAAAACCTTTACGCTTATAATATATATATATGTATATTCAAGGCACGATATATTTTTAAAAAAGAAACGACTTTTACGGATGAAAATGAAAGGGTATATGTATCGGTCTTTTCTTGATAGCTTGATATTTTCCTTCTCTATTTGTATTGTATACAAAAATTTCTCATATCGAAGCATTATTACAAATTACGTAAATATAGGAATAAAATTAAATTACAATCGTGAACTTGATTTCACAATTAAAATAGGGCAATGTAAATTAATTAATATTATTAAAATTTATTGTTACACTATTATTTAAAATATTTTTTCCGTCATTGTTCTGGTAACAAAACCGTCACGGTGACGGTCACACTCAATCAGAGTAGACATGTTTTTCTCGGTGCGTATCGCGCAAGTTCATAAAGTTTGCACTCAGGTGCAATATTTTGGTAAAGTCAATATCTCAATCAATTGCTCGTAAAATTTTATAAAACATTGCCCTTTACTATTTTTCCGCGCCGAGCGAAGACTTTACACAAATTTCAATAATCATTTGGATGCGGCACCCAAATTACAACAGCAATTTAAAGATTAAGAAAAAAATTAATAATTATTTAAATTAGCTCATTTCATAGCTCGAATCACACCCAGATCATAAATTCATTTAATAATTAATATAAATTTTAAAAAATTATAATGTAAAATTTCATTATTATGGCGGATATTATTATTGGATGATGAATCTGACTTGTTTAATAATTTATAAAAAAGATGGAACATAAATAATTAATTATCATGTAGAATTTACAAAAATTTTAATATTTTAAATGACTACAGTGAAATGATATATTGGATGATTGAAATATCGAATAGGTATCAAAAATGTTTTTTTAATCATTCTATATAAATTTAAAATATGAATGTGAGAAATGTTCAATAGAAAATGTTTTCTATTATTGTGATAAATATTTCTTAGTTTTAAAATACGTATGTATAATCAATATGTCTAAAAAGGGTTAATAAAAGTCTAAAAAGTATTAATCAGGAAAAATATCAAAGTAAATAAGAAATGTTCAAAAGAAAAAAGTTTTCTTTTATTGTGATGTACATTTCTTACATTTAAAAATTTTACATATAAATCAATGTTTATTTAGATAATGTCTAAAAAGCTTAACTTTAAAAATATCCCTCTAAGCAAAATTTGATACATACAAAAAAGTTTTATCATATTGAGATAAAGATTTTTTACATTTAAACTTTTACAGTACAATTAATATTTGTCCTTATAAACTACAAAATCTTTTTTTGCACTATTTTGATACTTTTATACATTTAAGAAAGTGTTACTGTTCAAGACGTATTTGACCAATTTGGTCCAAAATAGGAACGTTTACTTCTCTACTTATGTAGAAAATACCATAAAAATTTCACCCAAATTGGTTCAAAATTGTCTGAGTTATTTGATTAATTTGATTACATACATGGATACACACAAACATACATTTTCAAAAACGTTTAAAACGGCTTATTTTTTTGATAAAATATGTTTTTATGTATAAATAAACAATTATTTATGATGTTACATTTTTCGCAATGGTGAAAATATAAGGCACTCTCCTGCAACGATTGTGTCAAAAATATTTGATACGTAAGTGTTCACAATTTTTTTAATCATATTTAATGAAATTCCTAATGAATGAAAATTAATATTGCATACTTTTTATAAAATATATCGAGACTAAAAAATATCTGATGCTCAGCAAATAATTCGACTTTGTGAATTGAAAGATCAATAGATCCCATTACTATTAATAACGGGTATATATTACCATCAATTATCCTGAAAAAAATAGACAATCCTACCGTATAACAACAACCCTCGTCACAAACTCTTTCGAGCTCGAAAGACCAGAAAAAACTTTGAACGAAACGTTCATTTTTATGATAAACACATAGTAGAAAAGAAAGACAGAGAGAGAGAGAGAGAGAGAGAGAAAGGAATATCCGTTTGCGTTGTAACATGAAAGGTACGTTATCCAGCAATTTGCGGTTTTGGCCGTAAGCGAGAAAGGTAGAAAAGACGTGGAGAGGAAGCGCATCACACCGTATAGTAGAGATTCGTCCGGAGCATGCGTGTACCGCGCCCTTCCGCTTAGAACGTAAAGTGAGACGAGCATCTGCTTTTCCTAATTACAATTAAGGATAGCTTAGCTTTGAACCTTAGCTACGTTCACCGCATGAAACTAAATAATCTTAGTTAAATGTATATAAATGAAGTCGTAACACAAGATGGTGCGCTTATTGCCTCCACACATACACATACATGTTATATATAGAAGAGAAAACGCTGACAGAAGTGATACCATGGAACAATCGATAGTCCATAAATTTCGACCATAAAATTTCGCTTAGGGTATACGAGGGAAAGTTGTTCGATACATCGACGTATATATACAACTTTTCTATTGAGAATATGTGCTTTGACAAGAAAAAAAAAAAGAATTTTTGCAGGCTTGTTTTCGAAGAGTCGAGCATGTGTGAAGATTGATTTATTATTTTTCGTTCGGGCTGGTACTCTCCGTAGTGTCGTAAACGGTCACTGTAAGTTTACAGAATATTTATATTCATTGTTTCGATGGTATTATTTTCAAGGAATTTTAATCATTGCAATGGTTGCAAAATCAGATTATAATAAACCGTACACACTCTATATTGGTGCAATTGAATTTTTTAATTCATAAAAAAGTATTTTTTCAACTGTTGAATTTTATAAACAACATATACGTAGTGTATTTATATATAGTACGCAAACGTGTGGAAAATATTTAATCTGAAGTATCTATTGTCGAACGTCTATTGATATATATGAATGTAATAAATGTGCTAAAACAAATTTGTTTACATATTATTTCTTACTTAATAATAAATTGAGCAATTTTCTTATCATTCGAAACAATAATTTTTGCTGAATAACGTTTGATCCATATGTTAATATTACTAATATGTACTGCAGTTAATAATTTACAATAGAGTTGTTAAACAACAAAATAATTGCATTTAAAATTCATGAATAATATATAAATACGATTAAATAATTTGCCGTCGTATATATTTACATCGCACACGTATATTTTCGAAGTATTGAATAATAAACAACCGTGAACCAATAGTTATTTATGCACCAAGGGAGTAAAATTGGTTTTAGGGAGGGCAGAAAATCACGCAAGGGAATAATTATCAATTACTCCCGAGGTGCATATAAGACATTTCATCCTGACCATAAAAAATAGAAATTTTTTCGACAATAAACGAAGTTTACAGGAAGTAAAGTAAATTTACCGGCCAATAAAGTACACTTTTCAGATCGTCGGATTAAAATAGTTATTTATGCACTTGTAGGGAGTAAAATAGGCGATTATTCCCGGGATGAATTCATAGAAGGGAATAATCGCCTTTTACTCCCGAAGTGTATGTAAAATTTTTCACCTTGATCATTCAAAAAGTCACTTTTTGGAACAACAATTTATTTTTTAATTTCTAAATTTTTTCAATATAGTAAAATTTTTTGACATATTTAATTCAATATAATAAATGTAATTTTGTATTTGTAGAAAAAGGCTAAACTATAAGTGTTTAAAACAAAAAAGAGGGAATAAAATGTGTCTTCGATAAATAAAATGGGTCTACGGAGAATAAAGTGATCGAAAGAATAAAATGCAATGTTACTCCTTTCGTAGAGGTTAATAAAGTAGACTTTTTCGATGATCAGGGTCAAAAAAACAAAATATATATATATATAACGTTCCGCTTTGAACATATATATTAAATTAAGAAGTTAAAAATCTCCATTATGCAAACTGTATAATACGAATATAGAATAATATAGTTAATAATGCAAGTTTCTTCCCATCAAACGCACAAAGAGAGAAAGAGAATTCAGTTCGATCAATTTAAATGAAAGTGTAACTAGGATACAGTTATACATATATCCAGAAAGATAAATTACATTATATGATATATGAATGCAGCTTAAACTTAGTTATCATAAAACCCTAAGGCTACTTTCACTGTTGTAGTGAAATATGTTCGGTCCACCCGTGTATGAATATATATCTATACGCACGCCTTATATACACTATTTAACATTTTTCGAAATAGCCGCGCGATGCTCTGTGTATCCTAGACTCGTAAAAAATATTTTATCAAACCGCCATAAGTAAACAGGATTAAACGATAATACCTATATGCGTACCTATATATATATATACATATAATGTTCGGAATTATGAAATTGTTGGGTGGATAATAACGCAAGTAATGCAATAGTCATTTAATCCGCTCATCAGGGATACACAAGAAAACCGAGCCTCGAGTAAAACTCTCCTCATTAGCATTGTGTTAAAAGTAACGCGATCCTAAGGAAAACGGAATTCTCCTTCTCTCTCTCTCTCTCTCTTTCTTTCCTCTACGCGTAAAACAATTTAAAGTAGACCATAGGAGATAAAAGAAAAAGATAACTTTGTTACGCGCTAAGGAACATTCTACAACTACAGAATTGCGCAATCATCATGTCAGGCCTATGGGAAAACGTTTATTACGGATGCGAATTACTTGGTATTTTGCTTTTAGAGCTCAATCTTAATGCGAATTTCCTATATCCTATTAACGACCGACAAATCGATATCATTTTTATATAATACATAGATATCGAAGATGTTTGTATCAATTAATAAACAAACTAATTTACGTATTAGATTACTTAATGCCTAAATAATCGAAGAATTATGGATTAATGGACTGGACTCTGCATCAATATGGTAGTTGTAAAGGATTAAATGCGGGTTATGGTGTATTTACACGTAGTGCTATACACGTATGTTGCGATACCGGATATTGTGTGATAAAACGGTTAGTTCATATATATATATATATATATATATATATATATATATATATATATATATATATGTATGTATATATACGAGAAGGTGTAGAGTCAATTTTGAACTGGCAATATTGAGCTTGGTTGATATACATTTGCAAAAACAATTCGATTTTAATGAAATTCATCGTTTTCCATTATTCCAAACTATCTTTTCATTTAATAAAGATTTCTGAAAATAACAATATCGTAATATTAAATAAATTTTAAGTATTAAAATAAATATATTAAATAAATTTGAACTAATATTAAATAAATTTTATTGTATTAGTCCATATATGCGCAAAGTGTAAAGACCTATCCCACGAACACCGGCATCCACTTCATAAAATTCACGTGAAGTTACATAACGCACACACACACACACACACACACACACACACACACACACACACACACACACACACACACACACTCACATAAATACACATACATATGTATATATATATATAGACACATTAAACATATAGGTCCATCGGAAGGAAGTAAATGTAACTTCATACACAATTCGAATCACGTAGTAACAGCAACGTATGCACGAAAACGCATTCGCAATATTCGCATACCTATCAATTCTGCATCTCGTCCGTTGATTATTGGAATTCCTATTAGTATAGCCGAATGGTACCACCGCAAGTCTGTACATTATGTTATCTCCCTCTATCCCCCTCCCTCACTCTCTCTCTCTCTCTCTCTCTCTCTCTCTTACTCTCTGTATACCCAAGTACCCTCAAAAAGGTACACACACATATACGTGTGTATCACCACGAAACGCTTATAGAATTTGCTTCTATAGAGAATAGAGAGAATTAATTTATATACCTTGATTTTCAAAGGTAAACTTGCTTATTATACATACATATACGGCCGGGCGTTTTCACCCACACACGTGCACTGGTATATCAATTTCAAATTCATCTTTTACAACATCGTAAAAAAATAATATTCGGTAATATCGGATATATGTATATATATATATGTACGTTATTATATTTTACTCGAGTAAAAGCTCGAAGAATAAACGATATAATATTCGATTTAAGATTTACATTTTCTTCTTCCATTATGCGCGTCTTTATATCGTTACGCGGAATAACGAGATTAACGTCAAACGATTATTAAGATTGTTGTGAAGCTTAACAAAAATAAGACGATGATACATTAATGTCATTAAAATGTCTGTCTATTAAAGAGTCTTAATTTAAAGGAGTTTAATGTATATATATAGGAAAGTGATAATTATATGTACATCTATATACTTATCATTATATAGAGTTACCGAGAAAGTATAGTAATTACATAGCTTTTTAATTTCAGGACAAAAAATGTATATAAGAACTGTGTGTGTCTGTCTATTTATAACTGAAATATGGTTACGGTATATATGTGAATGTCATTTGCGTTATTCTGAATATACTATTATGGATCATTATACGTAATTCAAGTGTCGCGATTAAAATAATCCGCGACAAGATTGTGAATAAAAATAGTATGATACCATATACACATATGGGTTCATAATAGATTATCCAGCTACATTTCTTTTATTTAATGGGTATAAAAATAAAACACTTTTTTAATCGTGCGGAAACTGAATTTACAAAATTGTCGTTTGGCTTTGCAATTGAAAGTTTATATAGTTTGTACATTACGCGACGAAGTATAATAATTATATTGAATCACGTTGTTAGAAATAAATCCTACGTACACAATATAAATACAAAACACTGTTGGATCAATGACCAAATAGATATGCTTTCAAATTGTACAATTTTAAGGTATGTTACACCATAGTTATGTAAATTATTTATGTACAGGTATACGCGATTGCAAATATAAATAGACGCGGTCAGTGGTTCTAATTGTATCGATATACGATTGTATTCGATATTTGAATATGAATAAGTTAATAAAAATTTAATAAAATGTAATCCTCCTATCTATAGATTTGTCCATCGTAAAGAGGGTAACACGTGATTAAAATACTTCTAATCGATTAAATCAAATCTAAATAATATGTTTTTGATAAAAATTAACGGACGACCCTTCTATTGTATTAAAATTTCATGTTTTCGATTCTGCAGGTATTAATTAATTTACGATTGACGGAATTTATGAATTTCTGAAACATGAATCCTCGATTTTTATATTTAGGACGCTTGGCAACAAAATTATTATAGATTATTATATCGAACATATTGATTTTCATTTAGATATAAAAATGTTCTTTAACATTTTCTAGATAAACCAAAAATAGGAGTATAGCGAATCAACGTTAATAAGACACGATATTCGCATCGTATGTATATATATAATAATATCCGTATGCAAATTTTTGAAATTCCACATGCAGATCAATAACGTCGTTAAAGACCACAAGGTATTTAAAAAAAAAGTAGGCCATCTGAAGTTACGGTGTAGAATGCGACATCCTGGAAAAGGAATTTAATCAAAATTTACGATATGATTTTCATAAGTTAGAAATAACATCATTTATATAATTTTTTTCCTTCTTACGACGCGTATACGAAAATCAAACAATGAATAATTCTACGTTATTTCCAATTACCAGGAGTTTCAAGGATCCGTCAAGTTCACGTTAAAAATCCAGCAAAGTTATTACAATTTAATCGCTCGGCTATGTATCCTGTAAACTCATAGTTTGATAAGAGATGAAACTGTACTTGCGATGTCAGCTTGCAAGAACAGTTCCATGGAAAATGAAATACCCATGGAAATTGCGAATTAATACGAGAAAATCCCAACTTTAATCTCTGGAATGTTATAATTGTGTTTCGTGCGCGCGCGTGGCCGCACATTTTGAGTTACCAGCGTTAAAAGTGATATGTCAAAGTTTATTAAAAATAAGGAAATTTTATCCTGTAAATTGGTTCTCAACTATTTTGTGGCTTAAATTGACTTGTTAAACTTTTACACACTGTGCGCCTGAAATTTATTAGTTTATAAACTTTACGAATACACTGCGAGCTTTGAACATACTGAATAAATAATACTTTACTTAATTAATTTAACATTATTTTATAATTTATAAAATTAATTTGAATTTATATAAGGTTACCGTGACGTGGAACAAAAAATATACAGAGAAAAAGAACATTTGACATTTGTTAAAATATTAAACTGATTAATCTAAATTTTAGAACATTGTGAATACATGTATATATAATAATAATAATAATAATAATAAATTATACCATCATTCAAATATAATTAAAACACATTATAATGTATTCCGACAGTACGAATTCTGAATCCTTCCTGTAGTAATAAAACCTATGTGAATTTCACTGTGATTAATATAAATTGCGCGGTGTGTTTGTATAGCTAAATGCTCATTTTGTATTGCACGCTCGTTTTTTTCGCGATGTTTTACATTTCACTATATTTATTCTTGAATCGTATACACGCAAAGTGTAATTTTTTACGTTAGATACGTTTGCGTCGAATCTTTATATTTAATTCATTTTCACTCGACAACTCTCGTGATTCCGCATTGTTTTGAGCGAATTGACGTTTCTCTTAAAAAAAAAGCAAGGTAATATCAGTTTACTAAGAATTTATTTAATCTAAAAAGTGCACCGATAAACTTTCGAAGCTCGTTCACGGGAAATACGCACGCTTTTAAAAGTGGTGAAAAAAATCAGTCTCGAGACAAAATCCTAAGCGCATCAAATGCAACGCTAAATCGTCCGGGGGGATCGCTAAGTAACGTTCAGCGTTTCTTTCCAAGAGGCTTGTCGCGTCTACAACGGAAAAGGCTTCACCTTTCTCTTTTCCACTCGGTTCTCGTCATTCAAGCGCGCGCTCACTCGAAAAAAAACCCAGAGATTGTCTACCTATATCTGTATATGCACACAGGCACGCACGCACACAAACACACACATACATACAGACAATGCACATGTTCACTCTCGCTATTCGGCCTCCCTTAATTAAAGAACATTGTTCCGACACAGTGGACGGCAATCGTACACGCAATTTTCTTTCAAAATTCATGCACCTCGGTATTTTCACTCGTGAATACATATATATATGTATATATAAAAAGAGGAAAAAAAAGCGTCACAGGAACGAGTCGGTTAATCCCCTCATTTACATGGGTTGTTTTTCCTAGGGATTTCCGGAAATTCTTTAAGTTGAATTGCGCCGGTAGTAATGAATTACGTTGTGGGTGAATATATTTTCAAGGATCGTCGGCGTATGTATAAGTGCATAAGTGTAGATTATACATTTTAATTGAAAATTCTTAATAGTAATTGGGTGTTAATGTGCAAGCAGTTAACGTACATCGGTTGATTTAACGTAGTGCTGCACGACATTATATGGGAATACATAAGGTAATAACGAATCATCAGATGAATAAATAGAGATGGTTTACTTAATAACGGTATATGGATGTGTGCAGTGTATATATATATATATATATATATATATATATATATATATATATATATATGATGTACATCAGGTACATTATTGTCTCTTTCGATAGGTACACAGTGTAACTTGGTGAACAGTATACATGTGAACTGATTTAATGAAGTAATTAATGTCACTCGTCGCGTTGACTCGACGCTTAATCAGAAAATTGTACAGTTTAATGAACATTTTCTTGTAGGTATATGGTCTACCTACAGGTCTTTACAATTTTCAATTTGACGTTCACCTAGAATTAATGAGAATTTTAGAATTTCCCGAAACGTGCGTAATTAACATTAATAATGACGAAACGAGTTCAATACCGCGTTGCATTTGTTGTATCTGTAAAAATGACGAATTGTTGTTTGTATAACTATACACACATATATACACATATACGTACACTTTTCGAATAATGATCTATATATATATATATATAGATATGTCTGCATATAATGGATCGTGCACAATGGATATGAAAATTAATTTAAAAGGAAAATTTGCAAACAAACGCAACAGTGAAAATATATATTAAAAAATATAATGATTGAACGGTATTTGCTCAAACGATGTGACAGGCATGTTACAAAAATATTGATGATGCAACGTGTTATTGTTTTTATAATTTCGATAAATTCTATTTCATATGTACCAATTTGCTTTTATTTTATTTATAGTGTAATTATTTTTAATTTAGATATGTTTTTCGTTCAACATTTTTCCAGATTTCACCTTTTGCGAATGCAATATATCCGCACTTCTCTTGTGTACACACGGTATTAAAAAACGGCGACGTACGAATGTAAACATTAATCACCGGGGACAAAAAATTTACGCGAAAAGTTATTATTTTTTTAAACAATAAAATTTAATTCTCATGAAATATTAACAATTTTTTACTTCCAATTCACCTGTAAAAATGTTACACGCAAAATTATTTTTCTGACACAATGGTTGTACATATGTTTATATAAAATGAGTACATGTTATATTTATGCCTTGTACAAGTGTAACAAATTCTTCACATTACGTGCAATTTAAATGATATACATTTATACTTTAATGATTTACTATGATCGCTAAACATTTAAATCAATAAGAAAAAGAAACGAATATAAACGTTATTGTAAATAATTCGTTAAAACTAGAGCAAAAAAAGAAAGATTTGTTGAAATTGCAAATAAGGAAGACGCGTATAATCGATTTTTGTAAAAATGTCACTTTGAACACTTAAAAATGGATTTTCAAAGCCAAGTATTCAGAGGTGTATTATACACAATGGCATGTCACGCGGATGACACAAAACCTAACGGAATCCCGTACGCGGAAACCGTTTCTTATGAATTTAATCATACTGGATATATATAGATGCAAACGAATGATATCGTAATTTTCAATGATTTCAACCCTTCGGTATATTAGCCCCGTATTGTACGCTCATTACAGTCATTGTGGATTATAATTAATATTAGACATTGACGTATTTATTAACCTTTAACATCAGCTATAGCGTATATAATATTAATATCTAAATTGTATTAACGTATACACGTATATTTAATTTTATTTAAGTGCTTTGTTATCTGTTTTTTGTATTTTCTACACCAATATTTATTTTGTAAAATTTTATAAATAAATGTACATTGCTTTAATAATAAATTTCAATAAAATTATGTATCTACCTATATACATATTACGCGATAATTAATATTGATAATTACTTTAATAAGCAGCGTAACAGTGTCGATAAGTACAATGTATTGTTACAGCTTGTTATAATAATAATTTACTTAAATTTAATGCGGAAGAGTGATAATATGTACGTTGATGATTTTTACGATAATAAAAATTAAATCGAATTCAACAGGCGTAAGTAAATATCGTTTATCGTTGCATTAGAAAAATTCGTTAATTAATTTCTTAATAATATTACAGTCCATCGTTTACAAATTCACGTTCTATTAATTCAAACGACGCAAAAAATCAAATATGTTTATTGGGTACGTTCGTTTCAAAACTACAAATGTGATCGATATTATTAAATTTGAGTAAAGTGACTTTTCAATTTGAAATATTGCAAGATCTACCGTTATGCAACGCGTGAGAGTGTGTATAGCATAATTGTCTACAAGCTTTACTTTTCGTAATCGAGAGTAACAAAGTAGTATGCGTAATTTCTTTTCTGCTCCTCTATATTATACGTAAACTTTATTCGAGACTTCTCACGAATTCGAAATTACTCGAGAAGTATCCCGCATTCAACTCGTATTAAATATTATATTTTCTTAAATTTATTAACATAACAATAATAAGCGCAATACTCATAGTATTACACTGCAATTGACATGCAAAGCTAACCATTATTTAAAATCGACGTGGAGTATTCAACAAATTAATTTTACGATATATGCAAATTGTACCAAAATCACTGGATCGCATGTATAAAGGCGAGAGAACGGATTTCGTCGCAACGATATTAGAAATAGCACCGAATAAACGTTGCCTAGCAATTGAATAGAATAGCCGTCTATAAAAAAAAATCCGAATTCCATCGTATATTTTCAACAATAGAGCTTAACCACGGAAAAATAGAAGAGTAATGGACGAATGTGTATATAGATATAGATATATGTTGGTATATGTAATAGATGTATATGTGTGTGTGCAATGATAGTCGCAATGCGGTATGGGCACACTCGTTTTCGAGGACGACGTTCGGCCGGTGCTCTCGAGACCCAGTGCACATATACACGTCACGTGGACTCGTGCGCGCGAGAGGAGAGCCTTAGAAGCCATCAGTGTCGTATGGGGAGTCCAAGGAATGCGCGGACAAGTTGACTCTTGAGCTGTAAAAGCGGCACACGCGAGACGAGATGTACATATATATAGTTGGATATATGCACACCTATAAGCGTGTATACGCGCGCGTGTGTGTGTGTGTGCGCGCGCGTGTGTATGGATATACACGAGACGTTGGGCCGAGGTATATAACGGTAAGCTCGCGCGAGAGGCCACCTTTTGACGTTGTTACTGATCATGCTTTGCCCGGTTTTTACAGTTAAAAGTCCTACTAATATCGCGCGCTTTTCCACCTGTCGCTCTTCTCGCGAGTCCACCTCATTTTTCCGACCTCGTTCAATGGTTGCACGATTTTTGTCTTTTTTCTCCAAAATTTCGATCCCCTATAGGTAAACGAGGGTGTATTATGGCAATTTTTTTACAATTCAACAGTTATCAAATATTATATATAGGTATTAAATGAATATCCAGGTTTATATATTTTAACCTTATTCGAATCGTCAATCGTTTAACAAATGATTATTATTGTATCATCGTCACGCGAGCACAATTTTCAATGGTATATACATAATGGTGTAACAAATTTTATATAAATATTCTGCTGTACATGGAGAATCGGATCGCTATACCTAGAAATCAATTACACTGTGTCCTATATTCTGTGTTACATAATATATCCATATATTAGTTATTTATGTACCTTGGGTGAGCCCCGCGTCATTACTGTTCGAGGCGGAAAATTTCGTGGATGGTTAGTACGTCCGCGGTCGCGAGCGCAGCGAGCGGCCAAGGATGTTACTACCATCCACGAAATTTGAGCCGAGAACTGTAATGACGCGGTGCTTACCCATGGTACGTAAACAATTTTTCAGCCTTATAATTCGTACATACGACTCTTTCGTTGCTCACAAAGTAATTTATTATACATTTAAAAGTAATGTAATAAACACTTTTTTAAACAATATAAATAATTATATATTATGTCAATAATTTTTAAACATTTGTATACTGACGCTTATAAAACATTTTAACTTTTTAAATTCTGCATTTAGTATCAGAGAATATTAAATATTTAGTAATTACTTATTATATTAATCGTAACACTGCAGTTATTAAAGATATAGGACTCATTTTGCGTTATTATATATATATATATATATATATATATATATATATATATATATGCGGAGACAGACTGACACAATCCAAAAATTTACTATAGTGTATAATAAATTTAACTGAAGTTGTAGTAAATATTACCAGAATTGTAGTAAAAATTAATAACTTTCTAGTAAATTTTATTATACACTATAGTACATTTTTGGATTGCGTAAGTCTGTCTTCGCATTACTAGACAACATTGTAATTTTTACTTCAACTTTTTTTCTCCGTGTATATATATACACTATATTATTTCTATAATATAATATTCTAATATATATGTATAATATATAGTACTTCCGTATCTGAGCAATATTAAGATAACTATGATTAAAGTAACGCAAACGTTACGTTTAAACTAGTTGTGTTTACGTTTGAAAAGCCATAGATATATCTCCGATACATGTACTACGCGTTTCAAACACGTTGACTCTATACCGTTCGCGCGGCAAAGGTTATATTGCTCGCCGCATATATCCTACGGAGCGCTTTGCATACAGCCTCCTAGGATGTATAGACACCTTATACGTCCTAGGAGGATGTATAGAGGGCTCTCATACAAGCGAGGAGCCACTTGTATGTACGCAACATATTTACAAGCGGAGCGCGCTCTGCACGTAAGAGTCGTTGTACGAATTAGTAGGCTGAAAATATGTATATATCAATCATAAAGAAACGAACCCTTCAAAATTTATGGTTACTTCCCCTACACACACACACACACACACACAAACACCCATTGCGAATCGAAAAATCTCTGTGGGAGGAGATATACTTCAAGGATAATAACCCAGTAACTTAATTGCTTTCGCCGCATGAATTATGTGGCTGTTGTTCATTCTGCGCGTTCTTACTTTCGGAAGTGTAGTGTATATGTGTGCGTGTTTGTGTGTGTGTGCTCGCGCGCCTTTTTTTTATATCATACATTTCGGTGAAAATTTTCTCGATGGAATTTTTGCCTTTTTATTCTATACACGCCTTTGTAATCCGTAAGTAATATTTTATAAATTCCTATATAGTAGAAATTTTCTCAAAGTCGTGGGTACGTGTATATAACGTCATGGTAAATAATCGAGGTCTCGATAAAACTAGATAATTTTCTATACCGTATATGTATGTGTGTGTGTGTGTGTGCGTGTGTGTATGGAGAGAGGGATGCTTTTAAAGAAAAATTTTCCGCTTCCAGTAACACTGAAAAATATAATATGTAGTAATTTTAAAAAAGATATTTTACTTGGTTTTTTTCTATTTACCGAGTTTAATAACATACTCGTATACATATCGTCTAGCGGGATGTATACGCGGTGTACGTTGTAAATAATGTAAATTACGTTAAATTTTTGCACAGATAAAGATGATCTGTTCAATGCATACTGTATTAAAATAAAATAAAACTGCTTTTTACACTCTGAGAGATTGGAAGATATCTGCGACAAATGAATATTTCTCAACTGCCAATATATACCTACTACGTTGTTTTTGTAAATAGAAAAGTTAAACACATTTTCATTAATCGCAAATATGTATATATACGTACCATTCTCTCACACGTGTATAAATATTAACAAATAATATCTAAGCGCTGAAAGTTTGTATCATAACGTGTATTGCAATTTCGTGTATATAATAATAAATAATAATAATTAACGTCAGGAAAGAAATATTACGACGTACACGGTTAAATCTTAATTAACGTTTACATTTTTCGTAGCGCCGGTGGAAATAAAGAAAGCCAACCCAATTTTACTATATTAAGATATACGAAATTTAAATATAGAAGGTGCGCGCGGAGTAATTAACGAAATTATCAAATTAACATTTTTTCCCTAGAATTTAAGGGGGGAAAAAAAAGTGGTCTCGCGTTTATTTATCGATCGCGACATTAAAGAGACTCTCCCGTCTGCATTTATTCTTTTCGTCTTTCGCTCACATCCTTAAACTAATAGATGTTAAAACCACGCGAAAAAGGATGCGCGTAACGTATATATAACGTACGCGACGAAAATAATTTTTTAAACAAATGGAATATCATCAGTCTTTTATTCATAATTTTGCAACTGTATGTAAGCCGCGGTGAATTCGATTGAATAAGAATTACGAATCGCAAGGATGTAACAAAATGCTATAGGATGGAGAAAAAAGAATATCCCGTCATTTGCGAAGGAAATGACGCGAAACCATGGGAAGCATGAAGTTCTCAAGAATCAGACATGGGAACTTACTTTTTCTTCCTATATATAACGGATTATCCGGGCTTTTGATCGTAATAATTACGCAATTTGAGAAATCTTTTTTTTTTCTTTCTTAAGATCGTTTATACAATGGTTAATTACGATTTCGCTGCTCGTTGCTCCATTTTTTTTATTAACGCGTATACACGGTTTCACTATACGGGTGTACGCGATTCCAGTGAAAATAAAAGGTAGGTATAAAATCAAAAGTTTATTAGATATTTTTCAATATCGCGTTAATTTGACAAAAGTAAATATATTGGAAATTATTTTTTTTCAATTGGCTCATTTATATAAGGTGTTGTTGCAAACTTAGTGGTTGCGACTTTAGAAACGTTCGACTACTCAAAATCATTAACGACAATATATATATATATATATATATATATATACGTAATATGCCAATTGCACAGATTAAATTAAATAATTAATTTACATTTAAAAGGTATGTTTGATCAATTTACTTATAATAATGTAATGTAATTATGGATATAATAATACACACATACATTAAGTATTATGTATAAATTTATAAGATTAAATCCTTCAACATTTTTACGTGAATGTGTTATTATCAAGCTATCTATCTCTGGTGCAACCGTCAGTACACTTTTAAATATAGTAATTGTATTGAATTCAATCGATTAATCCATAGAATCGTCGTAAATAAATGAGCATTAAACGGACTTAAATAGTTTTTCTAAAGAGCAATACGTTCATTTGTGCTGATCGATCGTTAATTTAAGAGGAATCGACGTAACGACCTATTCTACATTACTTTCAACCTAAATACAAAATGTATATATATATATATATATATATATATATATATATATATATATGTATATAAAATCCAACTCACCAGTCTATTCTGTTAGTCTTGTCCATGTTGAAGAAAAAAATCTCGTCGACTTCAGCTCCTCCTTAAAACTTCACCGAGATAATCTTCATTCCGTATGTGCGAGGTCCAAGGGAAGAGAGTGTGAGAGAGAGTGAGAGAGAGGAAAACAACCCAGCAACTCCTGCTAGCGGAGCTCACTCGCGAAAATACCACCACATCACTGCCGAACGAAGGATATCTCAAACTCTCGTGTTTTCATGTATGCAGATACGGGATAATGGAAAAAAAAAAAGAGTCGACCGTATATCTGAGTATACGCAAGGTCCTTGACTTTTCGTACGTTCGTGTCCTCCTCCTCCTCCAGCTCCTGGTGGTTCCCCCCCAATCGATAAGATTTTTAGTGATTTCCCGGTTGAATAAGAAGGATCGCAGACGTGTATGATCGAATCGCACGAGCGACCGTTCATCCGTAACGCATCTTCCTCGCTCTCGACGTGACAAAGTTTTTTGTTTTCGTCGAAGGTGCGCGTCGGTCGTTGAACGTGGAGGGTACGGAGGAACGACGCGTAAAAGGGGGGTCCGTCGGTGATGCAAGCCGTGGGAGGACTGACAACGGTACGACAATGTGTATATACCTGCCCCTGGTGGCTGGTGGCTGGTGGTGGTGCTGCGGCGGCCCCGCTTACTCGCTATCCCGGAGGCTGGAAATACCGAAATTGCTCGCGTGGCGCTGCTGGTGTACTCCAGCCAGCCACACTCCACCTCGGCGGTACGTATCCAGGGAGAGGGAGTGAGAGAGCGAGAGCGAGACATAGAGATATTACATATAGAGTAGGGGAGACAAGGAAAAATTCGTCCTATTGGTAGAAAGAGAAAGAATATCGCGGGGCCCTCTCTGTCTCTGTCTGTTGGTGCGCATGCGCGCTCTGCGCTGTATACAAGTCTACAGACAAGATGAAAAAATTGACTTTATAACCTAATATAAATAGTTACTTTTTTACTTAATAGTTATAGTTATAATATTATTTTATAATTTATGAAGTAAATTTATGAATTAAAATAAATGTTTTTTTATTAACAACATGACAAAAACTTGTGTTGTATGTAAAAAGCAGCCTGTTCCTGGTGATGACACACGTAGCTTTCACAAGTAAGAATAAATTTATTGTAATTTATGTATAACACACTTAATAAGACTTAACTAATGTTTTCAAAATATGTTCAATATGTATAATACTGTTCACTTCTCATATTATTTTGAAAATATGCATTTAGAATTTAGTTTATTTAGAAAGTCACTCATGTTTTAATAATGTTTGGTTGAATAATGGTTTTGTATAATTGTAGATTTCCCAATAATCTTAATTTAAGAGAAAAATGGAAGCAGGTTACTGGAGTAACTTCTGTAACTACTAATTCAAGAGTATGTAGTGATCATTTTGAATCTTATTCATATCATAAAACTGATGGTTACACTCACATTAGAAGGCTTTTATCAAATGCAATACCAAATGTTGGATGTACAAAAGTGTTGTGCAATATAACAAATACTATTGCTTTGCCAAATAGTAACGAGAAGATGCAAATGGAGTTATCAAAACAAACAGAATATATTCCTAATATAATTGAATCCAATGAAGATATCAACGCTACTAACTCTACCTTTAATAATATAATTTGTGCAAAGCCATGTAAAACAGAATCTTTATTAGATAATAAGGATGAAGTTGAAACGTCTCAAAATAATGAAGAAGAATCAATTAATAATAAGGAGATCTCTTTGAAAAGGTACTTTATACTTTTACTTAAATTAGTGAGTTTCAAAGAAAAATAAATTTTAAAAGATTTTATATTTTTAGAAAACGTATGCAGGATGAAGATAAAAATTGTGTGTCCGAAAAGAAAGTACGCTTTATGGATGGAATGAAAATGAACTGCATTTCAAGAGCAGATTTTATCTCAGATGAAGCATGGTCACGTTTTTTGAGGTACACAATTTGCAAAAATTCTCAAATCGCTGCAGTACGTAAAAAAAATTATAGGAGACAAAAAAAAATAGGAAATTTCAAAGATCTTGTAAAATGTTTGCGACAGGAGAAAACTTCAGTAGCAGCAGAATATTTAGAGGTTATTTTATAAATTAAAATATATAGTTTATTTAATATTACATGCGATAGATTTATACAAGTAGTATATAAGTTTAATACAATATATAAATTAAATTATTAAAATATATTTGTTTGAAGTATTCTGCGATTAAATTTATCATATGTATGATTTATACAGGTATTATTTTTTAATTTGATGTATTGTTATTTGTTTTTAGTATTTGTATAAAATGTATTAATTTCTCTTTTTATGATTTTTTTTTACAAGAATTTTGTTTTTTTGATCTTTTTTATTTAATTTACGTTTACACGGAATGGAATAATTATAAAATAAAATTTATATACATGATTATTATACGTGGTTATGTATTTTTATTTTTTATTGTTTTTATTATTATTATTAAGAACATTAGCTTGTGGTTATGTAAATAAAGATTAAAGTTTATTATAACTAAATTTGTTTACTTAATTGGTAATTAAATATGTTATTTTATTAATTACTAATTATGCAGACTGTCTTGGTAAGGAAAAAACATATTTTTTAATTCTTGTTGATAGCATGAAGCAGCCAATCACATTCAGATCTGTTTTGCGCATGCGTCAACAGACAAGGATGGAGAGGGCCTTCCGATGTTTCTTCTCTTTCTATCGTTAAGACGTTTTCACTTATACGCGCTCCTATGACTTACCCACTCTATATGTAATATCTCTATGGAGCGAGAGCCTTTCCCGGTTACGACCTCGGCTCAACTCGGTAAGGATCGACTACCTACGTCAAATGAGAGGGCTTCGGCTAGTTTCGTTTATCCTCGGTTTATGTTATAGCCCTCCAGGACTCGCTCGCTCGCTCTCTCTCTCTCTCGCTCGTTCTCTCCGGTGCACGGGTGTACTTGGGTTCAATTTTACTCGTTAGTTTCCTTATACTCTATATAGGTATACACACTTACTTACAACTTGAGTGGAATTGCAGAATTGTGTTTTGTTCAAAAGGGTAGCACTTATATCTCACTTCCTTCAAACATTATCGTTACATCTATACCCCTTTTTTTATTTTCAATTTCCTTATGGGCACACTTTTTCATTCTTAACTATACCTATATAACTATAAAATTTCAGAGGTTTTTTAACAACTCCGTAAATTATATTTACGTCACTGTATATTAACGCGATGCGATGTAGTCAAATTATATAGGGCCTAATTCTAACGTAAAATACAAAACTGAAAATCTTAACATATTTGTTGCTAATGCATAATGATATATATATACTTACAAGAACCTTGCAAAGTAAGTTTTAATTTAATAAGTAATAAATAATCTCATCAGCTATTATTGTTTCATCGGCAAAAATCCAGATTTGCGGCTACCCGAAAATCTTATTCGCTTAGATGTAAAAATTAATGAAAAATATTTTCAAAGTAAATGAAAGCGCGTTAGAGAGAGATTTTTTGAAAGTACCGAGTCTATATATTAAAATACCCGTTGTGAAATGGCTTTAAAAAGTTTGTGGGACATTTCAAGAGTTTAACACATAATGAATTTGGTTCTATAGAATACATTTATAATTATTCTTTTTAATTACATTTTTTAATGCTTATAATTAAAATAGTAGATAAAAATTGGAGACTACCATTCTTACATTTATTATAAAACAATAGTATAAGTACGTTATTAAAAGAGAATGCTCCATAAGTGTGGATATGTGCAACATAAAAATCTCGGCTGATCTTTAAATTTATTACTTACATTTCATTTTCAGAAAAAAATGTTGGGTCATAAAAGGTAAAACTACAACTAACCATCAAAGTTTCATTTTTCGTATTTGGAATATAAGTATATCTATGTATATACGTTTTTATAAATGTGTGTACATATAGTTCTAATACATTTCATGGGCATTTTCCTTTTCAAGATAGATGCATTATTTTTTCTTCATAGACATTTACTTGATAATATCATCACTGAGTGAAAAATCTCACTTGAGATCTCATGCCAAAATCTCATGTGACTTTGCAATTGGAACAACGCTGCTTAACCTTCCCAAATGATAAGAAATCAATTTGACAGTATGATCAGTCACTTTTTAAGTGATAACACCCACCAGGTATAAATTATTCTAGACATATTTTCGATTTTTAAACATTACAACGTGAGATCTCACACGAAAAATCACGTTAGAACTCTCGAGAGAAATTTTTAAATATCGAAAATATGTCTGAAACCCGTGAGGTGCTATCACTACAAAAGTGACTGATCGTACTGACAAATTGATTTCTTGTTATTTGGAAAATTTAAGCAGCGTTCCAATTGGAAAGTCACATGAGATTTTGGCATGAGATCTCACGTGAGATTTTTCACTATAGGGAATCTAGTAAAGGATTGTTCAATAGTTAAAAAAAATGTTATTAATTAATTGCAAACAACATAAAATTGATTATAAATGTGAGTATATATGAAATATCTTATTATAAAAAAGTGTTTCATTATTCGGACACTATTACCAAATATATATGCACGAAATATGAAACATTATTTATGTGCTGTTTTATAAATACAGACACGTATAGCGAGTGCATACATATTGTGAAACACTCGGTTTTTATAAATAAATAAAATGAAAATTGGGAAATTATATCTAAACGATGTAAAAATAATGCTTTTGACAAATCTTCACACTTGCATAAAATATTATCAATACATTTATTTCCGCAAATTCATATGTTTTGTTTGAATTATTTGATTCTAAGGTACTTCAATTATAGTGTTTTAACTAATAAATCACTTATTTTGGTGTTTATATTTATGAATATATGTCTTATGACATATTATTAATTTAATATTAACAATAAAATTGAAATTATGAAAAGTTTTATCAAGATCTTTTTCTGCTATTGTTGAACACAGAAAGTTTCGCGAAAAGACTTGCCGAATTTGCAATTGGCGCACCAAAACGCGAAAATGGCTGAATTCTTTGATATTGACTAAATTTTTTTTTTTTAAATATTCATTTTTTTAAATTTTGTTTGTTGTTGTTTTTCTTTATTTAACATTATAAAATTCAAGGGTAATGCATTAGTTTCTCGAGTTGAAATTCGCCAACAGACCTTAACAGACACCAGGCGACAGGCTTATTTAAAAAATGTTTCAACAAATGCTTTCTTCTCAAAGACATCATATGACTTCCGTTGTCCGAAAGGTTGTTGCATTTAATTTGAAACCAAAATTGTTTAAAAAATTCTACCTTAATTGCTGTACAATATATTAACACATATGAATTACCAATCGGTTCGCAATATCCCGCAAATCATTCAACTTTTTGCAGGATTGCAAAAACTTTATGATTTTCAAACTTTGAACGTAAGTCGAGGAATTATGATATTCTGCTACGACTGACGGGTCGCCTATAGCTGCAAGAAATTTCAATGAGCGCAAGAAATTCGGAGTTCACCTATATATAACTTTCTTACACATAAGATTCGATCAATCAATTATGTTGCACATAATTTGAAGTGTTGATTACTCTAATAAAAACATATCGTGTGTGACACACACACCTCCAAATAACTAATTAATATTTTCTCTAGATTCCTTCTCCTGGTTTCATAAACACATGTCAGTTAAGAATGAGATTAAATTGATAAATCGTAAATTAATTTAAAAATTCTCCTTGCCTTTATTTGCGATTTGACTAATTTGTTTTTTTGATAGTGGTAATTTCTTACAATACATATGTATATGTATATAATTTAAAATTGTTTTAATAATTTTATGATGATTTTAGTATTTAATTTTTTCTTCCACGTATATTGTAATATCAATTAGGTTAATTTGATCATAATCATAAATTATTTTCACATTCAATAATTTGACTATTAGAAAATACTTATAATTAAAATGTTTTTACTAGCATTTCTATGCAGTAATTGATGTTTACCTCTATAAGAATGCAGGATATCCATGTAAATATGATCGCCAATTGAATTTTTTAATCCCTTCTATTACCTTAATAACAAAGAGTATATTTTTTAACTTACCTAACAATAACAAAACGTTTGTTCCGTACAAAATCAAATTTATTGTAAGAACAATGAATATTATCAAATACAAATTTTTATATTATTATAAAAACGACATTAAGTAGATTTAGATATGTCCAAAATTGAAACAACAGGATGGCTTACTTAATTCTACGCTATTACTGTAAATAACACGAGAATTTAATAAAATCGACCTTTATTATGAAAATGAACGTTTTACATATGGCTGGCGTTCGATTCCAGCGTCATTGCGTATACGCAGTAATTCTATATATGTGGGTGTGTTTGACAATTACATTTCTTAACCTAATTTAATTTTAGCATTAACAAATGATTCCTATTCACAATACAATAAATGAAAAAACTGTAGCTTTCCCAAAAAATTTTTTTACACGACTCATGTCAAAACGAAGAAAGAAAAACATTGCTAACTCGCAAAATCGACAAGTAAACAATTGTATTACACAGGTTCCTTGTGATTTAAAGTCTTACATTTTCTTATAACATAAAACTCCACAATTAAGTTTGTGTCAAATTGATATACATTTTTTTTATAATAAACAAATTTGAAACATTGCAAGTGTAACCAAATCTAACCTGAGTAAGTAAATCAACTAAATTTAAAAACTTTTCATAGTTCATATAATAAATATTTTGATCAATGTCACTTCCACAAATGACTTATAGACGAAAATTACTTGAAAAATAAACATAAATTATGAGTTAAAGTTGTGACTCTATGTGAATTTTAAACTCTAAAACGAGTCTGCGACTATTTACTAAGTCAGGCTAGATTTAATTCAAATCTTCCAATCTATATATAGGGAAACACAAGTTTAAAAAAGCGTTAAAATATATTTATTATATTATTTAAAACTTTCAAAAAATAATTTTTGTTCAAGCTCGACTTTCCAAATTTTTAGTTTTATTAACTTTTATTATAATTTTATATCAGAAATATTAAACATTTGTTTTAATTTACAATTTACAAGAGTAAGTAGTCGCGTATTTCGAAAAAAAAGTTGAAACAAGAAACAAATAGCGTTGTCATTATTATTTAACATTAGAATATAGCAAAAATAGTATGCAAAATATAAGACATTAATAAACACGTAAATAAAACAAGAAAAAATGATAAAGATAATTGAATTTCTTTCGAAAAGTCGAAACATTGAACGGGAAAATGCGGAGAGGCCGAAGTTTTGTAGCAAATCAAGGTTTCCATCAACATCGAGACATTCTTGTGACGATGCTAGAACGTATCGACATGAGGATTGTCTGATATAAGTCTAAACCTTGCAATTTGCCAAAGAGCTTATTTAGCTAGTTAAATTAGTCAAACGACATCACATCATGTCAATCGCTTGTTTAGTTTTATATCTCTATACATAATTCTATGTATATATATATTTATATCACGCCTGTCTCTTTCCTGCTTTGTAACTTAGGTACATTTTTTTAACAACCACTGCTTCATCTTTGCTCTCTTATTTGCCTTCCAGATTTTCCTTGATTTTCTTCTCATTACATTTTCTTCGTTTTTCAACGCTTTTAGTTTACACTTACTCATTTCCCGACAAAATGTTAGTTGTTTCAAATTTAGTAATTTCCATTAAGTTTTAATCTTATGCTGGTTTTTGTGAACCTTTCTTGCCAATCAACGATTTATGAATATGTGGAATGACACCTGTAATAGAATTAATAATTAAGAGAGTATTTTTAATAATAAACTTGTAATATCCTTATGTTTAGAAATAAAACAAGAATTTTAAAAAAAATTTGTACTAATAACTTACCACCACCGGCAATGGTTGCCTTGATAAGACTGTCAAGTTCTTCATCTCCACGAATTGCCAGCTGCAAATGTCTAGGAGTAATACGTTTCACTTTCAAGTCTTTTGATGCATTACCTGCCAACTCCAGCACCTATAACGCAATGTAAAATTGTTTTATAATATTATTTTGTAATAATTACTTAATAATTTATTAAATTATATTGAAGTAATTAATTATGTAATTAAACTAATGTATGAGAATAAAAAATTTTCTAATAATTTAAGTTTCGATCAATGTGCTTAAAAGAACAAGTAAAAAAATTTTTTTCTCAAATTTGATTATAAATTACTTATGTCAGTAGAAATTTATTGCACATACTTCAGCAGTTAAATATTCTAAGATAGCAGCACTGTAAACAGCAGCTGTAGCACCAACACGTCCATGGCCTGTAGTTCTGTTTTTCAAGTGCCTGTGGATTCTTCCAACGGGGAACTAAAATAATTTATTAAATTATTACAATTTCTTTTTACTTTAGCTTATCGACAACACTTTACTTAATCGACAAATAATAAATTTGGTATAATTATTGATTAGTTACAAAATACTTTAAAATAATGTAAATACAATTTAAATTGCAAGTGCATTAGTGTAAAATAATAAAATTAACAATTCTTATAATTTTATTATTATATAACAAATAACTAAATAAAATTGTATTGATAAAAAAAATTAAGAAATTGAAGATAAAAAATTTTACCGTAAAATAAGAAAAATATTACTTAGAGTACTCAAGAGCTAAACAAATAAAATCGGAAATTCAAAGACTCTTTGATGATCAACGTTTTCAGGACTGACAGTACGCGTACTATCCAGCACGAAAACATCCGACTGCCAATCCAGTAAACGCGTCAGCAGCTTTCCTTGGCGAGAAAATATCGAACGAGTAGTACGATGACGCGGCTATCGAGGCATATTCAACAAATAACGATATTTCAAAATCTCCGGTGTATTTAGTTAAAGCGAAATGACGAAAAAATAGTAAAAATTCGTATCTACCCGATGGTACAAACTAAAATCTCGAAAGTTCCATAAGAAAAAAAAGCCTATCGATAATCGGAACACCTACGAATAGATAAAGGCACACGCTACGCGTCGATAGACGAAATATGACGATTTAACGATAAAACATAAATTAACATTATAAAAATAAAAGTATTTATCGTCAGTTGAACAATTGGGAAATCGAATAAATTTGTACAATCGTCGTAAAAGCCGATAAATACACGTTAAATCGCGTTTTAAAATACGTCGGTCGCCGTAACCGAAAATTTGAGTATAACGACAAACAAAAACAAACGCTAGTATCTCGTGCATTTGTCCCGCGTGTAAAAACAAACATCGGTCGTATAGAATAAGACGTTACAACAAATATAACATTGAGGGTAAAGGAAAAAAAAAAGATCTAATTTTCAAGGCAAAGTCCGCCAAAAACGCCCTTGGCTTTCGCGCCATTTCTGATGGATATAGCCATCTCTGTCGCGTCGGCGTCCGGAGGGGACAAAAAAAGCGGGCGTCGACATTATAGTTACATTACCTGGAGGCCGGCACGCGCTGATCGTGATACTGCCTTCGCCTTCGCTTTTCCCGAATCTTTACCCGCTTTACCGCCAGCCTGTGGAGATTAAGAAAAAAAGAAATACTAGAATCAAACGTACATACGTATATACAGACATATATATATATTTTTTTTTATCTGGTATTTTATTATATTTTTTAGGTTAAATTGCATATCCGGGTGAGAGGATCATACGACGTTTTATAGGGTGTTAGGAGAATAGTTCCGACTTACCATATTTCAAGTTGTTATATTTCGCGTACTCGCGTGTCTCTGGTGAGCAACTACAAATTGACAATAAAAAAAAAAGTTGTGCCGAGATGACTCTCTTTCTCTCTTTCTCTGCCCTCTATATGTATATATATATACGTATATATCTGTCTTTCTTTCTTTCTCCCGAGTGGTATTATAAACGAGTCGTGCCGATGCCGCTATACGCTATACCTCTTGTTCTATCTACTGGACTCCTTCCGCTCGTACTATGTTTGCTCGTTAGTTCGCGCTACCTCGCGGGTATACTCGGTACTGGCCTCGGTCTTCTCGCTTCGCCTCGTTTTGATGCCTATAACGCACCACCGGCACGACGGAGATGCGTATACCCGCGCCGTTTGTTACGACAACCTTACCGTACCGTGACCGTCACTCTACTATACTGATTATACGCGTATCTCCCTCGCTCCCCCCTCTCTCGCTCACTCTCTTACGTGCATTATATATATATACATGTATATATCCTACATTTTTTCACGGCATCTTCATGTATATATTGTGTGTATATATATATATACATCGTTATATGGTGCATGTACCTTTTACGCTTTACCAGAACGATCCAATCCTTTGGAGACGAATTTATTAACCAAATAATTCTCTTTTGTTTTCCCTTTTTCGTTGTATTACCAGTGTATACTACACGAGCGAATTAATTATGTGTAGGTTAATGACTATTATATTTGTTGTAACCCACGCAGTTACAGTAAATGTTGAGATCTATTCTTATGCTCTCGGGGTACTTTTATTAATTAATGGACGGGGAGTTTTTTTTTAAATAAACATACGAACATTATTATTGTAAGGGAGAAAATGTCGACTGTTGGTTCTGGATAGACGTTATTTTCAGAAAATCAATAGACGCGTTATATACACCCGTGAAACCGTGTACTCGTGCTTTTTTTTTTCAATTTGCCTTTTCGTCGCGTGCGTAAATTTTCGTGAAATATTAAAATACGTCGGTTCTTTTTTTGTTTTAAATTGTCAAATTACAAGGTATTTTATTAACGAATTGAACGGCGAGCGTTACGTATTTGTTGAACGTTTTTTATGTAGCTTTATAGGATACGTCGTTACGAGAACGCAGATCGTTGATAAATTATCTTACTCGATAATTATTGTTTCTTTTTCGTTACGATGAAAATAGAAAAATAACATTTCGTAATGATTTAGCTCAACTATACATATTTATTTCATCTATTAAGCGTATATATTTATCGATAATATATATATTCGTACAGGAGACACTATGTCTATAACGATTCAGTGTTGTACCTTTGAATGCATAAGTTGAATCTAGTATAGGATTAATAAATGTTATTTTGTTTCAAATTGAACGTTAAACATTGCATAATACGATTAATCGAAACTATTTTTGTTTTTAATGCGCGCAAATTTGAATAAGCGCGTGTGCTTTTGTTCACTCGTACACACACGCGGTTCATTGGTTCATGCAATTAGACAATAACTATTATCTTAAGAATATATTTTTTTTTCTTATGTACGAATACACGCAATTTTATTGCTGATACTTTAATTATCGTTCGATCGAGGTAATTATAGGAATTTGTATACAATTATTTGAAATTACGGGATATTTATGAGCAATTTATATATAAAAAAAGAAAGTAATAAATTTTTAATCTCGACAAACGCGCGCTTGAACAAATATCGAATAGCGCGTAAAAAAGTGAAAAATGATAATTAACGCGTGTACTTGTAATTTTTTTTTCTTTTCCAATAACACGATATTTTTGTACAGTGGGAATAATACATAATTTATATATACGTGCGTGCATCGATATACTTATATGTATATGTATATGTGTATATATTGCATCGAAAAAAATGAAACGATATCAACGACGACGTAATCGCAAGTACGCGGTAAACAAAGGAAGGTAAACGAATAGACGATATAAATTTAACGGATTATTAAAGTAACGCCTGGTTTGCATCAGGATGACGCCCGCAGACATTTCAATGGCTTCATATATAGCGTATATACAGACGAAAATTATAGGACAGAGCGTCTGATAATAGTGACGGTCAAACTGACCGGTAATGTTACGCGTTATCTCAAACCGCCGCGGCGCAGTCGAGACGCCGAGACACGGAGGGAGGGAAAGAGAGAAAGAGAGAGAAAACGACGCCAACGGCCGACATCCCGCCAAGCGGTCGAGTTACAAGATGGCGTTACGATCGGCCAATCAATTCGTTTCTTCGTGTGGTTTTCTGCGATGGGAGGGGTAAGACTTTCGAAGAGAACGCGCGCATGTCTTTGTTTCGACCGATACTTACACGAGCGGATGATCTTTCTTCCGTTTCTTTTTTTTTTTTGGTATGAAATCGGTTTGCATACCGAGCTCCCTTTTCTTTATCTTTCAATTTTCAAACATTTTTTTAGCCGAGGAACAAGTTTTCGACAATTTTTTTAATTCAATCGATATTAATTTGAATTCTCGTTTAGACAATTAAAACTATAATTGTCGATATCATATTATCTTGCGTTTACTATTATTCTAATATTTATTTTATTGAAAAAATGTAATTTACATATCTTTTGAAAATAAGGTTCCTTTTTTTTAATTGAGAGGATAAAGAGATAGTATAAAGTTTACCTTATTTTTCCATTTTCGTCAATATAAATCGAGAAGATAAAAAAATGCCTACATATCAATATATCGCAGAGAACAAATTGAGAAAATGTTTGTATCTGTGATAAAACATAAAAACAACAATAAAAAATGCTGAGGATTGAAATCAGTGACACCAAAATTTACATTATAACTATGAGTATTTATTCGACATTATACAAAATATCTGCGCTTATGCAGCGATTATATATATGAAAATGCATGAAAAAAAATATATATATATAAAATTTATTTCTCATTTCTATATAACATGTAAACTACAATTGACTAATTTGCGGTATAAAATGTAAATCAGTTTAAACTGATTTGTATATTAGATAAAAAAAAATTGTTATATACGTTTCATAAATTTATGCGCGCGCGTGTGTTTGTATGTGTGTGTATATGTATAAAGATACTTAGTAGAGAGCGCTTGTAGGAAAGCATGCAAAAATTATTCGTCTACATTATACGAATAATTTTCTTTTTGGTACATATATATATATAAATATCTATTTATTGTTTATCCTCATCCGCTTCGCCGACAGCTTCAGCTAAGTGATCGCAGTGCTCCTCCAAATCTTCCTGAAAATTGAGAGAACATATTATTTATATATACATGAAATTATCACCTTAATTTGTAAACTATGTACACAATAAAGTAATTAAATTAATCGAACGAAAATGTTCCCTTCTATTATGATATAAAAATTTTAAAACTTGTAAATAATTTAAAATTTAAAATTATTGTAACAATATGAAAAAAAAGAAAAACTTTTTTTCCCGAAGGAAACGAAAGAACGAGATTTTTAAATCTAAAGTTATCCTCGGTTGAAAGAAGCAATCGCCCCCGAAAAAAAGGTATATGTGTATGCAAGACCTCCTCGAGTTCCAAGCATTTTCCCCATTCCTTGAGCGAGATTTTGTGATCGTTGTCAGTGTCACAGGAGTCGAGGAAAGGAGCGATGCAATGCTCGAGAGCCATGAGCGGGGCACGAATCGGGAAAAGTTCGTGTCTCGATATAGCTCGGTCGTGAGGATGGCCATCGAGATCGCACCACTTCCAAATAGCTGCGTTTGACCATCGTAACGTGTGGTTCGTTTCGGCTTCACGCTGCATCTTCAAATAATAATGCGGGAGCTCTTGGCGGTCGGCTAAGTCGCGCATTATGTTGAACAGCCAGTCGCGCATACGCCGCGGAAAGTCGAGCCTGTCTTCTTCTTTGCATGCCTGTTACAACAAACAGTTTTACGTGTTTATTCAATTATCTTCACACTTATTATTTTTCTTTTTTTTTGCTGTTATATCAATTTTTAATGACACATGTGCCGTACGTTTAATATTTTACGCATGATAAATAATGTACACCAAGCATCGAAAATAGTTTGTTACAGTTATTGCTGTAAAATTTTATTATTTAAGTATAAAATTCTTTTATTCTGACAGATTGCACGTCACTGAGAAAAATATTTAATAAAAATTCCTCTATTTTATAGTAACGCTGGGATATACTTGGATTATTATAATTTTTACTACATTCTACTTCAAATATTCACATTTTTATAGTAATATTTAGTACAATTTATAACAAACATTGCGGTATAAATAATACAATATTTGCTATTATTTGATAAAATGTATAGTCAAAATTGTGTTAATGAAAGTGTACATTAACATTACTAAAAAAAATATACGCAAAGAAAAATGTTTGATTAAAAATTACTACAATCTTTATACCGAATAGGGGTGACAAGAGATTGGAATAAAAAAAGTTGCTATACTATCTATTTATAAAATTTTAACACAAAATTGTAGCAAATATTAATGCATATATACTTATTAAATTTTACTATATATTGTATAGTAATTTTTCTTATTCTGTCATTCCGTCCCGTTTTTGCCAAAAGCTACAGTAATGTTTAATAAAACATTGTTTCCATATTATGATTATTTACACAAAATAATCGAAATATTTGCAGTACCTGGCAAACGATACACTTAATTTTAGTTATATTTAAACAATATGTATTGAAAAGATCATTTGCAATGTCTGTATAAATAATGCTATATAAAAAGGTAAATAAACAAAGAAAGTTATATACATATATCAGAAATGCAGAAGGTCCTATATACACTTACTGGCATCTGCTTACAAGCACCATAATATTCAATATGCACGTGCTCGTAATCGGGTCCTTTACAACGTGGATCGTTAGTGTCGCAGAAGCATCTGGCTTGGTATACCTCGCAATCGCTTCCGAAGGTCTCGTTATAATTTGTGCACACTCGTCTTCGCGGATCGATCTCCTCGTCGCATTTCTCAATACAGACGCATTTTGCCTCGTTATCCTCTGTTATCTGCGAACAATACCTATCAGTTAATATCTCTTCATTTTTTTCGATGACATTTATACTAGTCGATTAATAATAAATACGTGTGTACAAATTTTTTTTTTCAAATATTATGTATGTAAAAGTTACATTTGGTAAAAGAAAATTATCGATATTAGTAACTAACTATTAAGTGCCTTTTTTTTTACTGAAGATCTCTTGTATTGCACAATCTCCACGAATATAGAAAAAGGTTTTCTGGTGAAAATTACTACGTCATTTTGTGATCGAGAAACAAATTTGACAAATATCATAAAAATCACTATGTTTTATATATAGTGACAGTTTACTACAATTTTCATGAATTTTTAACACATATACATAGTGATAGTATTAATAAATCTGTAGTGAATCTTATATACTAAATAAAGCGTAGTCATCTTTATATTATACTTATAAATTTATTCTCAATTACTTAATAACATTCTCATATTAAGGGGACGTCGTAATCAAGTTACAGGGAACTACACCTTTCAACCCAAAAATTCTATCCAAAATATTTAATTAAAAAAAAGGGAGGGCCTGCTAACGTTCAGGATTTTTAAAAATATAACATATGACCATTTTCCGACACAGACATTCCGTCAACTAAAATGTTTAGATTCGTTTGATGTCAACATCTTTGCATAATAATAAGCTGAAACAATTAATAATTAATAAATTTTTTCAAAACAGGTTGAAAAACTATTATTTTAATTATAAAATGTGAAAATGAAACCGAACGAACAAATATTTGAGTTACGTGTATAACGAGTGATGAATATATATATATATATATATATATAGGTACATATACCTGGCAAACGCGACCAGCTCCGCAATGTTTAAGAAGACACGGATCCTCTTGAAGTGGTGCATTTTTATCATCTCTATTGGTTTCCGAAGAAGCTGCGGCAGCAGCAGCAACAGCAGCATCCGCAAGCTCGTCAGCTTCCAACATATTGATTACGTCATCTTGTACGGTCGATTCCGTCGTCGTCGTCCTTCGTCGATGATGTTTCCTTCTTTTTTGCTATATTCAACGATTATACGCATAGTCACCTTTCGTATATAGTTTTATTTATTTGTTTATATTTATAAATCTAGTTATATCCGTACATACATATATTAGATTTTAAATTTCCATACATATCATATAATACTTCTAATGATAAAACGTATTATAAAATTGTTTACAGTTGCAGAAATAATGAAATAGTAAATTTGTCTGTATATCTTAAGTTACAAAAATATTATTACATCAAGCGTAATTCAATAATAATATATGTATAATAATTTATACATACGAAATACCAAATATTTGTACATATAGTTTAGTTTATATTGCAAGCTTTTGTTACCTCAGCAGAAGCGTCGCTGAGTAGCACCGCTATCACTAGAAGTCCAACGAATAGTTGCTTGATCCCCATTGTCTTCTCTGGAAAAGTTAAAATTATATTTATACATTGTAAAAAATATCATTTTTTTTTCATAATGAGCAACGAGAAAAAGTATCATTCGATCCGTGTATAATATATTAATTACGATACAAAATTCAAATTGCATTATATATTTTGAATGCAAAAATATTGATATAGATTAACTAACATATATATTTTAACACCTTTAGCCTATATATGCCGGTAAATCAGAAAGCTGCATTCGTATCGTTCTTTCACGTAAACAGTGTTGGAGGCATTCTCAAAATACCCCATAAATTAAAAAAAACTCGACATTAAATAACCATTAGTCAAGCTGTTTCTAACTCGATATCTTTCAAAGTAAAATAGATAATATGTATATATAGATATATTTAAATAATCCGTTATTCACAGATCGAATGGGCGTTGTTAAAACCAAAAGAAAAAAATTGTAAACGGGTTACGATCATTTTTAATGGTAAAATCGAGTTTACGGAACGAAAAGTACATTATATATAGCTATATATCGTATAACTTCCGGCATAAACGCACGGCGTGTTTGGATCGCTCTCGATGTGTATTTTCGAACTTCAAACCCGTCACCACCGTTTCCTTCGTCATCGACAGAAATTTAACAGGGTGATTTTGCTGGGTATACATATATATATTTTTGCAAAAGGGGTAACTCTCGGTGCGTCGTATTTAGAATCGTATTTTACAATTTGAGATTTATGTATACCTTTGATTGACATAATGACTTCTAAAAAAACAATTTTAACTTTATACTGTTCGTTTCGAGAAAGAACTATTCAAATTAATCAATGATTATAATAAAATCGAAAATTGAATTATTATTCGTTGTGGAACCGCGGTAAATATGATAAATATTATTATTATACAATAATATATATTAATTCGAATAGTCGTATAGAAATATTTATATGTAGCAAATAAAATTTTTATAGTTGTCAAACATAAAATTTATACATCTGTATATAGTAAAATGTTATTCGATCATAACGTTTATTTCTTAATTTCAAAACAATTATATATTTTATTGTATATTAATTTATTATTATTTAAAGCACTAGAATCCTTTAATTTTTTAAGATAAAATAGATAGAAACTTTAAATATCATAGATAGTGAATCCCATAGATAGGCTAGTATATACCACTTTTCGATAACGTTGCGTACATATAGAAAAATTCCTAGACTTTTCCTCACCGAATCCATAGTTACATTTATCGCGCTATTCGTATATACATCTATATAACTATTATATGCTATATATCTATTCAACGGCTAAGGAAACCTGCGTTTAAAATGAGTACAATTAGCACAAGACACTTGGTCTAATCTCGATTATATTTCGTCTGATTGTACTTAACCTCCCAAGACCGCAAGTCTACCTAATAGGAAAATTGCGCAAAATTTTATAATTCGAACGAAAGCTCATAAAAGAGTGGTTTGTATTCCCAGGGCGTTATAAAATATATGAGTGCATAAAATTTTGTTAACCCAATATCGTAATCATAAAAGTAGATTCAACGAAACTTGAGAGATGCCGCTCAAAATCGGTGCATCCTCGTCAATTTGAGGAGACGTATCGTGCGGTATTGTTAAATTGGAGCAAAACGCGCGATTCCGCGTTAAGTGAATAAACTCTTTTGATGATGTTACGCATGATATTACCGCGTATTAAGGTTGGATGAACTTTACTTGGTATGCCTAAAATTTACTATACCTATATATATATATATATATATATATGTCTATTATTGTTGAAATTTTACATTCCATTAATTTAAACGAACTTAAAAGATTCTTTACAGAAAGAACTTTACAGATTGTCAATTAAGATGCAATAAATTACAATACACTGCATATAATAAAATTTACGCAACAAAAAAGTTGTATTAAAAATTAATAGACTTTTAGTAAATATTATTACAGCAGTATATAGTATAATTTTTTGAATTTTGACACACAGTCATTACTAGACAGTATTGTCCTTTTCACTACAACTTTTTTTCTCAGTGTAATTATATCAATATACCTAAAACGCGTATTTGCCTCCCGTTTATTCCTTCGTTCTTTCGCTTTCTATACATTTTATTGCGCATAATACGCGGCGTACAAATTTATTAAAGCCAATATAAAAGTATGTGGGTACATCACTTGAAAGATTAGCGTAAGTATATATATCATTCAATATTTATATATGTATATATACGAATGAACGCAGCGAAATAAAAATTGCATGTAATATTTTATATCCGTTTTTTATATATATATTATAATCTTTGAATTTCAGTTGAAGATATATATATAATATTAATTATTGTGGAAGTATAAGCGCATACTCGATCATTTTTGTATTTATATAAAAGAAGGTATTGTGACGGTTGTGTTGACATCAGCTGTTATCTTTACCTCCGTCATCCTTATATATTGCACGTTGAAGGTATACATAGCAAACTTTGCAACGATGATAATATTTAGGCAAACCTTTTTTTTCTATACAGATGATTGATCTATATGCCGTAAGGAAAAATTTACTATACATTCTATCGGCGTATTAACATTTAGATGGATGTATTGATTGATCAATCTAATCGTTTAATATAATTATAACAATTTTTAATATTTTACACGTACGGGTCGAGGATGTTTTTCTTTCTTTTCATCGGTAGATCTCTCTTTCTATATACATATAATATACATTTTTCTGTATATTGGAATGCGGAATTGACATCTGTTTCGGAGGACTCGTGCGCACGATTGGAACGTTAAACGCTATAAATATTGAAAGTCAATTTTGCGCAAAAATATATATTATAAGTAATGTAATATTTTTCCGCGACGTGCAAAACTGACTCTTCGATTTTACATTTACAAACATAATGTATTTAATTTTTGGATACATAAATAAACTGTTTCGCGCTTTTACGAAATCTCAGAAGATCCATTAAATATCACAATTAAGTATATATACAACAGATCATAAATGAATTTCGCTGAAGGTTTATACATATTTTTATAATTTAAAGATTGATATAATCATTGCGCTTTGTACATTGTCAAATATAAAAGATTCTAGAAAAAAAATGAAAGATCGGTAAATATATTATAAAAGACTTAAGAATATATTAAAGTATAAAAAAAGAAACGAAAAGAAACTCTTTTCCTTCCTCCGCGATTTCTCTGCGCACGCGAAAATATATACAATATACCGCGAGAAGAAGAGAGAGAGAGAGAGAGAGAGAGGGAACGCCGCCCACGCGGTCGCTGAACACCGGGTAGACGCGCTTCGCCGACGTATATAGATATATAGACGGAGGTAGAGCGTACATATCGATGCGCCGCTAAGTTATCTCAAACTTGGTCGCGTAGGGACTGCTTTGAGGATGCTCGCGTTCTCGAGATGACCTCGATATATCACTTCTTATTTAATGGGTCGTTCGTATATATATATATATATATATATATATATATATATATATATATATATACGACATTTCTCCCTCTTCCACAGTTTTTGTACGAGTTTGTATAATATGATTTTCTCTCTTTCCCCCCCCCCTCCCCTTTTTATCCGAGTAATCACGAGTACCTAATTAGAACGGTAGTATAGGACTAAATGATAAAACGGTTAGGGAAACATATTTTCGTTCTTGATGGATAAGGGAGCAGGTTTATTTGATTTCACGCGATTTTTATATACTTACTAAGATGAATCGTGGTAAATTAAATTAAAATTTTTTTAATGTTAACGACAAAGATTTTTTCATCAATATACATATTAATCGATATATATATATATATGTGTGTACGTTCGTTAATTCATACTAATTGTCACGTGTATATATTATAATATTATAATAATACTTTACGCCGCGAAGATATTTTAATTATATACGAAACACTTTAATAAAAGTTGTATTGTATTATTTAAATTAAGAAAAATCCGTACCATTTTTACGAATTGTTTAAACCATGTATTTTTAATCGATTATGCAGGAACCATCTTAATAGGTTTGACACAATAATTCCCCGAGATTATATATGTTTGCATGTTTTATCTCTATGACGGTCATGACCACGTGTCGTAAAAAATTATTATCAATTTTAGACCAAGTTTTACGAGTCACATATATAAGTATTCTTTTAAATTTACGATTGTACACAGTTTGCAATGCTACAAGTATTATTAATTTACGTTCGAACGAAAACTATAACAGACATTTATAAAAATACTATTTTTTTTTTCTATCTCGTGGCGCTCGTGTATATATATGTGTTTACAATCGTGCGAGCGCTATTTTTAACGCACGTTGCAAAATGTGCCTATCCGATTTGTAAATCAAATTAGATATTCCAATAATCGACCTTTGCGCGCTAAATTTTAATTGAAAATCAGTCGTATTGTCAGACGTATCTATACATACATATATATATATATATTCTATTATATATAAGTGCGTGTATTTTTTGTTTCCTTCGTTTGATAACAAACGCGCGTATTTTATCTTCATCGAAAATGTGGAGCATTTTTTTACGTCAAACGAATGATGCAGGAAAAATAGATAATGTATATATATATATGTGTACATACATGTTGTATCTCTCTGTGCTTCCTTTAAACGTATATCATCAGGATGCACTTAATTATCTTGAACTAGTAACGCACATATTGACCCGAAAATAGCATCATTTTTTTTTCTAACGCACATGCGGCTGATGTATTTATTCAATGCTAAAGTGATTATTATATGCATGTATAGATGTAAATAATAGTTTTCATTAAAAGTGGAATGAATGAAAATATATACGAAGGGTACATTTTTGATAGTTATATACTGTTTAACGTAATTTTAATATATTATTATAAAATTTTGTATATGTACAATTTTAGGATCAATATATATATATATATGCACTTCTTCATTCAAACTACAATAAAATTGTATTATTTTATCCTTTTGAAAGAAAATATAGTTATAGGGAATAGATACTTTTCTATATAGATCGCATATATCTTATAAATAACGTAGAAAATTCTTATAAAATGTATATTTTCTTAAAAATAATTGAAATAAATAATATACATACCTCGAAGACCAATCGGTTAAGAGAATCCGAGAGGAGCTTATCTAAATAAGCTCAGTGTCAAAGAGCAGACCGATTGACTCGGTAGGCCGGCGGAGACTGGTCGAACTGATCGGTCGAAAAGTTGTTCCAAGTCTCTCCTCCAACCGCGGGATGTGATCTCATCGCTCTCTTATACTTGCTTATGCCCTTCCTACGCTGGTACACACATTCATCAGGGTTTTCTTTATCGTTCGTCTTTTTACTCGACTTCTCTCTCTTACCCTTTGGTCTCCTCTCGTTTTTCAAACGGTTATTAATTTACTCGGGCTATTCACGCGATTTCTCGGTTATTGTATTATCGTAATTCGCGAGGTATTATATCGCGTTAGCTTAGAGACGTGAAAAATTTATAACGGTTTTACGTGTGTTACAATTTTTTGTTTACATATATATAAACATATACATACGCGGGGAAAAATTTATGATTAAAACTATCATAAATTTTGGCGATGAAACGACAGTTTTTCGAAGCTAAAAATATTACAAAAATTTTTAATTTTGACTTACATATACTTACACGTCAGTTTATGATTTCCTGCTAATTTTTAATACAATATATTGTATGCATATTTTATGTGTATTACAATAAACTATGTAACTGTTTTCACTTACCTTTATAAATTGGTTAGTTACTTAATCGAGGATGCACTTTTCTATTGAATAGATATATATAAAAGAAAAAAACAATTTTTGAAGTATATCAAACCGTTATTTTAAATGTAACGAAAATAAATTGAGTGGCTCAAAATAAAAGTAATAAAAAAATAATGTTAATTTACAATATTATAAATTATATTTCAATATATAATAAACACAATGGTAAAATTAACAGAAAATAATATTTAAATTGAACAGATGGTTATTCTTTCTTTTACGTTAATTTTGAAGCAATAACTTACGAAGTCGAATAATATTACGTAAAAAAGCACCAAATCGACTACTATATAATATATATGTATATATGTAAAAGTACAATTATCAAGTATGTTATTCGACTAACATCATGATATTAAAAAATAATTACATATTTTGTGGTCGAAGTAGAAAATTGATTATTCGTATACAATTTACAAAATTTATTCGTTTGTCATCAGATTTGGTGCTTATTGTTGTCGTTGTGGTATATATTATATATCGTGAAATAATTGCGGTGATCAAAATCATGAAATACAAATAGATGTCATAGTTGACACTACGTTTATTATACAAAACAATGTTATGAAAGAGATCGTGGAACATGATCATTTCGTAATACATTGCTACAAAATCAGTCAATTAATTACTTTTTTGTTATTTTATGTTTATTGAAATATCACTCTGAAATAATGAATTACCTTTTTTTCTTTTGTAAAAATTTATGTGCTTCTTTCTCATCTCTGGTTTACAATAAAATGATAATATACGACGAAATTGAGGTAAATTTTGGTATTTTTTTCTTCTTCGTAATAATTAAAAAGACCGACATCAGTCTTAAGTATTATTTGTTAAACATTTACACGTTACAATATTTACTATATATTTTGAAAGTGGATTCGATGCATTTCAAATGTACAAAAATAATACTCCGTGTATAATTAAAAGAATTAATAAACTGATGACTGATGTCGTTCTATAAATTATATTGAGTAGCTATTCCTCTTTTTTTTTAATAATACAATTACACAAAGAATATTAACATTTATATTGCATACAATAATTTTTGTTAACCTGTTGCTTGACAATTTATGTTTGCAAGTATAAATTACTTATCAATTTTGAAGACTTTTAAATGTAATACAAATTTTATTTATTAGCATATTAGGTTGGTTACGAATTAATGCCGATGTAAATAAGAACTTGGTTATACTTCCCTTTTTCTCTTTTATCTTTCAAACGTTTATATACTGTAAGTTAAGAAAAAAAAACAACAACTTCGTATGTTTCAGTAGTAAGATAGGTATATTATACTAAATGCAAAAAACGTTACAATACACTCGCGACACGTTCGTCCATTATTTCTTTCACTTCTTTTGTTGGTTTCTTATTTTGGTTTTATGTTCATCACACTCATTTCATTTTTATTTATTTTTTTGACGTCTTGTAATCTCTCAGGTCCATCTTAATCATAATTTCGCACAAAAGAACATATTTTTTGTTAAACACTCCTCTTTGAAGCATGTAAAATGAGCTTCATTAAAATCTTAATTTACAATAATACTATAGGACATGATTGAATTTTGAAAAAAACATTGATTATACAATTAAAAAAGAAAGAATCTATTAATGAATAATCGTAAAAAAAATAATATATTTTATATCTATACTTTAAGCGTATATTAAAAAATATAAGATAGTCTTTTGGCGAAATTACAATAATAGGTGAACATTGGTTTTTATTCGGATTAAGATTTTATACAAAACTCTAATTTTAATCACATTTGTTATAAACATTAAACGGTAGTAACTTGCAAAAACTGTTACACTTTTATTTAACTAGTTATTTTTTTTGTGTGAGATGGCGAAAACCAATTATTACTTCGTATAATGATTTTTGGCCGTTTTGAGAAAAAAAATGTGGATGACAAATTCTCTATTTTTTAAATTCCCAATTGATCTTACTTAGGAATTATATTAGGAAGGAGAATAGGAGGAAAACCAGTTTCCTTAAAATTCAAACTTAAGAAGGGGTATAAATTTTAAAAATACTTAATTAAGTTCTGTAATGATTTATTGACAAGGATTATGCAAAACTTAATTAAGTTTATTAAGGATAATGAAAAACGGTTATGCAAAAGGTATTAAACTCATGCATAACTCCAAATTTTATGCAAATGTTAAGTAGTTTTTCTTTTATACATGACTTTAAAAACGTTGATGAAAAAGTTGATTAAGTTATGCAAAAATTCGCAAGGAGTTATGCAAAAATTCATTAGGTTATGCATTATATATGTATATAAACCCCCACAAAAAAAAGTTATGCAAAGATTAGTCAAGTTATGCAAGACTTAAAAAAATACACAGTCCTTATGAATAAACTTAACTAAAAAACGTAATAAAGTTATACAAAACATGAAAACGCTATGCAAAGGCTAATTAGGTCATGTAAAACTTTATACATGTTTAACTTATGTGTGGGATAAATAATTGCAGAGTACGCTTAGCGAAACTTATTACCTTTCCTCGCGCATAACTTTTTTCTTTCTCCTTCTCCTTTTCTTTGTGCACAACCTAACAAAGTTAAGCATAACCTAATTAACTTAAGCATACTGCTATTAACTTTCTAAGGCACAACTTAATAAACTTAAGCACAACCTAATGTCTTAATGCATGACTTAAATGAACTAAGGCCCGTTTCTTTCTACACGCATATATAAATCTGCCCCCAAAATGTAACTTAAGCACAACTTAATTAAGTTAAGCAGGAATTGTCCGATTAACGAAGCGGCAAATTATTATTTATCGCGTGTATGTTTGTGTTTGTGTGTCCTAATTAAATTAAGCACAACTTAGTTCCCATAATAGTCATTAAAACTCCTTAAAGCGATTTCTTAATTAAGTTATGCAAAGCTACGGTTTAGGTCGATGTCAACTTAGAGAATTGACAAAAAGTCTCTGTGTGCTCGCATTTTAAGAGTACTTGCGTACCATCCCCCAAGTATGTCTTGTTTCTCTGGTGATTTCCGCGCTTAAAAAGTTTATGTTGCACTGATCTTCTTTCTTAAGGAAGAATCTCGCGAAAGTTTTATTCCTTTTCGGTCGGAATGTCATTTTCTCGAGTTTGCGTATATTTTTTAGGTTCTTTTTGTTTTCTTTTTCATATCTACGTACGGATTTTTCTGAGCGGAGCTCAAATTTTTTTGTTTGCGCTTATTCTTGCTTTCGTTTTATTGAACTTTGATGGTATTTGAGTCGAAAGAACGGAAACGCCCTGCTATTACACAGAGCACAGTAGTTGTTCTCCAAGAATTAGCGACGATTTTGGTAATTCTGATTGTTTGGATTTCCTCCAGGCGGTCTGATACCACCTCGAACACCACCTTCACCTCCTCCACGATTAAACCCACCACGTCCACGTGCTCCGTGTTGACCACCTCGCATCATACCACCCGGACCACCTAAATTATTAGACATTATATTAGTTTCTCACGTGTATTATAAGTTTATTATAATACAGTATTTAAATAGTCAATTATGACACTGCTGTGGGAGATGGTTTACTCTATTCCTTGCTCGACGTTGTTCGTATGAGTCAAGCAAATGAAAACATTGAGCAAGATATAAAAACATCTCCACAATAATTTCGTACGATATTTTATAGTACAACAACATTAAAATTGAAAATAAAATTGGTATTTTGAGGTTAGCATACTGTAAAATAAAATTAATGATAAATTTGCAAGTGAGTATAAAGGAGTGTAGACAATGAGTAAGGCAGGAATATAAGTATAAGCGAAACTAATAGTTATGAAAACAAGGGATTACTGTCATAATTTTAAATAATGCTTAGTAATTCAGTCAATCCAGTTACCTCAGCTGCTACTATTGCAATATCATTCACGTGTACAAGTCTCATTATCTCTTAGACAACGTAATCTTTAAATTGATAATAATTATAATAAAAAAGAAATTTACCGAACGAAGTTCATTCAATATGATATTTATTACAAAAATATAATTATTTGTCACGTTTATACACAAATATAAAAAAGCTTAGAACTACTAAAATGTTATGCATGGTTATTCATTTAACATAATATTTTGCATAAATTGGATAAAAATATAAAAGTAATTAATATACAAGACTAAATTTTTAACATGCTAAATGCTTACCTTATGATTATGTAAGATTTCGCATTTAGTTTCAGGCAAATAATCGTTGACAATTCTCGCAGAAGCATAAGTGTTAACGCATTGAGCAAATATATACGTGAAATTCTTAGGTAATATTACTTTTACATTATTTACTAGATAAGACTTATCTCCTTGTTTGTAAGTATAATATGATTTAACTGAATAATTTAAATGATAAAAAGAAATATGATTGAGCATAAGTCGATTGAAAAAAATTTTACCTGGACCACGTTGTTGTTGTTGCTGTGTACCCATCGGACGCATGTTGTTACCATCACCCGGATTCGGTCGATTACCTCCTCCGCCACCACCACCTTCCCTTGGCCGGACTTTTTTCTCTTCTATGTTCAATTTTTGCCCATTCTCAGCAGGGAAATATATTGGCTACAAAAATTTAATCATATATATTTACAAAAATATAAAAAAATAATTTATGTTTGTTATTTAATATATAATTACCAAATCACTGAGAACTTTGCTGACAACCGATGAATCCTCAAACGTAATAAAACCATAGTTTGGAACTCTGGTAGTATTAGAACCTTGAGGTCCTTTCGGGCGATCGTTTTGCTTGCTGTGAACACGGAGATCTGCCACGCGACCATACTTTTCAAAAATTTGCCTTAAATCATTTTCTGACGCGTTATGGGGAAGATTTCCTAAGAACAATTGGTGAGCATCAGTGTAACCTCCAGGTCGTCCAGGGCGTCGCTCTCCATCTACAATCACAAATTACGTATACAACAAGGAAAAAGAAATGTTTAAAGAATAGACAATAATTAGTAGCTGATTTACCTCGTTGCATTGAACCTCCAGTTCGAGGTATTCTTTGTTGGTATTGCTGTGGTTGCGTTTGCTGTTGAGGCGCATTACTCAACCTATGTACATGTTGATTTATTGGTACACCAGTAGCTGGAGGAAGTGCTGGTCCCGTAGATGGTTGGTGCGTTGGTATACGTTCTTCAATGCGTAAGTTTTGAATTGGTGGCTATTTATTTATGGAAAGAACAAGATATATTTTATTACAATTCTTTTATAATAAATATTATATTTTTTATGTACTTACTGGTGAGACGGAAGGTTTAGGCACCTGAGGGCTAGTAGTTCCAACATTTGCTTTTACAGAGTTTGCATACGTTTTTACCCCAGTACTGTTTGCATTTTGAGGTGAAATTTGATGTTCTGTTTCACTCTCAGATGCACCAGTTGCATACTCCGATTCCGATTGCTCATTTACTTCTTCAGACGTTGAATGAATTTCAGCATTTTTAGACGGTTGTTGTTGTTGCTGCTGTTGCTGCTGCTGTTGCTGCTGAGACACTGATTCTTGCTCGTTCTCTTGTTGGAATTGCTTTGAAGTTACAGGCTCGATGTACTGCTGTGGTTGAATAGAAGGTTGTTGTTGTTGCAGTGGTTGCTGAGAAATAATTGAGGAGTCATCGTGAACGGATCCATTAATTGTTACTTGCTGTATCACAGGATGAATCTAAAATAATATAAACATTTAACATTCTTATTGAAATGAGTATGATTAAGCAAATTGTCAAAGCTTAAGCGAATAATTTTACATGTTGCTTTACAAGAGTAGGCATAGTGTAAAACATTGTCTGCGGTTGAGTGATTGGAGGTGGTTGTTGTTGACTCTGATTATGTTGTTCAATGTTTCCGATTTTAGTATCGAGTTGTTGAGCATTCTGCTGTTCATCTTCTTCAATTTCTGGTCTCACACTTTCAACTTCACTTTCTCTTTCGGTACTTGATTCATTGATGTTACTTTCACTCTCAAGTTCTTCCTCCTCTTCATCGGTGTATCCAAAATCTTGATAGCGGAAAATGTCATTGTGTACATAATATTTTTTTGGAGCTTGTGGTGCTAACACAAATGTCTGAGTGAAACGGCGCATAGGATGACCAGCATTAGATAATTCTCCAGACACCTGCAACAAAATATGAACATAAAGTAAATTTTGCAGGTGATTTACTTTTTTAAGATAAGAATAAAACGTAGTGCAATATTTTTCACAATTCATATTATTGTTATTAAATAATCTACCTGTATAACAACACCACTGCCAAGAGTCGATTGAGAATCTACTTGGTTGATTTTAGCATGGCAGTCTTGGAAATTAAGGGCTTGAATTTTTTGATGGATCTGTTTTTGACCAATAGCTGGATTTGATTCTCGATTAGTATCCAAGCCTCCGTGAACAAATGAAGAATAGTTGTTGTAAAACCTGGAAGATATTTGTTGAATACATAACATAACATTTTATTCAGTCACATATAATATGTATCTGAAAAGAAGGTTTGATAAATAATTGTAATAAATTATTAAAAACATACCTATGTAAATGTGCTGGAGCACTGTTAAGTAAGGTATAGTATTGTCGGACAAACTCGCGACCGACACATTGCGGTGAGGGGGATGCCTCCATGACCATTTCCTGTCTACCTTCTGTTTAGCTTAATTATTTTTCAAATTGCAAAATTGAACCCTTGTAGTTTAGAGTTGTGGCTTAATTTTAATAAGGCAGTGTGACTGTAACATTAAAAGATATTTTTTTATTATTTAAATTTGAAACTGTACTAAGTTATTTTGACATTTATACACTATACTACATAGTTTGTCTTGAAAAATTTAGTAATGCACACAAATTTTATTGACATTCGAACAAGAAGAGAACTTAAATATTATATCAAATTGATCAATTAGTATTGACAGTTTGCTGAGTAAAACAAAGCTTATCTCAATAATTGCGATAAGATGTTTGTACATTAATAAGTAACAAATAAAAATAATTAACAAAAATGTCTTTCTTAACACATTGACTATTAAAATATGTTTGCAAATCAATATAAATTTAATATTAGCTGGGTAAAAAGTTTGCATAAAAAATTCCTCAACAGTTGATAGGGGCTACGATTGAAGATCAACATATTAAATAGAACAATGTATTTGGAAGCCACAGAGAATGTTAAGTAACATTAACAACCAGTGGAACCAAATGAATCACTGGTAAAAACCGATATATAAAATTAATTGGAATCAATGACAATTAATCTTGCGGAAAGATAAACGAATCAAGTCGATGAAATAATAGACAATGAAAATACGCGTAAATCATTAGGTAAGAAAAGAAAAAAATAAAAAGAAACTGAAACTGACCACGCGTTCACGAGCGTCCTTGCTCAAAAATCATGGAGAATCACGATATGTAGAAATGGTATAAAGAGCGAGCGCGAGGCCGCGCGAAAGAAGGAAAGAAGGAAAGAGGCGCGCAAATATATAAGGAAAAACACGTGAATCAGCCCTGCAAGTCCTTGAACGTTGAAACGTACGTGAGAAAGGTAATATTTATAACAAAACCCGGTGATGAGAAAATAATAAAAAAAAAAAACATACCCTAGGATAGTCATATGAACCAGGTAACACGGATCGAAATCTAATAGAGAGAGGGGGACAAAAAAATAAGATTATAGAGGGAGCACACGAGGCTCGAAATATTTGATACGGAGAGAAAAACGTGGAGGGTATAACCCGGGGGGCACGCGTCGTTCTCGAGCTTTCGCCGGCATGGCGCCTTTACTTACCTTTGGATCCTTGTGCGCGCGTAGCGTGCAGAGATCCTCTCCCTCGAGGTTGCCAGCCCACCGGGCCCCACTGTTATTTTAAGTATCTTCGTTAACGTTTAACGAGGCAAATAAGCGCAAAAAGTTCTACAGCGAGCCGATTTTATGGGTGTCAGCGCATGCACCAGAGTAAATTTTTTCTCGAAGCGGCGCGCGAGGTTCAGCTACGAGAACTAGCCGGTCCTTCTGCCGATGAGGCTGCGAGTAGGAGAGACGGCGATCAGCCTTCCTCGTCAACGTGATGGACGATTGCGCGTACGGGACGTGAGCGCCGCCACCGTCACTACACCAACGCGATCGCTTCGATGCGAATCATATTTATATATCGCGATAAAAATTCCTCACCTTCTTTCACTTACTTCTCCCTGCAGTTGAGCTTACTTTTTCTATTATTAATTACGTACCTACTTATAATATTATTGCTATTTTATTTAAAATTTATTATATCACTCGTTATTTTTTCCGTCGTATAGAGTGAGATCTTGATTTTCGGAATTCAGATAGTGGTTAGGTTTGGAATCTTGATATTTCAGTAGTTCGAGACTGTGATTGGTCGGACATTTTGAGACCTCTAGGAAATTACGTAGATTGGACAAAATTTTTAGCTTCCCAGAATGTGATATACCTATATATATATATATATTTACTCACACACACGTATACGTACCTTATTGCTTACTTATGTACTATGGGTTATTTATAACGTTGAGCATCACAAATTCATTTCTATTTATTTCTTCGACATACTTATGAATACACAAGTATATTTTGTTTCTATTTTTTTATTTGTTAAATGAATTCGTGTTGGAATCAAGTTTTCTTTGTCAACGCAAGGTCTTAAAATGATACGCAACGAAAATAAATGAATACTATAGGTTTCGTTTTTTTCACATTTATACTGTAATTTTTATTTTCTTCAAGTTTGAAAAACAAAAAACATTGATTTTTGTATATAACATTTATTACAACGATGTTAAAATTATTGTAATTATTGTTAAATCAAAACAATTCCATGCCGAAATGTTCTAAATTTTTATTTTAAATTATTTGGTTTTGATTTAATAAAATTAAATGTTATTTCAAAACAAACGAAAAAATATAATTACAAAATAAGATTCTTAAATCATTATACAAATTGCATAAATTTCAAAGTAAAAAATTATAAAAACTAAGGTGCCATAAACAAAAGAAATTAAATATTATTCAATTTTATGTACACAAATTGATTTTTTATTTGACTCTAATTCTTACCAATAATGTTTTTAAAGGAAGCAAATATCTTTTTACGACAAGTTTAGTGTTCGCTCTTCACCGTTCTTTATTTAACTTATAAAGCAGAAAAACTGATTACAACCATAATAAATTTTCGAAAATTAATCAGCTTTCGAATATAAAAAAAATCTTTGATCATGCAGCAGTTTTTCTGATTTTGTTCGTTCTTCATCATGTAATAAAAAGTACATTGCCTGCTTAATTCACTACAATTAATTTTTTTTATCTGTCGCTCTTACTTCTCTCAAACTAAGTTACAAACAAAATTAAAATAAACTTACACGTGATAAACGATGCAATACAAGCGGTTATTCTTTACGATTAGTTTGAATAACTACTTGTTACTAATCTTTTTCTAAGACTTATGACTGATGAGTTTTTATTTTACAAAACTCGCTTGTCGCCATAGAAATAAAAGTTCTTTATTAATATTATATATCTACAATTGTTAATCTCCTTTTTCTAAATTGAATATTGTGATTACAATTGATGTAATCATAGTGAAAAAGATTATCAACTAGTATTGTTGTGAACTTCATTCAAAAACATACAAATACTGAAATTAAATTATTATTGAAAAAAAATTATTTGACAATATACATATTTGCGACTGCTTGCATTTGCACCTAAAATGTATATGCACAACATTATCAATTGAAAAGGCGAGTGTCACAAAGTTTTAGGTGTATATAAATCGAAGACAGATTACAGTTATTACAGGCAAAAAAGTAAACGAAATAATTCTACGTCACTTTTATGTCTATACAAAGTTAGTGCTCGGGTAACCTCTAATGAGGCGACAAAGCGAGCTGTTGTTGCTTTTTTTGGCAAAAGCTTGAATTCGTTTTTTATGTTGTCAAAATGCTTTTGAATGATGATGATGATTGAGACAGCTATGATGTACGGCCATTAATTTTATTCGATGATTGGTGCTGTCTACGCGGTTGCGTTTGGGAGTCTTGTTGATAATGACGAGGCTTTGTTGTGGAATGATGATTTAACTGATTACGATATTTATAGGATGCGTGACCTGAAATCATCAAAAATTATATTTTAGAGAAATAGTACATTTTTATTTTGCACAATGTACTTAAAATAAACAAAATATTGAAAAAAAAACAACACAAAATGAATTATTAACTATCACTCAGTTAAGATGAGGTAATAAAAAATAATGAAAATAAAAATTTTGTTACAGTAATATGGATAATAATAAAGATGCACAATATTAATAAAAAGTAATTGGATTTAAATAAGTAAAATAAAAATTAAGAACTAAACAAAAAGGTCAGAAAAAAGAGAGAAACTCACCAATAGTTACGATGCAAGTGGCATCGCGGTCGTAAGGAATTTTGTGGCTTTAATAGGGTTGGTGCCTCTGGTTTTGGCGTCCGCCACCTCTCTGCTTTCCGCCAAAGCCTGAGCCTCCTGGAACACAACCAACCGAATTCGTTAGATTATGTTTAACTACTATTTTAAACAACATCAACTTTCTACTTATCTAACAAAGCCATTACACTAATTTACTAACTAAACAAAAAAAACTTCAATCAATTGTTAATTAATTGAATGATATGCAAATTTTAAATATGTATATAATATATAAAACATTTAATGTATATTTAGTACTTATGATATTTACAAACTAATTAACGAATTGATTTCTTATTTAGTAAGAAATAGAAAATTGTATAGGAGTAAGAGATATGAAAATTCTATTAAGAGGCTACAGGCTAAGGTAGTAGAGCTGCAGATTAAATGCTCTTTTTGTATTATTATAAATATGAGTATTATAACTCATATTTATATTGCAATAATGAAGTGTATTTTTTTGTAATAAGCGAAGAAGGAACCACCAAAATTTTTGACAATGTCAATTTGGGTAAAATTTCTCTCTTCTTTTATTCCTTTTAATTTTCAATAAATTAATTTACCATTGAATTTCCAAATGTATGAACTTACAAATTTGACAATGCTCTGCATACTCTTGTTATTTATCTATAGAATTTTTTTTTCATTATTTTTGCATATGTTCATGAAAATATCTATTAATACATGATTATATTATGTGTCTAAGAAGCTGGAAAAAGGTAAGGTGTAATGATAAACATGCATAAAAATCAAATTGATTTATATGTACGTGGTTATTTAAATATGTTACTTTTACAATACATTAAATTATTTCAAAACTTATATAAGTGAAATAATGAATAAATGTAACTCTCGAGAAAAATATATAAATTTTGATATATTTAATGTATAATAAAACATTGACACTGATTCACCTGCATTGAGTGATAAAAATTTTATTTGCACACAAAATATTTATAGTGAAGGAGAATGTAAATGGCTATGACTGATCTGATGTATCATCAGAATTGAGTCACGTGAGCGTTAGGTAAAAAAAATGGTGAGGGTACGTGATTTATTGTTTTCATGGATATAACAATTGAAATATCTTTATCTTTCTCTCATTCTATGTCTAATGTCTATTAAAACGTAACAAAATATATTGGATCAACACGGATAATAATGAAAGACAGAAATGGAAGATGTGATTGTAATCAAATGTTGGAAGTCTACTAAAGGAACGCTAATGCGTACCTTTGCCGCGTGCACCACCGCGCCCACCACTGTAGCCACCATCGTAACTACCACCGCCATAGCCATAGCCGTCTGCATTATCATGGAACACACGGTGAAAACAAAAAGAATTTCTTAAGTGTTCAAGTTCACAAATTATTGTCTTTATTATTAAACTACTCTACTTTCATATTACTATTATTTTTTTTCATTAAAATTTTAGGCTCTTTAAATAGTATTACTATGGACAGCTCTCGCGCACATGATCTTACTAGAATACTACGTACTTTTTTTGAAAATAAATTATCAATAAATTATTAGACTTAAATTATCATTATATACTTAATTCTAAAATAGACATTAGTAAAATTACGGATGTTGCATATAAAAAGTCGACATGATACGAATCTAAACATCTATCCGTAATTTTAAAACAACGCGGTAAGAGATTCATGAAAAATAAAATAAAATTAGGTTATTTAACCAAGGTACAAATGTATCAGTTGAAGGAAATATTGATTATGTAAAAGGATAGGACAATAATGAAAATTTGTTAAGTGATATGATATGAATAATATAAACGTTAAAAAAATGAATGAATGAAAGACAAAACTCATGAAATTACCATATCCACTGTAGTCATAGCCACCATAACCACCATAGCCACCACCGTAATAGTCATAGTTGCCTCCGTAGCCATCGTAACCTCCGCCATATCCGCTGCCATAGCCACCCTGTCCATAACCGCCTCCATAGCCACCTTGGCCCCATCCACCTTGACCACCAAAGCCTCGGCCACGTCCGCCACGTCCACCGCGTCCACCTCTACCAATTCCACGCATACCGCCTCCCATGTCCTGCCTGGGAGTAGCTTTCTTTACTTCGACCTAAAAATTATATTTAATTTTTTATTTTTTATCTAGGCTTATAATTCTATTTATTAATTCATATTGTTATTATTAAGAAACTGACCTCTTTGCCATTGATGGTTTGTTTCGAAGTCCTTAATAAATCATTAGCAACTTGTTCAGATTCAAAAGTAATGAAGCAAAATCCTTTCCTTTGGTTTTTCGTTTTATCGAAAGGCATTTCAACTTCAATGATCTGAAACAATAAATATACAAATATTAAGAACATTTTATATTACAATATCTTTTGATAAAATTTGATACTTATAAAACTGATGCTTACAGTTCCAAAATTGCCAAAGAAGTTTTTGATCTCATCATCAGTAAGTTCTGTTGAAAGACCACCAACAAAGATTTTGCCATGTCTCGCCTTTGCCTTTTTAGGGTCAACCTTTTTGTTGTTTATAATATGTTCACTCTGTGCCATAGCCTAAACAAAAATAATTAATTACTTAGTCATTTAAATTAAATATTAATTAAAGTTATAATATTTTTTAATAACTTCAGTGGGTTAATATCTTCACAACCATTCAGTAGCAGAACTGACTTTAATTGTATCATCATGCAACATAATGGAGTTCTACTAAATAAGGATTAAAAAAAAAGTAATAGTTACCTTATCTAAAGATTCTGCTTTAGCAAATACAATAAAAGCAAATCCTCTTGAGCGACCAGTGGTTGAATCTGTTTTGACATTGATACTCTCAATGTCACCGAATGTACTAAAATGATCTCTTAGTTCCTCTGAAACAAAATAATTTAATATATTAATTATTTATAAGATTATAATTTAATTTGTTTAATTTGTGTATTCAAAATTCAAATTTTTGTACAAAACTACTTTTATTATTAAACAAAATTTTAAATTTAAGCTCAGAATCTTAAACGTCTCATGCAACAGTGCCATTCTGTTGTCTGAAGGTGTCCTAAGATGAACACATCATAGCTTACATATTCTATAAATTTATAACTTGAATACTCAATTAAGAACTTAAGAATTTTCCAAATTTAATTACTTTAATCTATTAATGTTTTTATTAAATAAATAAGTAATACTCACTGTCAGAGGTTTCCCAGCTGAGTCCTCCCACGAACAGCTTTCTGTTTTGCAAAACAAAGAAAAAACTGAATTAGTTGCAAGGAAGAAAAAAGATTACTAAGGTAAATCCCATATTATCACATTAAATGTGATTAAAATTCCCATTAGACTGCTACTATTATCCTGTATTCTTAAGTATTTTAAATAACATTTTAATATCTTATACAAATGTCACTGAAAAAGCTGTGAATTAATGTTCAAATTGATTGTAAAAGGCAATATTTATTTTTAAAATAAAACTCAAACTAACGCATTTATTTTTCAATAACAATCCAATATAAGTTTTATTGAATTACATTAAAATGAAAATTTGTACAATTATCAGGTTATCGGTGTCAGCAAAACGAAGTTTCAAATCTGTTGGATTAAAAAGAAAATTTCTTTGAACGCTTAAAAATTACTCTAAAACTATATTTCATGAAGGAAAGCCAAGAAAGAATGGAAGGAAGTACCTATCATTCAGCGAATCCAGGGTGCCCTTAGCGGACCTGTAAAGGTAATTTTAATTATTGTTTTTTGACGAATACCACAGATTTTTCATCTTTGAATTAAATATATCCCTTAGGTGTTCGTCCAATTTTTAACAATAAAAAAAACTTAATTAATACTACAATTATTATTAAATAATTTCAACCGATTAAAACTTGGACTCCTGGAATACAAGGAAGAATCTAAAAAAACCCTGTCAAACAAATTTAATGTTTATTCCGGAGAAAAATTTAATTTAATGATTAATCAGCACACTATATTATTAGGATTAATTGATTTTATCGATTACGTCGTTACTACAAATATATTACATCAAATGTTTAAATAATTACAATAACAAAAAACCACAAGATACTGTAAAAATGAGATTTTAAGGGTAATTACAGTTACATCACAAAATTACAAAAAATTACACAGCATTACAAGAAAAATTAGAGTTACAGATTTTACAATGAACCATTCAAATCGCAAGATATTTTATGTTTATATTAAAAACTATTTTTAAAGTTTGAAAAAATGCATTTCACTTGTAGTGACGTGTCTCAACCTCAATTGCTGCAATAGTCTTTGTCTTCTAAATTGATCCAAATTCACTTGTATACGCTTTACTACTTTAAAGGTCTTCAAGATTATTCTCCCACATTTTACTTTTAAAACATTTGACTTTCTTGGCAAAGCGAAGTTTTAAATATACGCGTATCAAATTTTGGAAATCACTTGATAGTTTTGTATCAAAAAATTTGAGGTCTGAACTCCGCTGCTGATAAATACCGTGGAGGCAAGTGCTTCCGAGAGTTGTCATCTGCGTTTTGTTGTTGCTCTCAGTTGTGGAAGCCGCGATAGCAGCCATCGGCAAGCACCAATTTCATCACACAGGTCCTTTTGCTCGCATGCTGGCTTGCCACCTGCAGACCAAGCCACATAAATTGGGTTAGTGGCGTTCCAAGATCCTATACCATTATCATTTGATGATTCTTTGACAGGAATTTAAGACGTTTATTTTGGTACCTCATTTTACTTTTGCTAACAATGAGACTGTGCTCCGGCTCACGATGCAAATGGCACTTTTATTGAGACTTAAAAAACTCAAAACTTGAAATGCATTTTCGGACTGTCTGAACATGTTTGTAAATCTATAAATACGCCTGAAACATTTATATCCTTCAAAAGATTTAGAGCGCTAACGGTGCTTTACAAAAATAGTCTTAAATAGATGCTATAAGCACTTTTGCACACAAGGAATCTTTACAATTTATTTGAGTATACAAAATAGGTCCAAGATCAATTTTGAATGCGTCGAAAACCTTTGGAGCACACTAATTTGGAAATGACACTATCACTTAATAATTTATTTCTCTAAAATGTCTATGTATACACTTTATACCACGTAAATTAAAAAAATTTTTTCTGTATATATATTGATCTTCACGATTTCTAAGTAGAATTTGAATAAGTATCTAAAATGCAGCATAAACTTGTTTTATATATTCTGATTCAAGTGAAAAAATATATCTCACATGATTACTGAAAGATGAAAAATTATAACAAACCTTTTGTTCAGTATTTAACTGAAAAATGAAATATTACTTCAATTATTTGAGCTCACATATCAAGGGCCAAAAATTGTTTCAACATGTTGCTAATTATTAGATCCACTTTTTATTCCTATTATTAACTTTCAAACTAATGTTTTGTTTGAAAAATTTGATTACTTAAAAAAAAAAAAAAAAAATTTCAGAACACAACTTTATAGTATTGTTCTTACTCTTTCACATTATACTACTGTACTCTCTAAACAGTATAATATATTTATATTTTATGTACATATTTATACATTACAATAACACTTTATTAAATTATATAATTTAATAGATTATTTTTTATATCATAAATAAAAGAATTATTCTCACACACCTCTTGAAAATAACTAAGTTTTTAAATCCTGTCACACTTATTATTTTTTACAATATATATTAATAACTTCAACTCTTACTTTAGAAAGATTGAGACGAGTTTAATGTATGTGTTTACAAACCCTATAAAAAATTGAGTTTGTCTTCCCAGACATGACACACTTTATTATTAGGTATTTACTAATGCAAGTAAAAATGTATATATTTTCGAAGTTTATCTTTGGACTTTGGAAAATTTATATTAACGTGCATTTGTATTTTTGCAATACTTCGCGACTATTTAAATTGAACCTCTGAAGTTTTGGAGTAATAGAAGTTTGATGTAGGAGAAGCAAACGTTGATCACAAGTAGTCCAAGAAGAAAGACGGATTCTCAGTATCTCGAACTCGAAGTAACATACCATACAGCTGCAAAAAGTACTCCAAAATACGAAGATTTCCAAATACCTCGAAAATATTACTTTTACATTAAAACTTTTACCGGAATATACAATTTCTTGACCCTGATTACTTAAATTCTACGAATAAACAATGATAAAAATCACGTATAATTAAGTTTATTAATAGATCTGACAATTTATCAAATAGACAAACAATCGTATAACAAATATGTTTTCTTTAATAAATATCGAGTATTTGAATAAATTAATCGTTACTCAAAATTAAATTATGTTGACCGAACAAAATAACAAACTCACGTTGTTGCAACAAACACTCATGCACAAAGCTTCCAAATTTATTAATTATCATCCGCAAAATTAGATGAAAATGTTTGTGTATGTGTAATGTGTGTAAAGTTTTTAAAAATATTGATTTTCAAATTCTTCTTAACACCTTATACTTCCTTAAATATTAAAATTGAAGCTTAAATATCTAAAAAAAATGTAAATAAACTACAATAATGTATGAAACAGGTAATAAAAAAGAGAGTTCAAAAACATGTAAAAATTATCAACTTAAAGATATTAGAAAGAATATAAATTGCAAACTTACTGTTGAAACGTACATTAAGCAATGAATTTTTCATCTTAAGAACAATAACTGATTTATCCAATTGTTAACTAACTTACCGTTTTATATTTATTAATAATTCAAATTAAGTTACAAAATTGCATATACAGCCTCATAAATTCAACAACAAAAGTAACCGAAATAAAGTACTTTTACCAACAATATTCATATAAAAATCATCAAAATTTTAAAACAAGCTCAAATGGAAATTGATTTTTCAACTAAAAAGAAATGATAAACTATACATCTTAATCTTAATCTAAAATTAAATTTACGATAAATAAACGCAAAATTTCGCTATGAAAACGAGAAAATAAAGAGTTTCGCATTAAAATTGGAACGTGTAAATAACGGTTCCAAATCTCCAGCTAATCGCATGAATCGAGGACCTAGAAAGAAAGATAAAAAGAGCCATTTCGCTACAACGCCCAGGTAGTTAAAAAAATCAATTTCCATTTAGAACATCGTAGCATCCACGAAACTGTAATGTATATGTATATATATATATATATACCTATGTAAATATATATATATATATGTACACGCATATATAAAAATGCCGGGCATAAAAACGAGAGAAAAAATCTCGAATCGGTTCGACGCTATGGTGAAAATAATGCAACGAGGGAGGAAACGCACGAAGCGCGTGACCAAGTCTAAAAAAGAACGATACAATTTATGCGCCGCCATTTTCTTAGAGTCGACGTGCGTGTGCTTACGTGCATACTGCACGATCGTCTACCGTGAATCAACTTTAAAAACTATATCACAATTAAAAATGGATTATGCAAATATGAAAAGCAATATTTGAAAAAAAATAAACTACGCATTAATTTCATAACAATCCATATAAGTTTTGTTACTTAAATGGGTACAATTTCTTTCGGTGTCAGCAAAACGAAGTTCAAATCTGTTGGATTAAAAAGAAAATTTCTTTGAACGCTTAAAAATTACTCTAAAACTATATTCATGAAGGAAGCCAAGAAAGAATGGAAGGAAGTACCTACATTCAGCGAATACAGGGTGCCCTTAGCGGACCTGTAAAGGTAATTTTAATTATTGTTTTTTGACGAATACCACAGATTTTTCATCTTTGAATTAAATATATCCCTTAGGTGTTCGTCCAATTTTTAACAATAAAAAAACTTAATTAATACTACAATTATTATTAAATAATTTCAACCGATTAAAACTTGGACTCCTGGAATACAAGGAAGAATCTAAAAAAACCCTGTCAAACAAATTTAATGTTTATTCCGGAGAAAAATTTAATTTAATGATTAATCAGCACACTATATTATTAGGATTAATTGATTTTATCGATTACGTCGTTACTACAAATATATTACATCAAATGTTTAAATAATTACAATAACAAAAAACCACAAGATACTGTAAAAATGAGATTTTAAGGGTAATTACAGTTACATCACAAAATTACAAAAAATTACACAGCATTACAAGAAAAATTAGAGTTACAGATTTTACAATGAACCATTCAAATCGCAAGATATTTTATGTTTATATTAAAAACTATTTTTAAAGTTTGAAAAAATGCATTTCACTTGTAGTGACGTGTCTCAACCTCAATTGCTGCAATAGTCTTTGTCTTCTAAATTGATCCAAATTCACTTGTATACGCTTTACTACTTTAAAGGTCTTCAAGATTATTCTCCCACATTTTACTTTTAAAACATTTGACTTTCTTGGCAAAGCGAAGTTTTAAATATACGCGTATCAAATTTTGGAAATCACTTGATAGTTTTGTATCAAAAATTTGAGGTCTGAACTCCGCTGCTGATAAATACCGTGGAGGCAAGTGCTTCCGAGAGTTGTCATCTGCGTTTTGTTGTTGCTCTCAGTTGTGGAAGCCGCGATAGCAGCCATCGGCAAGCACCAATTTCATCACACAGGTCCTTTTGCTCGCATGCTGGCTTGCCACCTGCAGACCAAGCCACATAAATTGGGTTAGTGGCGTTCCAAGATCCTATACCATTATCATTTGATGATTCTTTGACAGGAATTTAAGACGTTTATTTTGGTACCTCATTTTACTTTTGCTAACAATGAGACTGTGCTCCGGCTCACGATGCAAATGGCACTTTTATTGAGACTTAAAAAACTCAAAACTTGAAATGCATTTTCGGACTGTCTGAACATGTTTGTAAATCTATAAATACGCCTGAAACATTTATATCCTTCAAAAGATTTAGAGCGCTAACGGTGCTTTACAAAAATAGTCTTAAATAGATGCTATAAGCACTTTTGCACACAAGGAATCTTTACAATTTATTTGAGTATACAAAATAGGTCCAAGATCAATTTTGAATGCGTCGAAAACCTTTGGAGCACACTAATTTGGAAATGACACTATCACTTAATAATTTATTTCTCTAAAATGTCTATGTATACACTTTATACCACGTAAATTAAAAAAATTTTTTCTGTATATATATTGATCTTCACGATTTCTAAGTAGAATTTGAATAAGTATCTAAAATGCAGCATAAACTTGTTTTATATATTCTGATTCAAGTGAAAAAATATATCTCACATGATTACTGAAAGATGAAAAATTATAACAAACCTTTTGTTCAGTATTTAACTGAAAAATGAAATATTACTTCAATTATTTGAGCTCACATATCAAGGGCCAAAAATTGTTTCAACATGTTGCTAATTATTAGATCCACTTTTTATTCCTATTATTAACTTTCAAACTAATGTTTTGTTTGAAAAATTTGATTACTTAAAAAAAAAAAAAAAATTTCAGAACACAACTTTATAGTATTGTTCTTACTCTTTCACATTATACTACTGTACTCTCTAAACAGTATAATATATTTATATTTTATGTACATATTTATACATTACAATAACACTTTATTAAATTATATAATTTAATAGATTATTTTTTATATCATAAATAAAAGAATTATTCTCACACACCTCTTGAAAATAACTAAGTTTTTAAATCCTGTCACACTTATTATTTTTTACAATATATATTAATAACTTCAACTCTTACTTTAGAAAGATTGAGACGAGTTTAATGTATGTGTTTACAAACCCTATAAAAAATTGAGTTTGTCTTCCCAGACATGACACACTTTATTATTAGGTATTTACTAATGCAAGTAAAATGTATATATTTTCGAAGTTTATCTTTGGACTTTGGAAAATTTATATTAACGTGCATTTGTATTTTTGCAATACTTCGCGACTATTTAAATTGAACCTCTGAAGTTTTGGAGTAATAGAAGTTTGATGTAGGAGAAGCAAACGTTGATCACAAGTAGTCCAAGAAGAAAGACGGATTCTCAGTATCTCGAACTCGAAGTAACATACCATACAGCTGCAAAAAGTACTCCAAAATACGAAGATTTCCAAATACCTCGAAAATATTACTTTTACATTAAAACTTTTACCGGAATATACAATTTCTTGACCCTGATTACTTAAATTCTACGAATAAACAATGATAAAAATCACGTATAATTAAGTTTATTAATAGATCTGACAATTTATCAAATAGACAAACAATCGTATAACAAATATGTTTTCTTTAATAAATATCGAGTATTTGAATAAATTAATCGTTACTCAAAATTAAATTATGTTGACCGAACAAAATAACAAACTCACGTTGTTGCAACAAACACTCATGCACAAAGCTTCCAAATTTATTAATTATCATCCGCAAAATTAGATGAAAATGTTTGTGTATGTGTAATGTGTGTAAAGTTTTTAAAAATATTGATTTTCAAATTCTTCTTAACACCTTATACTTCCTTAAATATTAAAATTGAAGCTTAAATATCTAAAAAAAATGTAAATAAACTACAATAATGTATGAAACAGGTAATAAAAAAGAGAGTTCAAAAACATGTAAAAATTATCAACTTAAAGATATTAGAAAGAATATAAATTGCAAACTTACTGTTGAAACGTACATTAAGCAATGAATTTTTCATCTTAAGAACAATAACTGATTTATCCAATTGTTAACTAACTTACCGTTTTATATTTATTAATAATTCAAATTAAGTTACAAAATTGCATATACAGCCTCATAAATTCAACAACAAAAGTAACCGAAATAAAGTACTTTTACCAACAATATTCATATAAAAATCATCAAAATTTTAAAACAAGCTCAAATGGAAATTGATTTTTCAACTAAAAAGAAATGATAAACTATACATCTTAATCTTAATCTAAAATTAAATTTACGATAAATAAACGCAAAATTTCGCTATGAAAACGAGAAAATAAAGAGTTTCGCATTAAAATTGGAACGTGTAAATAACGGTTCCAAATCTCCAGCTAATCGCATGAATCGAGGACCTAGAAAGAAAGATAAAAAGAGCCATTTCGCTACACGCCCAGGTAGTTAAAAAAATCAATTTCCATTTAGAACATCGTAGCATCCACGAAACTGTAATGTATATGTATATATATATATATATACCTATGTAAATATATATATATATATGTACACGCATATATAAAAATGCCGGGCATAAAAACGAGAGAAAAAATCTCGAATCGGTTCGACGCTATGGTGAAAATAATGCAACGAGGGAGGAAACGCACGAAGCGCGTGACCAAGTCTAAAAAAGAACGATACAATTTATGCGCCGCCATTTTCTTAGAGTCGACGTGCGTGTGCTTACGTGCATACTGCACGATCGTCTACCGTGAATCAACTAAAATAAAAAGCAAAACGAATAGATAGGAAAATTAAAATGGACTGGACGCAACATTACGAATTACGCTAGATTTAAGGAAAAGTGATATTTAACCACGATGCCATTAGATTCGATAACCCGTAATGGCAGCCATTTTACAGCGCGTCCTTTGGCTTCTCTGTATCGCGCGTCCCCTCCCCCTTTCTTTCACTCGACTCTTAGTAATCCACGCGATCGTGTACAAAAGATAGAAAAAAAAATAAAGAAACGTATCTCGACTAAATAAAACTCGAGCAAGTTAGGTTAACAAAAGAGAGAAAAAAAAATGAAAAAAAAAAGTAATAAAGGGAAAAAAAGACTAAATTATCGGGTTTGTTTCTCTTATAAAATAGAATGACTTTACCTGTCTTCCTGGGATTCTTGACCATTTTCCGTGGCGTCACCACCACCACCAGCTCCATTCTCGGCTTCGCCATTCTGCTCGAAATTTTGTTCGGCGACGTCCTCGCTGAAATCCTTGTTCTCCTGTTCGGCCATCGTTGTGTTTACCGAGTGCTTCACTTGCGCTTAATAAACGAAAATATATATATATAGTTGTATATATATATATATGTATATATATATACGTGTGCGTGTAACGTGTATATAAAACAGTGACTATTGTTGCTCGAGGAGTTAGGTCCGAACTGCTCGGCTGCCGAATGGAGAAGGCCGAGTCACCGTGTCGGGGAGTAAAAGCGTACCGATGACGCGCGTCCGTGTTAACGGAGGGGTGGGGAAGGACGCGTTACGCGCAAGGAACTATGGGTAATCGTCATGGCGTTGACCAATCAGAAACCGGAATATATTCCGGAGGACCGTACCTACTCGACCGAGCACCCTCCACTTTATATTTACTACCGCGTGTGTAACTATAAGCTTGTTTACTTCAACAATGTCGGGTATCATCTGCTTTACGTCGAACGTTCATTTACTCACAGCCCTTCTACATTTAATTTTCACTGTTACGTGTTACCTAGACTATTCAATCGATACCTTATCTATTATTTTCAAGAGATGTGTACGCGTTTAAACAATCTTTTATTTTATCTTTTGCGATCCGTAGGTTTATACTTACGTACTCATCGTTCGCTCTTTTGTACTGATTTACCATTTAAATGTTTATATACGGACCGATGCGACGTATATGAATGATTTCCTCAATTGATCAATGATACACTATTAATAAACGCTGTCGTTTGAGTATAATCTTTTTAACATTCTTTTTCAATCGAATGAATTATTTTTATAAAAGACTACCAAGTTATTATTTTTATATATTAATACTGCTAGATTAACGAGGATTAAGTGATATTAAAGAAATAATGAATAATTTTTATTAATAATATTTCAAACGTATAGGGGTATAAGATTTCAGAAGAAACAATAAGAACAACAATTATTTGGTACTTAATGAAAAATAGAGTACTCTCGTAGATATTAAACCATTACTTAAGGTTTTGTAGTTAAAAATAGTTGTTTTATTTTTATACGTTTTTGTAAAAAATATTTGTTTCATACCACATTTAAATTTCTATAAGGTATATAAAACATTAAATATTTTATTGTATTTGTTAATATAATTAATTGAAGTATACAATTAGTTAAGTATATGCACGTAGAATTTTAATTCAATAATTTGAAACAATTTCATTAATTAATTGTGTAAATTTCGAAACATTTCACACAGCTTCGAAAGGCGAGTGAATGTATTACATTGGTACATAAATACGAATTAGTTATAAAAATCTTGAAAGAAAAAAAAATGTGAAAATTCTATCGACGAAAATAAAAATAAAAATGTTAAATCAATTGAAACAAGGTTTGAAAATCAAGGGGTACACTCCTGCCGAGTAAAAATGTTAATGCCGATGACTCCGGCCGGTGTGTCCGGAACTCGAAATATTTGAACGAGTAATCGTGGTGAAAGAAAAATACGTTACCAGCTCGTAAAAACGTAAGGAAATCGTAAGAAATAATGAAAAAACGAATATGAGCGAACAGATCGATAAATCGTAATAACAATACGTTATATTTAATAAATATTCCAATCAAATATATGACAGTTGCGACGCTCTGCGCAGTTGGCGGCTTTGTTATCCGTTCGAGTTTAGCCAATGAGAAAAGAGCGTCACGTCCACACCCACACGACGAGCCAATATGCGAGTCGGTGTGCGTGAGCGTGTGTGTGCGCCGTGTGCATGCGCGTACTACACACGTACCGGAAATCAATAAAGTGAGGCCGCGTGGTGCGCGTATATATATACTTACTATACTCTCACGATTTCCCGTCTACCCGGCGTAACTTACTTTTTTCCCCCTTTCGACCCCTCCCTTTTACGCGTATATATATAGTATAATGACACTCAAAAACTTGCTCCTGCTTTCTTCGGATAAAAGATCATCCTGGTTTCTCTCTCGCTTATTTTTTTTTTTTTTCGGGAACGCGAGGTTTTTGACCTTGCGTCGCTAGATTTACTTCATGGTCGTGTATTTTTTCTCTCTTTTTTTTTCTTATTTTATTTTCGCGTTAGTTACGGTAACACGTGGGGTCAATGTCTCTTACTCGTTTATATATATAATTTAGCGGATTTCTATAACTTTCGTGGAATTACTTTTAAATGTTTGTGAATATATAGGTATATATGCGTCTGAAATACATAAGAACGCGTATATTTTGAAAGACAAATACACACTTAATGTATAGAGGGATTGAAACTTGGACATTTTGTGAATAATATTAATTGCATTGATTTTCCAAATGTTTAGTAATTAAAATATAACAACTGCTTGTAAAATCAGTAAAGATTAATAAACGTTATGTTCTAGTAATAATATAGTGTTTCAATACCTAAATGTTATATAACTACATTTAAATTTATTTGAAATATATAATATTTTTATTAAATGTCAATGCCGCTAAGCCGATACTTGTGTAAATACACCTCGATATAATTATTAACTCGATAAAAAAATAAGTAGGACAAAACTATTTTTAATATATTTTCGTACCACGTGTTTGAACGGTATACAAAAACAACATTTTATCGAAAACATTTCCACTGACTAAGTAGGACAGGATTTATTAAAAGATTTTGCATTCTGGCTATTAACGCGATGAAATGAATTTGCGAATAGAAAATACACACACACGCATCACTAACACGCATAGCAACCGTATATTAAGGTGAATTCTTAATATTAAAAACAATTAGAAATGTATTTGAATAAAATATTAAGTATATATATCGTAACGACAGTGTCATGGAATTTTCCCATTTCGAAGCGTCATGTTCTTAGCAAGAAGAATTTTATGACACCAACATTATGTTTTCTCGTTAAAGTATTTTCGAAACAATGCGAAATATCACCGGATTATACCTGGATATGTGTATTATTCGCAATCCACTTACAAACCATTCATAAACCCAGGTATATATAACTATAGCTTTTCCCCAAGTTCACGGATATACCGTTGTATTCGTGTTATATTATTATGCTTACTGAAACTGAAACTTTAATGAATTTTTGAACGACACACTCTAAATGCAAAAGTGTCAAATTTGAAAGTAAGAAGATTGAACTGTTCTACGCTTTACATCTTTCCGATGTGTAAAATTTTATTCTTTGTATATAAAAATGTAAATGTAACAATTTACATTATATATCGAAATTAGTATGAATCATTTATATTTTTTTATATAAACTATAAAACATAAATTAACTAATTTTGATAAATGCTGTAATTTTTTCGTAAACCGTAAACATATCAATTTACATAATATCAAGATTAATTTTCAGCACTTACACACTTAGAAAGATTAAAAAGAACTCAACTTTAAAAAGTAAAACAGTTTCTCAAAAGATTAATTTAAAAATCGTTTAAATTTTTAATTAAAATTACGTTTAACTTCTAATTGCTAAGTATAAATTTAAAATTTAAATATTAATTAAAGGTGGTTTTCGCTTTAACAAAACAGTAACCTATTACATAACTTATTAATAAATCCTTCGATTAATCTTGGTACAATTGTAAATTGCAATATATACAATTTACGATGAATAGATTATTGTGCTTTTATTCTATATCAAGTTACAAGTAAGCGTTTTTTTTTACATTTTACTCTTTACATATAAAGTATACACAATCATACGAAATTCATTTTTCTTCGTGTTGTAACGTTCGAGAACATTATAAATGTAATTTAATAATATAATAATTGCATGTACATATAATGTTATTTAAAAGATTATATTCTTGTATAAATTTTCATTTGTTTTCTTAATTTATATTACACGATTAATCTTTTTTAATCTTTCAAAATTGACAGTACGTTAAATTGGGAAATTTCAGTATTATATTATCGTTACTCACAGTTTTTCTACATACACTCACACAGTATTTATCTACATTGAGGGAACAAAAATAAAATGGTTGGAACAGTAAATATATGATTTATTTTACAAGCATGCAAAATATAACATTTTTAATGACATAACCTTAACGGTAAATTTAATTACCTTTTATTAATATTAATTGCAGGAATTAAATATAAACGGCGTTTGGCGCACTTGCAATAAAATTCGCGCTGCGCGAAACAGAATCAACATTGATCTTCGTAGTTGCTTTACGTCTTTGGACACTCAACGCAATAATCTGATATCTGGTAAAATATATACGTTCGACATAATTTTCATATTAATATTAGTCGAAAGTATAGTTTAGATAGATAAATGTATTTCGACTTGTATATAAAATGATAATCGAATAAAATTTTAGAAACGAATTTTATCACCGTATTGTCTGGACCATTGGGTAAATTAATCGGTCTTTCGAACCAAGAAATTTGCGAACTCGCTGATTATTTTCGAACTCAAGATGGACGAATTTTTTATAAACAATTTTGCGATATCGTGTGCGAAGAAGGTAATATATGTATCTCTTTTCCTGCGTTTGTAAATAGTTATTGTTCTAAGCGATTTTCATATTTCTAACGAAGATCCAAATTTTGAGAAAAATATTCCGTGGACGAGTGGGCAAGAGTGGGAAGATGCTTTGCAAACAAATTGTCTAAGCCAATCGGAACAAAGACAAGTAGATATTATTATCAGTAAAATAGCTAGTATTATCAATCGAAGAAAACTTGTTCTTAGGCCATATTTTCAAGATTACGAACTGGTGAATATTTACGTGTATTCGATATTATCTCTTTCACTACGGAATATTCACAAATTTATAACGAAATTTCAAATCATTTAGCGTAATACTTCCCAATATCACCAATTATATGTTAACGGCAATTGCATATTGTATACATATTGTAGATATCAAAAAACTGCGGAGTTGTTACTTACGCCCATTTCGCAAGAATATTACATTTCTTGGGCATAAATTTAGCTTCGCCAGAAATGACGGTGTTGTTAAAAAAATTTAGCAAAGATAGCTACACTATGAACTATGTCGCTTTTATTAAAAACGTTGAAGAGGCTCAAGATTTTCTTAAGAAACACGGAGCGCTTGATCAAGGAGGGGTGAGGCTTTACCTTCTTTCTCTTTACAAATAATAAATCATCTTATTAAGAACTCAAAGGTAAAGTAATTTACTTGCTTTGCAATTTATTTCAATTTGTCAGTTTACGTTTCTGCGTTGAAAAATACGTTTTTTCATTTTAAGAGAAAGTAATAAAAACTACTTATACTTATATAGTGTTGTATTATTATGTATATATATATTAAATTTTAGAAATATTTTAGAAATATTTTAGAATTAAATTTTAAATCTAGTAATGTTAATTCTTGAATAAGACGATTGAAAGTTTGATATGAAAGCGTTCGCTTAAAAACATTAAATGATTAACATGAAATACTGATTCGATATTTATTCACTATGTTCTACCTTTAAAACGAGTATTTTTTTTTCACGGGAAGAGAGAGTTTATATTCCTTCTATAATATCTACTACATCTCATTAGGTGGTATACAATAAATTTTATAATTTATATTAATAATAATATTAATAATCGATAATTTAATGTTTGAGTAAATGTACATTGGCTACTCATTAATTAGCAATTACATTGTTAATCAATTAAATTTTTAAAAATAATAATTATACTACAAGCGATGTGCGTTAGAAGATCGATAGAAACAAACAAAGACAGGGCCGCCCAGTACTACTCAACCATTGAAATTACAAATTATTCAAGTTTCCCCGCCTGCGAGTAGGCAACCACTCATACCTCCTTGTACGTTAAGTAAATACGGTGACGGTGCACGATTGCGTTCCATCGCATAACCAGATTAAAGTGAAAATACATTTGACGGAAGAATATGTGAACTTGCAAATTTACGAAAAAAATGTCTTGTTCACTATTCTACGATTCTCTTATTCATTTTTGTAATTATTTAATAATTTAATTTTACAAAATTAAATATATAAGGATTGTAAGATTTAATTTATTTTATAAAAGATGGAATATTATATATATACTTATATAAGTACACTGAGAAAAATGCTGTACTGAAGATGATGTAGGAGTATTAGTATTTTCATTACAGTATATTGTTACATTTAATTAAAAACAATATTATTATATGTGTATGTATGTATGAGGAAATTCACATACGAAATCTTCCATATCGTGTTTCCTGAAATCGGAAAATTTGGATCTATTATATCATATCATTTAATTTGTATAATGCATTCGATTCTGATAACAAACATTAAAATGATTATATTGTTACATTAAAATGTATTCGAATAGAAAATTTTTCAAGTTTTTTTTAAATAATACATTTTTGATTTTTCAGATTTCAGATCTTTTTCATGTACAAATTTCGTTCCACATACTACATCGACGCTTCAGAAGACGAAAAGCACAATTCAGATTTTCCCATTTAAAATAACATTACAAAACCTGAGTTGTGCTTGTATTCGTACGAGGCGTTAATATACACTTGATATGGAAGATTTCGCATGGATTTCCTCATAATATATCAATCTTCAGAACAATATGTGACAAAAACTATCATATATACGTTAATATTAAATATAATATAATATTTTTACTTATACCATGTAAAATAATATAGTAATATTTAATACAGTATTTTTCTGAGTGTATACATTAATTTTAAATAATATGTACGAATATTAATACGATGATACTGTTTCCGTGCAGGATCTTTCAGATTCATTTCCTGGGCGAGTAGTAACGGTAAAATTGCCAAAATTACCACGTCCAGAAGTAGGTAAAATAAAAACGGCTTGTATATTTCCACAACAATTGCACTTTCTACCTGTCGATATAAGATTAAAAAGAATCAGGGATGTACGAGAAATTATGTTAAGGATCCAAGAGCACGTATTTAAAAATAAGTTGCACATTAATCAGTTTTTTCAAGTAAGATATAGCGTTACGAAAATAATATATATTTCGAAATTAATTATAGCGAGCGTTAATTAATTAATAAAGTGTATCTATTACTTTATCACATTAGGATTTTGACGTATTTAACGTTGGTAAAATATCTGAGAATCAATTTCAAAGAGGTCTCGATGCACTTCAAGCTTCCGCTCTCGGTAAATTATATTTAGCCAAAGAGGAAATTGATATGCTAGCAGCTTTTTATAAAGATCCAAATGACGGGGAAAGATTTTGTTGGAGAACATTCCAAGATGATGTCGAACAAGGTAAATAATGTATAATTTTATTATAATTATAATTAAGATATTATTTTCTTATATTAAATATCCGTATACCAAGCTATTTTATTCACCATGCTGATATTGTACCAGAGGTCGGTAACTTTCTAACGCATTGAAATAATTTACCTTCCTATTAACAGAGGTCGCTGTGACAAAATTTACGCCGACGCAAATAATTAATTAATGAAATGTTTTGCTAATTATTGGAATTTTAAATCATATACATTATTTATTAAATCAATATACAATTTTCTTAATTAATTATATAATAATTGTATTTTTTATATAAAATATCGACTGAAGAAGTAATTGTTTATTTTTTATCTTATACAATTATTTTTAGTATTCACTGTTAAGGAACTTCACAAATATCCAAATTTGAAAGTAGTAGCACCACCGCCTGAAGTCGATGCGCTACCACGAAAAGGTCGTCAAGAATGGGAATGTTGCAATACTGTTACTAAAGAAATTATGCAAAAAATTTTTAAAAGTACATTGAACAAAATCGTTTGTCGAGTTAAAGAAAGATCAATTGTGCTAAGGAAATATTTTCGAGATTTTGATAAGTAATTATATTTTTCATTTACGTACATGTGTATTAGTATTATCTGTTAGCTAACGTATATAAAAATCTAAACAATTCCTCAACCTATCTTACCGAAATACATAACATATTTTTTTTAATTTATACAATGTATATATTATTATACAACGTATATTTGATGAAATTTACGATTATTTTTTTATTTGTAGTAGTAGAAAAGGAACTTCTGTAATTGAAAATATGTAATAAGCTAAAATGTTTATTTGTCATTTGCAGGAATAATCGAGGTCATATCTCACGAGCACAATTGCGGCAAGCTTTAGCAACAGCATCAATTCCACTTACGCGAGAGGAAATTTTCTCACTCGAATATATGTACAACAACGATATTGGTTTCCATTATTTGGATTTTATAAATAAATTGGAAATGCTTGTCGAAGAATCGTCGAATGATAACAGGTAGAAATTTAATGTTGGATTTTTAATATTTAATTTATTAGAATCTAAGATTCAAAATTCTACCGACAATTGGCCAAAAATTTATTAAAAGGAAAGTAGACGAAAAGTATAACCGACCATTTTTAGCTCGTTCATATTTGAACTATTCAATTTCCACCAGGGACAAGAGAGAACATCAAACGGGAGTGACAATGCTACATGAAAAACGTCACTTGCCTGAAGAGGAGGATATTGATTTAGTTTTGGCGAAAATAAAAGCAAAGATCGTTTGTAATGGTATTAAGGTACATATCAAATAACATTTTATTTATAACATAGTGATGAGAGTAAGATACCAAATAAACGAGTTCATATACATTTTTTTTCTTTTATTCAATTTGTTAATTTACATACTGCTCGGAAAATTGGAAATGTAGGTTGTATACAAAGTGAAGTATCAACTTTCATTTGTAATTGTTGCAGGAGTACATTATACTTGTGTTAAAAAAATTTACATTCATTTTTTTTATGTTTGACAAACTTTTGCTGTTTCAGGTAGTTGAATTTCTTCAACAGTACGATACGAGAAACGAAAAAATTCTTACAAAAGATGAGTTTCAACGAGGTCTTGATCTACTTAAGTGTCATCTAACAACTACCGAAGTGAAAACTATTATGGATCACTTTGCAGTTCCTGACAGGTATTATTGCATTAATGAAATTTTTATATGTATGTCGAGAAATACATCATATAATAAAATTTCAATTTATGCAAATTTTATTTATTATACAAATTTTCAATAAAAATGTATGCTTAACCTATATGCAAAACGTATCCGAGAAAAACACCAACAATAATTATTGTAAATAGCGCTGTACAAAATTTATAAATTGGATTGATTAAATTATTAATTATCTTAAGTTTCTTCAATAATACCAAATAATGCAGAGTTAATTGAAAAATTCTAATCGTACAGAAAAAGTAAAATAAATTCTTATATTCTTTTATTATAGATGTGAGCTGATAAAATTTCTAACTTAAAAGAACTTTGATAACTTTTTTACAACTTTTACGTATAAAATTTAACTTCTCTACAAGGAGAAATTTTTTTTTTCTTAACAAGATTCACATCTTTGCTTTGAAAATTTGAATGGGCAATAATTGTTCACAAATATGAAAGTTTATGAAATATAGTTCTTGTAAGAAATCTATAACTACAGAACATTTTTCAATTCGCAGATTTACACACATTTATAATTTACTTTGTAGCATAAGATATATACAGAGGAAAAAAAATTAGTAAAAAGTAGTCAAAAGTTAAGGGTAGAAAGCTAACGTAATTGTTGCCTAGAATATTTTTATAGAAACTGACAATTTTGATCATTTTAGATAGTCATTGTTGCCAAACAAGGGCACGTCGAGTACGTGTTTCGTATCAAAATATTTTCTCCGTGTAATATTCATCTATTTTTTTTAATAAGACGTGTAATATTCATACCAACTAAATGAAAAAAAATAAAAAAAATATATAGATTCATTTAATCTATGTACGCATTCAGCCCGGATCGCATAGATTATTGGTATTTTTCGGAAATGGTCGAGGCAGCGATGGCGCAAGGACATTTAGAAAAAGCACCGTTGTTCAGTCCAGTGAAGCACGTACCATCCGAAGCCACTCCTCGTTCCTTCCTGAATTTTCAAGAGCGACAAATTCTTATGCGAACTCTAATCGTTCTCTCTTCTTATGTCGACACTAACATGGAGGAGTTGTTTAAGGTGAATTATATATTAGATAATCCTACATTGTGTAACATTCATTTTACGATCAATTTCTCTTTATCTCTTTCGAATGCAATTGTCGTCACGATGCTTGTGGTACATTATTTATTTATTTATAAATTTTAGGATTTCGATAAGCATTTAAACGAAGGTACGGTTACAATGGATCAATTGACGAGAGTTTTAAGCGTTCGTAATGTTATAACCAAAATCAATGCTAAGGAATTGGATATCTTGTTTAAATGCTACTCAGGTGGTCATGTTCGTCTCGATCAAAAGTTTAATTACAGAAATTTTTTAAACGCTTTGTATATTGTGCGTAAAAACAAGGAAGTTCAGCCGTTTTAAAATTTTTCCTAGTTTATTATAATATGTATATTTATGAATATACTGTCATTGTATTTATGTGTACATAGATATTCTACTGGAATTAAAATAAAATATTTCATATTTAAGATATTTTTCAAATGGTCGTTTACAAGACGAAATTAATTTATTAGTATAATACCTTCTATTTAATTTCTGAAGTCACTTGACTAAAAATTTTTAAAACATATATATTTTAATAATTGTTTACTAAATTGCTACTGGAGAAATTAATTGAATGTGAACATGTAAGTTTTCAATTTTTGTATAACTAGCTCGATAAATATTAATTTTTACAATTATGGTAAAAACTAAAGTTAATAAAAATAGTCAGTTAAATTTGAAATTGACTATAGTGTTTAATGTTATTGCGTTTGTGAAAAGAAATTTTGTTGTATTTGAACAATTTTCCTATACGAAATCTGCATGTTAATGTTATTTAAAACATTGTAAAGGACATAATAACTACATTAACATAATATAGTGATGACATATACAATAATAAACATAGCAGCATAATAAATAAGTTAGTTGAAAGATCAATAAATTTCAATAATATATATTAATTTATATATATATATATATATATATGATTCGCTCCAAATTTGAGAACAGGCTGGAAATATCTTCCAGAAGATAGAAAAAAAATTTTAGGTGTTGAAAATAATTTGCCTAAGAGTTATTCCACCATAAAAATGGAAATTTTTCCATTTTTTAGAAAAATTTCTATTTTCAAAGCCATTTATCTCAAAATCTATTGATTTTTTTGAAAAATTATAAAAAACTTTTGTTCAAAATAATCTTAGAACTTATCTACCTGGGTTACAATTCTTAATTTTAAAATCTCGAAGAGATAGAACACCAGGAAATATTGAAATCTAAAAAAGGCGACCACGCCACAATCGATTTTGATCTAACACCGCTCAAAAGATCCATTTTTCGCGAGCTTTCGAATGGCGGTGGTTAGATTATTGGCCAAGACCTTTGGTGTAAGTTATGCCTCTAAATACATGAAAATCAGTGATTTTATGAGGTTATTTTATAACTTACACAAAGTCTTGGCCAATAATCTAACCACCGCCATTCGAAATTCTGAAGTCACTTGACATAAAAATTTTTAAACATATATATTTTAATAGTGTTTACTAAATTGCTACTGGAGAAATTAATTGAATGTGAACATGTAAGTTTTTCAATTTTTGTATAACTAGCTCGATAAATATTATTTTTACAAGTATGGTAAAAACTAAAGTTAATAAAAATAGTCAGTTAAATTTGAAATTGACTATAGTGTTTAATGTTATTGCGTTTGTGAAAAGAAATTTTGTTGTATTTGAACAATTTTCCTATACGAAATCTGCATGTTAATGTTATTTAAAACATTGTAAAGGACATAATAACTACATTAACATAATATAGTGATGACATATACAATAATAAACATAGCAGCATAATAAATAAGTTAGTTGAAAGATCAATAAATTTCAATAATATATATTAATTTATATATATATATATATATATATATATATATATATATATATATATATATATATATATATATATATATATAAATTCGAAATAGTATTTATTGTATTGGCACCAACTAACATATATTCCTTAGAAAATTAATGTATTGAATTAAAAATTAGAAATTATTAGAATTATTAAATTATAAATTAGAAAATGTTGTAAGAATTCGGTATAATTTAAAAATGTTTGGACGAAAATATATATTTTATTATGCAAACTTTTTTAAAGATGTATTCTATTTATCAACTTGGAAACCTATACAACGATGCATTATTCAATTATTTTAGCGCTTCTGTATAAGAGTTTTTCATTAAAAAAGTAGATCTTGTTAAATAAATGATGAAAATTAATTTATTTTGCCCAGTAAGTAAAAATAATGCCATCCTGTTAAGGAGTTGGCAAACTCTATACGTCACCATCCGAGTCTTTTATCAACTCAGAGATGCTCAAACTAGTAATTTGCATAAAAAATTAAGTAAATAATTGACATTCATTGCGATAGAATCTAAACATTTTTAATGCCACATAAGTATCTCTTATAAACTACTTCGAACTTTAATATAAATTAATAATGTACGTAAATTCGGTGTTTCTCAGTCAATAGAATACTCGGATGATGTTTGTGACATAACGAGTTTTACATCATCTTGAACTTAGTAATTATCAAAGCTCTCTGAAATTATCGTGCAATATTTGCGTTCAATAAGATCAATAGTCGCTATTCCTCAAGTTTGGATTATGAAATAAGAAAGGATATACAGAGTATTTATTTAAGTGGCAATTTTATTTTTTATCAGAAAATATTTACGTTGTGCATACAAGTTTGTTTTTTTAGTAAAAATTCGTTCGGAAATGAAATGAATTATTGTTCTGCAAATGAAAACGATAGTAAATGGTTTATTTACGAAAATAACCAATATCAATAATTTAAGTAGAAATAAATAATTCAATTTTTAAGAAAAGATTCGCTTATATCCTTTAAGTGTAAATTTTATTAACCTTTAGTAGAATAATAAATCTGTATATCAACAAAATATTTCCTAAATTTTACCAAAATTACAATGATTGTAAAATTACGTGTGCTCTGTACAAAGCTATAAATATATCAGGACACTTGCAAGTTTACGAAGTAAGTATGGTTGAATAAACTGAAAATAAAATGTTAGACTTAGATAAAATGGATAGTTGTAAAGATTGTTATTTATATTATTTTATAGAAATAGAGAATGTTATGTAGTTTTAGATTTATAGTAAATTTATATACCGAGTAAAATAATGTAATGAAAATTTATAAAAATTAAATAAATAACGAAAATATTCTTATTCATTGATAGTGGCAATAAAAAAAGTTACGAAAGATATATTCTCAATAGAATATAAATCTATACTGTTTATCGCACACCAAAGGAGAGCACGATAAGTTACATATCTTTTAATGTAGAATACGTTTTAAGAAAATTTTGTTTCTTTTGCTATAATTTTATTACAGAATGCTATAGAACTATATAACTTTATATATTATACATACATATAGTTATACATTATTCAATATATATAAGGAAATAAGTTGCTAATTCTAACACGAAGAGTCTACACTCTTTGGAATACCGATCTTTATTAAATTCTAAGATATGATTTCTACTATAAGAATATGAAGAAACACGGAGTTATAGACTCTAACGATATTTTTTACGTAATTTATAAGCAAATAACCAAAAATCTCGCCAAATAACTCTTGATTTTCAGCACTTATAACTCGAAAACAATTGGAGATATATATTAAAACCAAAGGTGAAAAGAGAGCTGAAATCAAATAGTTATATATATTTTTGAAAAAAAAGCTTAAGGAGATGTGATACCCAAATTACAGGAACCTACCTCTAAAATAACTAATGGAATTAAAAATCTGCAAAAATTTACAGATAATGTTGAAAGCAAATATAATACCGTTACAGAGCGATTGTTTCAAAATAATAAATTTAAAATGAATTATATAGAAATAACCATTTTTTGGTCGGTAATATACAGCTAAAAACAATGCTGCACGGCTGCTCAAAAATCTCGTTGATTTATTGATAAAAAAATTTGAATAAAATTCCTAGACTATCTTTAATGTAAATACAACACCGTTACAGAGCGTTTTTTGCGATAAAGTATACTGTTCGCTTAAGAAAAAATAAACCTCAATTTGGTCAAAAGTTATGGAAGAAATATGAATTAGACGAAATTTCGAAATCATCAAATTGTAATGCTAAATTTTAATTAAAATTTCGTCTAATTCTTATTTCATCCATAATTTTTGACCAAATTAAAATATTTGAGCTTCTTTCTTTCAAAATGTGTCTACTAAATCTCAGTTTTTTTTGGACTTGTGTTTGAATGTGCATCTTTACTCGTCTTCGAATTATAAGCGACGAAAACTCAGGGTTTTACGAAATTTGCTTATGTCTATCGTAAAAAAGAGCATTGGAATCTATTACTCCGGTTTTCTATATATTTTTATAGTAGTAAACGCATCCTCTCCTGATAAGTATTAAAATTTTTGAAAAGAACTCAAAGTGACTGAGTGGGTAGTTGGCTTAACTAAATGATTGGTAATAAATTGGTAATGTTTAGGATAATCAATTTGTTTTAGGGTCGTTGAAAAGAAAGAACAGTTACTGTAAGTATCGTAAAGTTAGTTACGAGTAATAAAGTTGATAGATCAACCACTTTATTTTGGTTGGACATTGGTTTTTTCCTCGATTTAGAAAAATCGTACATTTAAATAACACTGTATTGTATGGTAAACCTCTGCATAGAAGTCGTTATTATATTATATTAAATAAATATATATTATATTTATTTATAATTATACCTTATTGTAGCTAATCATGGAATGTGCGTCTATTTAAAATGACTATTGCATTTGCCCGATCGTGAATATAGTATAAAATATTTCAAATTTTAAACCTAAGTTTAGAAATAATTAAAAATTGCTTCTTTAATATATAAAAATATATACTATCTAACATTATAACTTACAGTTTTAGCTAAAATATTAATTAGTATTTCATACAGAAAAAATGATTGAACTTATATAATACTTTGTGGTTAAGTATATATCAAATTAAAGTTTTCTTTACTATAAAGTCTGGGTGTAAAAAAATAATACTATATATTTTATTATTAAATACTAAAATAGTTATATTTTTTTAACCACAAGTTTTAATTGTAATCCAGTAAAATAATATTTTACATTATTTAAAAATTGCAATACTATCTGGCAATTTTAATATCCTACATCACCAATGATAAAATAGACATCATTATTTTTATCTAATAAAGTTCCTAAAAGAGGCCTGCGATGGCTTGGTCGGTAGGGCGACGGACTCGTAATCTGAAGGTCCCAGGTTTGATTCCCGGCCCGGCCGATTGATACAAGCACCACTAGCGACTGTATTTTCAACAAGTGCTTTCTTCACCAAGACATCGTATGACCTCCGTCGCTGATTAGCAAGTTCTTCTTAGTAGTTATGTAAAATAATTTATTATTTCACTTACCTAAGGATATACAATCTACATGATTTACCAATTAATTAATAATTAATAAGATAAAAGCTAAGATGTATGTAATTATTTATAAAATGTAACATCAGTTAAAATAGTCAGAATTAACACACATATGAAGCGTTTAACCAACGGTGGTGCAAGTATTATTTATTATTTAAAAGAATAAAAAAGAAATGTCCATTTTATTAGTATTGCAGAAATTAATTTTGCACAAATTAATATCATTAGAATATTATTTATTTATTACTGTAAAACATGTGAGGGCCCGAAATGAAAATAATAGTGTAAGATACTTTTCATATAAAAAATCTGTATTCAGATGGTAGAAATTTTTGCATGGTTCAAAATACTTGTCGATTTCAGTTTGATTTCAATTCTTTCAATTGCAGAATTTTTTATACGAAATTTTCGTAATATTTATAAAAAATGTTTCATTAAAATCAAAGAAATAGATAAAATAAGGTAGTTAGAAATTAAAATTATTTATTTATCAGATAACAATGTCAGATTGAATTGCAGAATTTATTTATCAGATAACAAATTTTCAAAGTTCGATTAGAATAGCACAATACTGCGGGTTTTTTGACACCTTCTGGAAGGTGTTTTCGAATTGAATACTTGAATTGCAGAAAAATATATGGAATATAAGTTAGATATAGAAAAGGTGTAATAAAATATAAATAAGTAGAGAAAATATGGGAATTAGAATCAAAGATATTTTTATCTTATACTTTAAAATTTATCAGACAGATAACAATTTTATTTATCAGATAACAATTTTCAAAGTTTGATTAGAATAACACATATACTTGCGGGTTTTGACACCTTTTTGAAAGGTGTTTTTGATTGAGTACTTTCAATTGCAGGAAAAACTATTATGGAGTATAAATTACTTATAAAAAGGTGTAATTAAATATAAATAAGTATAAAAATAGAATTATCTTAAAATGCAATAATTAATATATTTAATTTTTAACCCATTGTATATATCTATGGATATTGGAAAAGTGTATGTTATACTTGATAATATTTATTTCATCTTCAAACAATTTTGCATCTGTATTTAAAGCATTACATTGAATTTTTAGATCCGTTATTATATGAGTATACGTTTAAAAATTTTATGAGTTATCAGAATGAGTAAACAAATACACATCTTTCATGTTTATGTCACAACTTTTTTTTTTTGCGCACGGAAAAAATACATATATTATGTATTCTTGAAAAAACAATTTTAAAATATATATATTATATTTATTTATAATTATACCTTATTGTAGCTAATCATGGAATGTGCGTCTATTTAAAATGACTATTGCATTTGCCCGATCGTGAATATAGTATAAAATATTTCAAATTTTAAACCTAAGTTTAGAAATAATTAAAAATTGCTTCTTTAATATATAAAAATATATACTATCTAACATTATAACTTACAGTTTTAGCTAAAATATTAATTAGTATTTCATACAGAAAAAATGATTGAACTTATATAATACTTTGTGGTTAAGTATATATCAAATTAAAGTTTTCTTTACTATAAAGTCTGGGTGTAAAAAAATAATACTATATATTTTATTATTAAATACTAAAATAGTTATATTTTTTTAACCACAAGTTTTAATTGTAATCCAGTAAAATAATATTTTACATTATTTAAAAATTTGGAAAATTTACTACAATTTTCAATGTAGGAGGTATAAATTAGTATATTTCGTGACAAGGGCGTAAAAAAGTAAAAACTGTCCGGCTCCTTTTTCGGTGCCGGGAGGGAATGTGGTACTTTCGGTCTACGTGTGGTGAAAAATAGTATACATCCCACGGGAGGTAAAATGGTCACCCCATAGCACATGTTTGCCACCCTCGCCTTCGGCTCAGGTGCCAATTTACATGTGCTATGGACTGACCAATACTTTACCTCCCTAGGTGTGTAATATACTATTTGATACAGCATGCGGAAAATCGAATTTCAAAAAACGTGCGTTTGCGATTTTACGCATACGTGTATCGAAAACTATGTTTATTCAAAAGACCACCGACGCTTTTAAGAATCTAAAGAATGTTCAAATAATTTTCTTAGAATCGAACACCGGACAATATAATTGTTCAAATTTTTCGTTCCATTAGATGAATACGTAAATTTCCCAAATTTTGTCATTGTACTAATAACCTATGTATTATATAATATAATGTAGATACGTTTGTAAAATTGTGATTAAACAAAAATTGACCGTATAAAATAAAAAGTCGAAAACGTCGGTACGTGTGTATAAGATATAGGAACTACGGCACCCCTAGAGGATGGTATACTCAATATTTATCGGCCGAATCAATAGAGATGAAAAAATGATTCTGGTTAAATAAATAAAACAAATTGTACAAAATAAAGACATCATTGCCCTGCCTTTGATCACTATCTATTGACTACTATCGTTCTGCCTTTGACTATTATTTATACTAATCACTGTGTGAATAGTTGCGTTAAAAAATGGCATTGGATGGAAAACATGTTGCATTAAAAAATGGCATTGGAAGGAAATTTACCAGAATTGCTATTTTTTAACGCAACTTGATTTTTATTTGAAATGTCACACAGTGATAGATAATAGTTAAAGGAAGGGCAATGATGTCTTTATTTTGCATAGTTTATTTATTTAACGAAAACAATTTTTTTATGTCTATTGATTCGGTCGGTAAATAGTCCCTTATACATCGATTTAAGCCTTTGTTTGGAGTCAGTCGTTTTTCATGCGTGGTGTACGTCAAGAAAATGGTACCGTATTAATGATTTATGTTATGGAGAGTCTTATATTTTTGTCATCTAAAAAAGTGGTTTTCCTCAAATATCTCAAAAAGTTTTCAACCGATTTGGCTTTTAAAAAAACATTTATCATAGTTTACTGATGATATGAGAATCTTTTAGTTCTATTTCTAGATATATTTTTTTTATTGAGTATTTTAAATCTTCTATGAGATTTATTTACTTACAGCTTTTTATTTTACATCTTACTTATATATTTTTTTTATTGAGTATTTTAAATCTTCTATGAGATTTATTTACTTACAGCTTTTTATTTTACATCTTACTTATATATATTTTTTTTATTGAGTATTTTAAATCTTCTATGAGATTTATTTACTTACAGCTTTTTATTTTACATCTTACTTATATATATTTTTTTTATTGAGTATTTTAAATCTTCTATGAGATTTATTTACTTACAGCTTTTTATTTTACATCTTACTTATATATATTTTTTTTATTGAGTATTTTAAATCTTCTATGAGATTTATTTACTTACAGCTTTTTATTTTACATCTTACTTATATATTTTTTTTATTGAGTATTTTAAATCTTCTATGAGATTTATTTACTTACAGCTTTTTATTTTACATCTTACTTATATATTTTTTTTATTGAGTATTTTAAATCTTCTATGAGATTTATTTACTTACAGCTTTTTATTTTACATCTTACTTATATATTTTTTTTATTGAGTATTTTAAATCTTCTATGAGATTTATTTACTTACAGCTTTTTATTTTACATCTTACTTATATATATTTTTTTTATTGAGTATTTTAAATCTTCTATGAGATTTATTTACTTACAGCTTTTTATTTTACATCTTACTTATATATATTTTTTTTATTGAGTATTTTAAATCTTCTATGAGATTTATTTACTTACAGCTTTTTATTTTACATCTTACTTATATATATTTTTTTTATTGAGTATTTTAAATCTTCTATGAGATTTATTTACTTACAGCTTTTTATTTTACATCTTACTTATATATTTTTTTTATTGAGTATTTTAAATCTTCTATGAGATTTATTTACTTACAGCTTTTTATTTTACATCTTACTTATATATATTTTTTTTATTGAGTATTTTAAATCTTCTATGAGATTTATTTACTTACAGCTTTTTATTTTACATCTTACTTATATATATTTTTTTTATTGAGTATTTTAAATCTTCTATGAGATTTATTTACTTACAGCTTTTTATTTTACATCTTACTTATATATATTTTTTTTATTGAGTATTTTAAATCTTCTATGAGATTTATTTACTTACAGCTTTTTATTTTACATCTTACTTATATATATTTTTTTTATTGAGTATTTTAAATCTTCTATGAGATTTATTTACTTACAGCTTTTTATTTTACATCTTACTTATATATATTTTTTTTATTGAGTATTTTAAATCTTCTATGAGATTTATTTACTTACAGCTTTTTATTTTACATCTTACTTATATATTTTTTTTATTGAGTATTTTAAATCTTCTATGAGATTTATTTACTTACAGCTTTTTATTTTACATCTTACTTATATATATTTTTTTTATTGAGTATTTTAAATCTTCTATGAGATTTATTTACTTACAGCTTTTTATTTTACATCTTACTTATATATTTTTTTTATTCTCTTTGCTCATCACCCCATATACCCATTAAACGGGTTTTTACAGGGACACCCCTACCACCTATGTGTGGGGGTGAAAACATTCCAATTTTTCCCATCCTGGTCCCCACCGTCTCGCATTCGCCCGGGGTTATGCCCGTGAGGAAGGGAAAACCTTGTAGGTAAACCTTCCAACGCACGTGTTACGAACAATATTTTTTTGATACAGCATGCGGAAAATCGAATTTCAAAAAACGTGCGTTTGCGATTTTACGCATACGTGTATCGAAAACTATGTTTATTCAAAAGACCACCGACGCTTTTAAGAATCTAAAGAATGTTCAAATAATTTTCTTAGAATCGAACACCGGACAATATAATTGTTCAAATTTTTCGTTCCATTAGATGAATACGTAAATTTCCCAAATTTTGTCATTGTACTAATAACCTATGTATTATATAATATAATGTAGATACGTTTGTAAAATTGTGATTAAACAAAAATTGACCGTATAAAATAAAAAGTCGAAAACGTCGGTACGTGTGTATAAGATATAGGACTACGGCACCCCTAGAGGATGGTATACTCAATATTTATCGGCCGAATCAATAGAGATGAAAAAATGATTCTGGTTAAATAAATAAAACAAATTGTACAAAATAAAGACATCATTGCCCTGCCTTTGATCACTATCTATTGACTACTATCGTTTCTGCCTTTGACTATTATTTATACTAATCACTGTGTGAATAGTTGCGTTAAAAAATGGCATTGGATGGAAACATGTTGCATTAAAAAATGGCATTGGAAGGAAATTTACCAGAATTGCTATTTTTTAACGCAACTTGATTTTTATTTGAAATGTCACACAGTGATAGATAATAGTTAAAGGAAGGGCAATGATGTCTTTATTTTGCATAGTTTATTTATTTAACGAAAACAATTTTTTTATGTCTATTGATTCGGTCGGTAAATAGTCCCTTATACATCGATTTAAGCCTTTGTTTGGAGTCAGTCGTTTTTCATGCGTGGTGTACGTCAAGAAAATGGTACCGTATTAATGATTTATGTTATGGAGAGTCTTATATTTTTGTCATCTAAAAAAGTGGTTTTCCTCAAATATCTCAAAAAGTTTTCAACCGATTTGGCTAAAATATTTATGATAGTTTATTGATGATATGAGAATCTTTTAGTTCTATTTCTAGATATATATTTTTTTTATTGAGTATTTTAAATCTTCTATGAGATTTATTTACTTACAGCTTTTTATTTTACATCTTACTTATATATATTTTTTTTATTCTCTTTGCTCATCACCCCATATACCCATTAAACGGGTTTTTACAGGGACACCCCTACCACCTATGTGTGGGGGTGAAAACATTCCAATTTTTCCCATCCTGGTCCCCACCGTCTCGCATTCGCCCGGGGTTATGCCCGTGAGGAAGGGAAAACCTTGTAGGTAAACCTTCCCCGAGACGGCCGGTGTATTGAAACATTCTGTTTAGATGTTCAGGTCACCTTGCGTAGGCCCAAACACCGAAACCGTATGTTCCACACCTTCCGCTCACGTTGTGAAGTGTGGAAAAACACCTAACTGATCTCGAAAGCCGCACAAGAATAGTGTCACCCATCCAAGTGCCAACCGCACTCAGTGCTGCTTAACTTTCTAACTAATGGTAATTGTAAACCTATATTGTGCAACTCCTTTATAAAATCTTGTCTTTGTACATTGCATAGTTTACATTGGAAAATAATATGATTAAGATCCTCGTATTCGTAGTTACATTCACAGTTAGTATTTGGAACCATTTTCATTTTGATGAGTGAGGCAGCGAGGTTGTAGTGATCTGCTCTACATCGATTAACAGTAGTAATAAGTGATCGAGATAAATTTTTGTGAGCGAACCATGGATGTTTGTTGTATTTATAATAGTGTGTAAAAATTTTTTTTCCTTTTCCTAATCCTTCATTGATTATAGTTTTTCCAGATATATGATTAAAACCCCGTCGAAGTTACAAAGGTTACATTTATCTAAAAAACGGTTTTATTTATTAAATGTAAATTTTACGATGTAAAACTTCGCTTTAATAATACGAAACTATTTTTTATTGCGTACAATACACGTTTTTTTGGCTGAAAATTTAAGAGTAAATTTACCGTTCTATTTGCAGATTTGTTACACACAAACAGATTTTGTAGCATTATTTTGAAATTAATCCTACATACATAAAAACTTTAAATAAACGGAATGTACATCTTATAATAACATAACTATTTTGACACCTAGACATCATCTTCGGGAACAAAATTTTTTTTCGATGTACAGTTATTTTGTCATTGTGCTCATTCGTATAGACGATGTCTCCTCATCGTTAGTATCACCCTATGACACCTGGACATCGTCTTCGATAACAAATTTTTTTTTCGATATATATATATATATATATTTTTTTTTTATTATTTTAAAGTCGCTCTTTTTATGCTCCCAAACCGGTGCTAATCAGCGACGGAGGTCATACGATGTCTTGGTGAAGAAAGCACTTTCGATATATATTATTTGGTCATTGCGCCCATTTGAAGACGATGTTCCCTATTATATCGTTTACTATATCGTCTTCTATTATATTAAGGAGCTTCCTGAAAATTCGACGCTACAAATTTTTGTCGCCCAAACTTTCCCAAAATTCATTGTCGACAAAAAATCTCTATTACAATTATTAAAATCTTTCCTCAAGTAGCGTCTATGCATCATTCTTACATATGTTATATTATTACATTAAGGATAAATCTATGAAGGTTTAGAAGTCAGGGTGCTGATATGATGGGCACCCTGATCACCTGGACATCGTCTCCAGAAAGTGAAAATTTTTTTTTATATTCAAGCAGGATGACATGCAGGCTTTCCAGTAGATGATATCCGAATGGCCTAGAGGTCATCCTGATCACTGATATTACATTGATTCCGGAAGTAGCGAGCGAAGTTTTTTTTCGATTTTTCGAAATCGTACTTAATTTTCAATTATAAATAATATTTATATTATTTTTTCCTTATTTTCTTATTAATTATGTTTTTTTGAAAACAATGCCCTCATCGTTGATCATTTGAATTAATTTGTTTATTCATAGAAAGAAGAGAAAGTATTAATTTATTTGAAAAAAAAGAAAATTTTGTGTTATTAGTTTTCTATATCCACCGACACGGTGGCGGAGTGGCGGAGACGCATCTCGGCCGATCACGAAAGTTAAGCAGCACTGAGTGCGGTTGGCACTTGGATGGGTGACACCATTCTTGTGCGGCTTTCGGGATCGGTTAGGTGTTTTTCCACACTTCACAACGTGAGCGGAAGGTGTGGAACATTCGGTTTCGGTGTTTGGGCCTACGCAAGGTGACCTGAACATCTAAACAGAATGTTTCAATACACCGGCCGTCTCGGGGAAGGTTTTCCTTATACAAGGTTTTCCCTTCCTCACGGGCATAACCCCGGGTGAATGCGAGACGGTGGGGACCGGGATGCGAAAAATTGGAATGTTTTCACCCCCACACATAGGTGGTAGGGGTGTCCCTGTAAAAACCCGTTTAATGGGTATACGGGGTGATGAGCAAAGAGAGAATAGTTTTCTATATCCAGTTTATGAGGTCTTATTAGAAATTAGTTATTAGTATTTCTTGCTTACGAGGTTTTATGGAAAAATAGTTTTTTTTATTTCTTGCTTAAAGAGAAATTAATTTTTGGTACTTATATTGTTTGGCAACTTATGTTATGGCGACTTACTATTTTAAAATTTACTGTCAAAATTTTAACCTTTATAAGTAAATAATCTTCATCTACACTTATGGAATTACAATGTTCTAATAAATGTATTGTCCAATTCATGATAATTGTATTCAATATTTTGATATTTTTCAACAGTACTGTCGATGTAGCTATTAGTAACATTCTCTTGTGATTTATACTTTTAAAATAATTTCTTACTTATTTTAAAATATGCTATATATACAACATAATATAAACACTAATATTGAATATAGTGATAAAATACTACTACATTATAATGTAATTATGTGTTCTAATTTAATACATAATGAACATTGAAATATAAATAAATTATAAAGTTTAAATAAAATAATTAACAAAGCATAACTTACAAAATAAATATAATAATTCAGTAATGACAAGTCACACACTGATACTATAAACCTACAAGTAATACTTCTAATTTAAAAAATAAAAATTTTATTTTCTAATTAAGCTCTATCCAGACAATGTCTGTATGTATTTGTGTTTGCTGCAACAATTAAATGCTGGCGATACATCACAATTATTCAATTGTAATCGCAAAACCTTTTTCAATTAATTAATTAATTTACATTGACCTATTTCAATTGTGAGATCAAGGTCAACGGTGATTATTATCAAACAAAATTTAATTTTATTATTTTCTTCATGTAGATTGTATGTATGCTTGGGTACTTGCAGTTTTGTACAATATCGGATAAAAAATATTGATGTAATGAAGGAAAAGCAGATTGCCAACAACAGTTTAATAATCGGGATTTTCGTTGCAAAATAATACAATATATAAGTTAAAATTTAAGTTTTGATTTTAAAGTTTTTAAAATGCATATCAAAATTTGGCTTTCTTGAAAAAATACACGGAGAAAAATATCTGACAAGTTTTACTCTGGTGTTGCAGTAAAAGAGGGACGTACACGACACAGGTACAAAATACCCAGTTATCAGATAAATTTTACCCTGCTGATCAGTTACAATTTATTTGATAACTGTTTTTACCCTGCTGTGTTCTTCGTCCCACTTTTACTAGACCAGCAGGGTAAAATTTATCAGAAATATTTTTATGTTTGATAATTGTAAATTACAGCAGAGAAAACCATTGATAGTGTGAGTGTAAAGCGTTGTATTTGGTCGTGCTTTATAAATTTGGATGCGAAGCGCGCGGGGATTGTTGCTCGATTACCGTGACCTTGTTGGTTCAATTTGTGGAAGTTATCAGCATATGGTAATCAATTGGTTCTTAATATAAATAATTATATCAATAAATTACTTTCATAAAATTTATTTTTTTCATTTTAGATGAAGGAATAACTGATATACATACATTTTTGAATCTTCCGGATTGAGAGTTCGAAGACATTATAGACCCGAAAGGAGACATGTATACTGCCTTCGAAGTAAACAGGTAATCATGCAGGTATCAATATCAATGACTCACAAATATGGGTAAACAATATTGCGTGTAACATAATTCTACTCCACTAGAAAATATATAATATATTGTATAAAAAAAGTAAAATAATGCTGTTGAAGTGGTAAGATTTTTCAGTATTTGCTGAAGTTGTAATAGTTCGTAAATTTAATTGTTTTCTAAATGCACACAAAATTAATGATTTTAATTTAATTTTTAATGTACACAAGATTATGCATTCCAGAACATTGCACAAGTGCAAGTTTACAAAGTGAAACAAACAAATAAACAAATAGCATTGTAAATAAGAAGAATCAGCAGAGATGCATTTACATTATATTATAATAATTATAGAAATCGACATGTCAGTATATTGCATCATATATAAAACAGTAATTTTTTCGCTAAGCATAAAACATAAAAGCTTATAAAAATAGGATTTATTTATTTTATTTTACCAAAATTATAATGAAAATACAGAATTAAATAAGTAAAAGTTAATTATTATTTATTACTTGTGCAACAAAAAATATTTTTATAGAATTTTTATATTTTTATAGCAAGTTTACACTAAATATTCAGTTGAAATAATATAGTTATCAATTCTATATATATTTTGGATATACTTTTACGATATTTTGTATTGTTTTCGATGCAACATATTGTAGTTGTATCCGTATAACACTACATTATTTTGGTATATATGTTAAAATTAACTATTTTTTTGTCTCAGTGTTATGACAAACATTTAAGTAGTAACAGTCATTAATTATATTACGTAGACCAATAAAAAAAATAACGGAATTGTTCTTTTTTTTTAGATGTTTTCTGATTTGAGACAAAGAAGTTTTCTTATTTTATAACAATATTTAGATACAAAACATTCCGGAAAAAGGAATTCAGACCTATAATTCCAAGTATCCAACTTATAGGAAAAATATGTTATTTTTGCCCATTAACTTTAATAAATATGAAACAATGAAAATTATACATTCTTATACATTGTAATGTCGCAAATAGTACTTCTTATTTTTTTAATATTTCTGTGTAATATTTTATAATACACTGTTTAATTGGAAGTCGTGCAGATATAAAAATATTGGCATTACAATTGTTTCTATAAAATTAGTATCAAATTTTTGCCACTAGAACTCTTCTTGAATTAAATTGGTTATTAATTTACGGACTGGTTCAATTGTTATATGTATTAAAGTATCTTTTTCAGTACGCGTGATAAACTAAAAAAATTTTTTTACAATTTTTTCAATTGAAATATATTGCAAACATATCGGTTTATAATTACAATTACAATTACAATTTGTACACAAAATTGATATATTTTTAATGTTTATACAGTAAATAACAGTTATTAACAGTTGTAATGATATGAAATAGTTCTAACCGTTCTATTACTGAAATTCAGTAACATTAGATTAATTATGGTATTTTTAATATTTGAAAATCCTCAGCGTGGCCGTTTTATGTCGATAAATTAATAACTATTCATTTTATTTGCAACATACATAATCTATATTTTATCATAACATACGATTCTAAGTCTGATATTAATTATTTTTATAATATTTTTAGCAATGAAAATTGAAATTTCTATTTGCAATTGCATTATCCAAAGCGTAATGTACACAATATTTTATAGTAATTTTATGATATATGTAAAATAGTAACTTTTTTCAGTGCAATATTATCAATAAAGCTTTTAAATTCCTAATGCCTAATGCACTGTCACTAAAGAAACTAAAATTTCTGCAATAACCCTCTTCCTCTATTGTATTAAAGAGCTTAAATTCGTTGTCACCGTTAGTGGCGTTAGTCGTTATTGTCGACTTTCGTCGTTTCGTCACGGTTCGTCGTTTTCGTCGTCGACGGACTCTATAAAAATTGCACTCATCTATCATAATCTGTAAACGCTAATACACCAATCGATTACTTGCAACAATCTCTAAATTATAGTTCATAATTATTTTTTTGCTCGTTAACTAGTTTGACTTTAAATAAATAATTTAATTTACTTGATTAACTTTATATATTGTGTTTTATTTTATATATACGTTGCACGATACCTCCTTATTATCCTCGAACCACCCTTTTTTCTATATATTTATATATTTAGTATTTTTGTTTAATAAGTAAGCGAAACAGTAAACATCAATTTGTACTCTCGAGCGTTAGCAGTTAAATTGTAAACGTATTATACATTTATTATAATGGTAGAAACTTACGTAGAAAATTAAAAGTACAATGTATCATTTGTACAACAAATAAAAATTAATAATATTGATTAATTAACTTTGGTTGTAGAAAATATATATCGCAGGTCACTCATAATAAAAAGTCTAATAAAAAAATTTAAAAAAGGAAATCAAAATAATTTTTTAAGTATAATTTGTGATTTTTTTATTCCAGAATGTATGAAATGTTATTAAATTTGTTTAGAATTATAATGTTATAATAAATATAATGAATATAACCGAACACTCGAGTTACTTTTACCAAGAAAGAAAAAGGTGAGGCTAAAAGTTATATTTTATATCTTAATTAAATTAAAGAGTTATTTTTCATCTTAAAGCAAAATCTTGTGAATTTCATATTTCATTATAATTTTTATATTTTTCCTATTGTTAAGTTATTAAATTATATTGAGAGGCAAAAGTAAACTTCTTTCAACTAGTTTACTTAAAAAAATTGATAAAAAATACAATTTAATTACTAAAATTTTATTTTTTACAGTATGTAAAGTATTTCTGCATAGACTTAAATACATTTATTAATTTTATTAACGTTTATAATGGGTCGTCGCTAGCTCAATTTTTTTTACGAAATAAAAAATATAGCTTTTTTTAATTCTAACCCAGGGGAGAGAGGAGTGAGGAATAGTTTTTGGTAGAGTGTATTAGAGAAATAAATCTCTCTTATTATTCCAAGGTAGAGCACTCGTGGGATTTTTGCACTGAATCGATAAAACATACATACCAAACAAAAAAAATATAAAAAAAAGTAAGTTACCAAAAATGTCGTGGATAGAACTCTAACAGTCTCGTCGGGCCATGATAACTGTTCCAAAATGCTCGGCCAGTTACCCCTCTTTGCCTCAAACGTTTGTCGCTGTCGGCGAGGATGATGAGTTCTTTTTGCAATTGAACAAGTATTATTTGCTCTCAGGGGGAGTAAACGGGAGAGCTGTCGGTGAGGACTCTGATTGCTGTCAGCGGAGTAGATCGCGATCGTGTCGTCCGGCGTTGACTGACGGGGGTAGCGCGAGCTCGGTTTCTCGCGCCGAATAGTCATAGGCATGATGAAAAGTGCATAGGCATGACCCCTGCGGAGCCTCTTTGCCTCCGATTGGTTGCCGCCACTACCGGTTATGCGAAATGTTCTTTTACGCACCGCTTTTGTGCGGACTTAAATTTTCGGGGAAAAGGCATTGAAAAGTTAATTCTATGTTATTATTTATTATTTTCTTTTTTGCTTAAATACTGGCGGACGTCAATCCACGTTTATCAAATATTGTATATAATTACTATTTCTAAAATTGTATATATTAAATCAAATATATTTTGAAAAACACAATAGAAGTACTTACATATTTCTAATTCTGCATTTAATTTTTGATTTTACTACTATAAAGGCCCATAGTTTATTAAAATCAAGCGACGTTAGGAGCGAGGTATAATTGCTAGTAATATTATTAAAGAAATATTAATTCTGTGAATAGATTGGCTACGGAAATTTCATTTATGGGTGATGAAATATAAGAATTTTCAATTTAGACAAATAATTAGTAAATAAAAAATTGTTTATTAAATATTAATGTAAGTACGAAACATTAAACTAAAACGAGTACAACATTTACCAAATTGCTACGAACTCTAAATGAATTGAAAAAAAATTACTTCCTGTATAGGATATCCAAGTGGTCAAAGTGATCTCCAGCTCGTCATAACATCACGTATCGAATTAGTAATCTCTAACAAAAGGGTTTACAATTGAAGGGTGTCAATGAACCTAGAAATGGATTTTGTATCGATTTTTCGGTTATTGGGTTGACAACCAAAATTTTTGACAACAAATTTGTCGTCAGCTACCCACTTAAAATAATAGGAAATTAACAATAATATTTGTAAATCCTAATGAATAATTTCTTTGTATGTTTATTGTTTTTTACACTTCTGCAGAAAAATAATTATAGTTAGAATTTGTTATAATTTTATAATATTTTATTAAATACTTGACTTACTTATTTCGTTTTCACCAAATGTATGTCTAAAATCGTTGGATCGCTAATTTTAGACACTTTAAGTGACAGGTGGTCAATATGCGGAACATCTCCGTTTTCTAAAGATTAATAGATACTATAATTGTGTTATTAAATTATGCTAAAAATTTATGTAATAGTTCCAATGATTGTTACGAATTTTTAATTTAATTAATAAAATGTAAGTTTATAGTAATACTTTCAACAGTTATAATTTATTTTGAAAACATAAATATTTTGTTCGTTTGTGCAGTCGAACGAGCAAAGTATATCGTGCACACTCGATCAACCAAACTTTTAAAAAGTGAATCATTGAATGTCGAAAATTCTCGACATCTTAATTTACTTGAATTAATGCAATTTTACCAGAGATTTTTCAACTTCGAATGTACAAGCGTCGTGTTGAGGTCGCAAGCTTCAGAATGTCGCGACCTACTTTTCTTTAATATCGGTAAAAATTTAAAAACTCTTGTTACATTACAATCGCGAGTTGTTTTCTTCGTGCAAGTGTTTCTCCCTTTCTCTCTTAAATTAAACATCGATCGATATTCCGCGAGTTTGATGGATGAAAACCACGCGGAAAAAAAGGGAATGCTCGAGTTTAATTAAATAAAAACTTGGTATATACATTTAAAATGAACGTAAGAGCCAATAATACCAAACTACAAACCGTAGAAAGAATAAATTGGTATCAATGAGTATAGATTTAGATTCCAATTAAGGATGGACGACCTGTAATGTCGATAAGTCAAGAGACATTGCCCCCTCGTTGTATACACCGCTCGTTTTTAGATTGAAAATCGCCACGTGTCAGGTGAAGCATCGTTATATACATAAGTATGGGGGACAATCGCCACGTGGCGTGCTCAAAAAGGTAACCGAATACATAAGGATTGTCACGCGAGACATCGCTTTCATACTTTTTCTTTTTATCCCTGCGTTCTGCGAGTGATTTTGAAAACTTAATATTTATAACTCCCTTGATCTCGACGATTGGCTTATAATATATCGTGCACTAAAAACGTATTACGAGCAGTTGTACATAATTTTTTTAACAGATTTAACGCATTGGCGAATAAATTCGCAGAGTTAAAAAAAACGTTACGTAAACAATTCTATCTTTAATAAAACCTTTTTTGTAAGTTATAAAATGGTTTTAACTTCCGTCAAGGATGTTATCAAAACAATAATAGTTACAAAGAAATTGAGATTTTTATTTTACCGAGTACTTTATTTAGACTTGCGGAAAATTTGAAACGATACCGCGATAGCGATATTTTTAAAAATGGAATTGACGTTTCATATATAGTTTTGGGTCTTCTACATGCAAAAGTATAGTTTCCAAAACAGAAATGTTTGAACTGGATTATACAAATAGAACAAGATTAGAGTATACAATGTATTGTTCATATAGATAACTTAATTGTTAAGTTATATAAATGTTAGCGTAATCTTATAAATCTAATGAAATATTTTGGAATACGTTTTAGAAGTTGAACATAATGTAATAAATAACAACGAAATACTATTTTAAATTGAGGTTTAGTCACAAAAAATTACATGAAGTACATATATAGGATAATAAAATTATTAAAAAATTCGAATTTGAGTCGATATATAGGTTTATGCTGTTAGAATATAATACAATCACGTTTGCGAATCTATGTATATATACTGTTTTTGGTAAATTTACTTCAACCCTTTTCCCAATGTTATTTTTGTATAATATAACATTTAAAAATATGTAGGGTGACTTCACCAGTAAATGAACGAATAAGAACCTTAGTTCTAAATATTTATATGCGTAGAAAATAATATTGGAAGGAAAAAATTAGAATAATATGAATCTTTGTAGATTGTATTACTCATTTAAGGGGATGTAAAATTCAATTTGTTACCTGCCGATCCATATAAAATAATTGTATCTAATTAACTAATACATATTTTGAATAAAAGGAAATCATGACATCATTGCCCTCCGTACTGGTACACTCTGTTTTTCTGCAAAATTTTAAACAGATATCTTAATTTGTATTAAAATAGCATTGGAAGTAAATTTTCACATAGCGGATATAGGTTACCAAATTTCCTTCCAATTATTCTCGTTGATTACTGCGCGTACATACTTTACTCTTGACAGAATTGTAGAAGGTATCAATACGGAGGGCAATGATGTCTTACTTTTCCAATTATTCAAGTATTTTATGATTAATTAAAAAATATATGTGCCATTACTCGGTCGATAAAAATTGACACTTACATCCCATTAACGGAATGTCGAACCCAAATTACAGGGACCTGTACCTATTAACATAAGAATTATATTAAAAATATTGAATTAAAAATTTGAAAAAATTCATTTGAGTAGTTTGAGACAAAACTGAGGGCATGACGTTTTGATTTTTTACAAAAAAATAAATATGTTAATAATAATTGAATAAATAATATTTGGTCGGTAATGATTGGTCTAAAAAGGCATGAATTTTCAACGCAAAAATCAGGATTAAATTACAAATTTAAAAATATGAAAAAATTTGAGTATATTGTTCAAAACATGTTAAAAATTACCATTTTCTGAGTCCGACATCCTCTTAAAAATTAATATTATGATTTCTCGTTTTTATTTACTTAAAAGCTAAATAAAAAGATAATCAATAACATCGAAATCTAGCGAATAAATACAGAAGTCAATAACTATAATATTAACCGCAAATTTGTTTTGTTTTATACCTATATACGTTCGTTGATCTCAAACTCATTATATTACCATCCGAGTCATTTACCAACTAGAAGTAATCTTTTATATAAAATAGAGATCAGTATTATATTTTAAAGAAAATAGCGAGAACTTTATGCTTCCTTATATAATCGAATCTTATATACGATTGTGAAAGATTTCAAACTGATCGATCCAATAGACTGTAGATTGATTAAAATTTATAAAACAATACAAATCTCACTAAATCTACTTCACTAATCGCACTGAAACTTCGCACAGTTGTAATTTACATTTAGGAGGTGACATACTTGGTAGGTTACCGACTGAGTAAAAAAAGATAATTATTCCATTTATTCAAAAAATGCACAATTTTATGTAAAATCCGAATACAGAAGCACTAGATTATTAAATAACAAGTTATTCTACAAAGTTTCAAATCAATACAACAAAGACACCCTCAAAAATTTCTGCATCGAAAATGTACGATTGTCCGTGATTCTTCGATGCAGAAATTTTTCCGGGAGTGTTTGTTGTATTGATCTGGAACTTTGTAAAATTACTTATTATTGAATGATTTAGTGATTCTGTATTTGGGTTTTGCATAAAATTGCGTATTTTTTTAAATAAATGTAATAATCAATCTTTTTTGCTCGGTCGGTAACTAATCGCATGGATGCCACCCCCTTAATATACAAAGGGCAACTATCTCGTATTTTTCTTATATATATTATTATAAACAAATATTATTATTTTTAAAAACGGTGTTTTTCAGTCGATAATTTTAAACGCGAGAAAATTTAAGTACTACCTAGGATTAACATACTTTTAAGTCCGAGCCTTAAACCGTCAGCGTTCCCTAGTGTATCAAATTAAAAATTTTCTTTTTGATATGTAAATGATATTTATACCCGATAAGTTACCGACCGAGCAAAAAAGAATTTTTGCATGCATTTAAACAAATATGCAATTTTACGTATAATCCGAATATAGAACTGCACTAGATAATTAAATAATAAGTTATTCTACAAAGTCCCAAATACAACAAGGATATCCTAAAAAGTGTCTGCATGAAAAAAATCACGGAAAGTCGTACATTTACGGTGCAGAAATTATTCAGGGTGTCCTTGTTGTATTGACTTGAAACTTTGTAGAATGATTATTTTAATGAATATTTAATTATCTAGTGCTTCTGATCTGGGTTTAGCATGAAATTGCATATTTTTTTAAATACATAAATTAACTAATCATTTATTTCTGCTCGATTAGTAAACTATCGGATATGCCTCCTTCTTAACGATATTAATATAAGATATGCCTAATTAATTTAAGCGGGACAAAATTATAGAGAAAAATATTTATTAAATAAGTATATAAAAATTTTTTTGGTTTTTACATAATTTTTTAACTTTTACATAGTTTTATAAACGAATATTTTCAATTTATTGTTCAAATTTTTTATTAAATGTACAGATTCCTGAAATGTCCTTTAAAAAGTGGATTATGCTAAAAATTCACGGCACGCTAAAATATTATTGTTACAAATAATTTAGTAAATTAAAAAAAAAATTTTTTAATTTTAAATGATTACATAATAAATTATTTTTCCTAGCTCTTAAATAAGGCCTGTTCCCTGACCTCCCAATAAATTGATCGAAAGAGTACGAATTTTTGTTATTTTTAAAAATGTCGTGTAAAAGTTTAATAATTATTCACACACCACTGCCAAAACAATCTATCTGTCTGTGGTAATATGAAACGAGTACACAATACTGATTGCGAGATAGTGTTTTAACGTAAATTTTTCTTCGATATCAACACGCCATGTGCATAAAAGCAGATTATCTTCTAAGTTACGTATACACAAAAAAATAAAGAAATCAACCGTATATCTGACGCAAATATATATAAAATAATAGCTATACCGGTTTTTTAAACTCGAAACTTCCGTAACCTAAAAAACATTGTAAATACACACGAAAGATAACGTAACGCAATAGTAGCCCTCTATTAAATGTGTATACAACGGACAACCCCGTCGATAAAAGTTATATAAATATTCATGGAAAAATTCGTAGTCTCCTCCCCACCCAATAAAAAAAAAAACAAAAGTTTACGAGTTAAAAGTCAACCCTCGTAGTTTACGATCAATCGAATGTATTTCACACTCACCCACGCGATCGCCCCCGCAAATGCATCTCGGCGACTAATTTCTTGAACGGCCAGAAAGTAAAACTAAAAAAAAAAGAGAGAGAAATATAAGAGGAGTATCAAATGTACATAACACGTGGGTATCACTGGGTCAAGTGATATTGAACGTTTACTATTTTTCGTTCCAATACTCTCGTAGATTTTTTAGTTCTCATAGGATATATCCGTGTGACGTTACCACCTACACTTTATGTGACAATCGGGTTATACGTATGTACGGAAGCGACTTTTTCATCTAGTATAAGTGTGTGCATCTGTGTAGATATACCTGTACTAGCTGGAATCGATAAAGGCCAGGTCTGACGTCTAAAGGTGCGTTTCCGAATTTTCGTTCAACTGCCGCTTGGGGATATGTTATATTGCATCTCTCGTTTATACCTATACAGATAGTTTAATGAAAATTGATTGTTATTATGTTCTTACGAAATCGTTAAAAATAAAAATTTGTTTATACTCGTGCGAAATTTTGTTTATAAACGTATAACGTAGAACTTTTGTTTTAAAACTCTCTCGCGTACATCTTATTCTGGAAATGTAATCGAACTTTTTTATTTATTGTTCGACGATTTTTATTCTCATACTATATTGCTTTGATAAATAAATATTATCCTTTTACACTTTCGAATTTTTTACCGAAAACAATCCCATGTAAATTCATTTGACGTTCAAGCCAAAAATTGTATCAATAATTATATTTTACAATTTTATTAAACTATACGCAAATATTTAAAAAAAAATCGTTATCTGTACACGATACGAATAAGCTTACAACTTTAAGAATAAACTGTATATTGAAAATCGATCGATAGTTTGTAATCTAAATAGACTTCCCACATTTTAATGGATTTTTTTAATTAAATTTTATAACAAACTTCCTTGAAAAATATAAATTCACGTTTTTTTGTATACAGAGGTGTCTTCAATTTTTTTTATTAATATATTAACGGTATATAAAAAATGTTAAGGGCACATTGAAGGTAATTAATTTTTTATCGCTTATTTTCTGCACGATAATAGTTTAATTATTAAAAAAAAGGATAAAAAAAATTTGTATCGATTTTATATATTGCTTGTCCGTTGGTTGATTGATCGAAGGGAGCACGCAAAGAATTTTTAATGATCACTGTGTGTATACAATGCAATACACTATAAATATTGCCATGCGGATGTATGTGTATAAATAATTTATTTTTTACTTCCTCGGAGGAAATAAGAAAAATAGATTTGAATTTTCCGTTTTATTATTACGTATATAACCCGTGGATGTGCAATGCAAAGTTCTATACCTTTCTATTTTCAAATAAAGCGATTTTCGTTTATAAATAACTATGTACGGGGATATGCCTCTTGCACGGGGAGTATAAAGCAACTTGATCGTAATTGATATTCTAAGAATCAACGTAATTGGTATAAACAAATTTTTTTTATTTTATCTTTTCTTTTGATACAGATATATTTAAACTAATACGTTTAATCTCGAGTTCATTCTTACGTAACTTACGTTTTTACGTTTTGTTCGATACCTTTGTAATACTACATCGACACGTAAAATATTTCATTGACAAAAAATTGCCTCGTACGGGATACACACACACACAATCGCGAAAAGGAAAAAGAAGACGAGGTTTGCTCAAGCGTGATCCGATGCACACGTAGAAAAATCGAAAGTATATCTTATCATACCCTGCACCTACGCGTAGCTCAAAAATACCTACACCAAAGTAGAAAAGTACCAGACAAACGTCATCCTCCAAAAAAAAGGTACAAAAGATCCATCGCAAGCACCCACACAGACGTACGTTACCACCAAGTAACATACATGTATGTTATACACATTCATAGAAGTACAGAGACAAAGAAGGAGAGAGAGAGAGAAAGAGAGAGAGAGAGTGCGAGATAGAGAGAGTGGGAAGTTTGGAATCGCGCAGAATCATCCCTTCGACCAATGAACGAGCTGGTGTTCTCTTATCAGCTAGACCGAGTGGGGGGCGCGCGCGCAAGCTCACCCGCTCAGGTAGGAGAGCTAGAGAGAGAGTGAGAGAGAGTGAGAGAGAGAGAGAGAGAGAGAGAGAAGGGTGGCCGTGCTCGGCGAGGTGACGTAGAGCCCCGCGGTAGGAATCAATATCGCGCGCCCCTCAGTCGGCTCGCAAGCCTCGTCTTGGTGCGATCGCGGAAAGGCCCGTCCGCCTTTCGCCAGCCCGAGGATTCGCAAAATCCCACCCCTCCCCCCATCGCGAGTAAGGGTGAGAGATTGCGGTTTTTAAAAAAAATATACTTATACGTATACGTACATGTCTTAAACCGAGAATAGATAACATTTCTCATAATCGTCAACGGAGATATTTATTACAATTATAATTGTTATCACTATTTTTTTGATAATATCAACAGAACACTTCTCTCTCTCTCTCTCTCCCTCTCGTTGTGGCGGCGGAACTTTGACGATCGACGAATCCGGGCACACGCGTGAGTTCTCTCTCTCTCTCTCACTCTCTCTCTCTCATTCATTGTTTTCTCTTTCTCTCTCTCTCACACATACACACATATACATATATGTAGATGTATATATTTACTTGTTTGACTCGATTCATTCTAATTACGTTTTTACTTTTCTAATTAATTACCGGCTAGGTTATATATATATATGATTCACTGTGAAGTTAAAACGTTTTTTTTTATTTATTCAAAGATTTGTGCACGCCGATACGCGCTGTCATGATATATCTATATATATTTGTTTATTCACGCATGGATTTGACAATTATAGGGAATTGCGATCACTTGCATCATACGTTGCTTTCATGTAGCACTCGGAAATCGCTTATTCTAAATTATTTTCTTCTTATATTGGTTTGTCGATTGTTGCACGATTATTTTCTGTTCTTCTCGTTGAGATTTGGCAAAAGGTTTTTATCAACACGGCACGTCATATCGATGTCAAGTTTAATTGCAAGGTTGACATGTAACGAGAACGTGTCGTAATTATAAACATAATACTGACATGACGTATCGGTAGGAGAATATCATTTTTATTATTAACGGTTAACTCGGTAGAAACTGGCTAACAATTCGTTAACATTTTCACCTAGAAGATGGCGCCCGCGAGAGATTTCGAACAATGTTAATTACCTTTGTATAATGCTTTTTTTTTAAAATTGAATTTGTATTGTTTATCGAATAAAACATTTTTTTTAATACTTCTCTTTTTTTTACTTTTAAACAATTATATAAATATCATCAAGTATTTAATTTTTAGTGTTCGATGGATGTAGGTTTAATTAGAGAATTATTAACTAAAATTTCTGGTAATATTGATAATAAAGATTTTAAGGTTAAGTAGTTTTTATTATTAATGTATAACCATTCCAAGCGCATGAAAAACTCAATTTCTCATTACATTTACCCTTGATAAAATTGAATTTTCAAAATGAAATGTATAGGATACTTTTATATATATATATACATAGATAGTTGCAACATTGCATACGAAAATGAAACGAAGGGAAAGATTAAAAAAAAATGTGATAGATCTATCTTAATACAGGAATTTAATCGCTGTATAATAGTAATTTAAAATTTTTCACGCGTTCGAACCGCTAACGACATAGTTGATGAAAAATTATAACGTGTCGACTTATGCATCAATTGTTGCGATATAAGTGTAGTAGAAAGACGTCACTTCCGGCTAAGTAAAGTACCTATATACGACCGAACTAGTTATGGAAGTTTCAGTCCATGAAAGTTGTATACAACCGACGCATTTCGCCGGTGAATTGGTCATAGATATAGGCTTTAAACCCACGAGACAAACGTCACCGCGGTAATATAATGAAATAATCTACCGAAAAATTGACGGACAGAAAGAAAAATCGCGTGTATGTCGCAATGGTAATTAAACCAAAGAAACTTTTTGTACTTGCTTGTATATATATATATATATATACACACATACATATCGAGTATATTTTTCGAGAACCACCTTCTCTCGTGGTTTTTAGGGTCGTTCGACTTTAGTCGAGCCAGATTATGTATTGTACGTTCAGGGTCGCACGCGAACTATTTCTATAAATAAGAAAGAAGGCTTATCGGAAATTTTCATTCTCTCATCTCTCTGTAGCTTCGTTGATTTTCACGTACCTTAAATCTTGGAAGGTGCTTTGTGTGTACAGATTGGGTATAGCTTATTATAAAACGGTGCGATGTCAAGTTTGACTGTGTGTGTGCGTGTGAGTCTATATATATATATATATATATATATATATATATTGCGTTACTATTGTTGTGTACGACGTTGAATATTTATACATATCGAACGGGGTTGGGTTGGTGTTCTTGAATATATGAAATACAATTTATTGTTAGCGGTTTCGATGTTAACCTCGTTCAGAAATCTTATCGCATATTTGGGCACTTTCAAGGAAGTTCCTTAAACAACATATTTCTTATACACTTTTTTCTCAACAATTTGTAATAATTTTATTTTTAAAATTAACAAGTGTTTCTTTTAATTATTTTTGATAATTAATTATACCCTTCAATAACGAAATATGTAACGAAATATTATGATTTAGGTTTATCGATTTTCTGTACGATGACATTATAATTACGTTCTTGACATGATGATCGAATTGCTTTGCAAATTGAGTTCTTGTAATTGAAATTCAATATATAAAAGATAATTAAGTGAATTGTTATTCTAGGGATATGCTATACGGTATACAAAATTCATTAAAATCGTATTGTAATTTAAAATTATATAGTAATTTATAATTGTACACGTACGGGACTTCTTTTAGTCAGTCAGTAGAAATTCGTTTATATTCGTCTACCAAATTTAAAAAAAAGTACGTATTACAAAAGAGAATTATGAGGTGCATTAATGTATTTCACGACCATCAGCTGTACGAACGTTATTCATCACCTTTAAACCGTAAATCTAATACATCAATAATCTCAAACTCGTATCAAATTATCCACTCGACTCGTCATCCGCGATAAAAAAATTGAATTAATAAAAAAAAAAAACGGTAATGAAAGAAGGAAAGAAGCCGTGTTACCCGAACATGTCCTCATTCTCGAGAATGAACCATATGTATATATATGTGTTGTACTATACGTGAATACGTAAAGGCGGCGCGACCGTTTCGATTTTTCCAGGTTCGGGCGTGAATGGCTACGCGAGGTCCGCATCTACATACTATAGACGAGGGGGTGGATGTACATACATAAACCTGTACCTTTCTATGTGTGTACACGTTTGTATATGTATATATATATATATGTATACAAAAAGCGAGTTCCAAGTCAAGGGACATCGACGCGCCGCGGTGCTCGGCGTCGATATCTCTCTAGGCCTAAGTCGAGGTCACGCGGGCCCGCGCAAACTCGGACTCTTATCGAGGATCGATCATCCGAAAATTCGAACGAGCTTGCGAGGTTAAACCCATCGATTTTCAATTATTCAACGAAAATATAAAAAGAAATAAAAATATGAATAACCGTGGTTGAGTTTTTTATTTTTTTAACGAGGGATCTGTCTTTCTATATCTTTCGTATATACGTGTATGTACATGGTTACGATATTACTCTTATATAATAGATTCGATCGCAATAGAATTGGAATTGTGGTGCGTTTTAGTTATTGGAAATCAACTGCGTTCGATATTGTTCGATGTTGTTGTTGAAGACGATGATATTTTCATTAAATTCCAATTCGAGAGATTGATTGTACATCTTTGTTTGAGAAGTCTCATTTTACACTCATTGTGTGCATTTTGTTAATTGTTTATCAAAATATCACGTGGAATTTGTAAAGATAAATTGTGCGGATTGAAAAGAAAGAAAATAGAACATTTGGTGTACTGTAGACACGAAGACCAAGTTTAGCTAAAGATATTTTGCTGACGCGTGATGGAATTCGCTCTTTATAAGAACAGTCACGCTCGCTTGACTTATAATTCTTCCTCTTTATCGATACATTTATAGACACCGTCGAGGTACGCGTTCGTGATCAATTTATGCTTTTTAAAAATAGTTTTTTACAATACGATATCGTTATTAATGAGCGTAATTTATTATAAATCAAGGGTGATTATTTCAACCTGAACAAGCGGTATACAAAACTTGATAATTAATTATTCGATATAGTACACGTTGTTATGAGCGAGATGTTTCATTAGCGTTATTAACGTTTTTTTTTGTTGGTTCGCGTTTCATGTTCTAGCTGTAGAATTCATCAGAGTGCAAAAATGATGTGGAAATGTTTGTTATAATTTGTAAAAAAGACTATGCGTTTTCAATGAAAAGTATTTAAGGAAGTTTCAACTACATCCATCAAAACACGGCTTAACTATAAATCGAGTTCATTTTTCCTAGTAATTTAAGAGATATATTACATTGAATTGGTGCAATACACATTGGTGTGATTTCAGTGCAAGCGACGGGTCTTAACGCTAAATGGTGATCGTGTCGAGATTACGACGACAACGGGTGTCCTGACTTGGTCCGGAGGTGAAGAGCCAAAGGCATTCGACCCGCGGCGCAGGGAAAATCGATGGCCATCAGCGCCCATGGGCGGCCTGGCGTTTAGGACGCGGAACAGCCCCTCCCAGAAGACGTCGCTCCGGTGGGGCGACTGCTGTCCCCCGAATCCCAGGCCTCCAGCGGCGTCACCGGCGGCAGCACCGACTCTACGCACCACCACCACTACCACCACTGTCACGACCATTGCAAACCCACGAACGTTTTATCCACCACGCGGATCCAAACCTTTACTGCTCCCCTCGGCCCTCTTGAGGAAACCCAGGAGGTACCAGGACATGCCGCCCTTTCCCGTCTGAGGCTGCCCCCCGCTCTTGCGTGACTGCACCCCCAGGGGCCTCCAGAGGTACTTGTACATCCAAATATCTATACATCCTACGCAACTTTACTTAACTTAACATACCCTTACGCCTATAGGAGTTCGATCTTTCGACCTTTTCCTTACCTTTAACTTTTATTCCTATATTAAAATTTAAACCCACAAATGATCGTTTAATTTTACATTACCTAATACAATTTAATTATTATATACTCTTAGTAATGTATGTATAATTATTATTTCAAATTTTACCAGATATTTTATATTTAAAATGTTTAAACGCGCAATTTCAACATTTGACTTTTTTTTTTAAAAAAGCATCTAATGCATATATGTAGGTACATGTAAACTCGTTTCCATAAGGATTATCAGAATCATCAATATGCACCCTTGTTCACTTGGATTCTCTCTCCCTTTCTCCCCTTTCCTCCCTCTCTCTCTCTCTCTCTCTCTGTCTCTCTTTATCTCTCTCAGGTAAAATAGCATTATTTTTCTTTATAAAGCTTTGAGCTTGGCTTGGTACATACATTTTTAAACAGTGTTTTTCCAACTTTTCAATTTAAATTATTAATATGCGCCTACGTGTGTTTATCGATACGATACGTCGAAATATTGCTACGTACATCATATACTGAAGAACGTTTCCATATTTTCAACAATTTGTGAGGTCGTGAATTTTCAAACTTTAATGGAAAATAATTAGACGATGTCTCAATTTCAAATGGTTAATTAATATTCCTTCATAGATTCATTTAATTAATATTTAAAGTGTAGTAACAAGCAACATTGACGTAACATCGAGGAATTGTAAATAACAAAGTGTTACGTCACGATCGATTTTTCGTATGCTTGAGCCTTCAACCGATTTTCCTTTGAACTGAGCGTCCTAACGTCTCTAACGATCGAGAAACAGTGAGAGAGAGAGAGAGAGAGAGAGAGAGAGAGAGAGGGAGAGTGAAGAAATGTAAAGTTACACAGTAACTCACTTGAAGATTGCTCCATTGAAAATCGAATTTTCAATTATCTACTAGGATGGTTATGATACTCGTCTAGATTATCCCGTTTTCCAGGTCACTCCGACAGTATTTCAAAAAATAAATCATTCAAATTATATGAGCCACATTTACATATAATGTTTGTCTCAAGGCGCTCCTATGAAAATTTTACGCGCATATATATTCTGTCCGAAGAGAAAAAAAAAGTGTATGTATACATATTTAGTCATACACCGTATTATGAACAATGATAATTATTCTTCGAGACATTTACAATTCTTCTTTGATCTTACATGAATTTTCGACGCGTAATAGCTAAAACGTTATATTATTTTATTTACCCACAAATATAGCGTTACCTTACAACTGCCTATATACACCTTATTCGATAATAAAAAAAATGTTTACATTTGTAACGTTACGTCCACCCCGGTTAAGAAGTAACATTTCGATTTTCGTTGAGAAAACATTTCGCTCCAGTTTCACACGGTAAATAAAAAAAAACGGGGCATATTTGATCGCTTTTTTGCGTATAGATTGTAATATTAAAATGTATATACCTTTCGGTATAGGTGTATATATACCGCGCAAGAGTTATAACGTACATACATTTCAATACTTTGCGACAAAGAGGTGGCACTTTGCCAATTTATTAGCTATGAAAAGAATAACGCGCTATGAATTTTTATGGGGTATATATGTTATATTACGGTTTTTCTTACGTATCGCGTATATGTGTATATATATACACATCATTTCATTAGTAACTCCGAGTAATATTGTTTTCAGATTAATATTTGTTTCTGTACACCTAAATGCATAAATTACACTGAGAATAAATGCCACGTCCGAATTTGAAATATGTGCATTTTTGAATTATTCTCTACTGAATATGAAATGTTAAAATAAATAAATATATAATAATTAATTTTTAACTTGAATTACGGCGTAAGTTACTTTCTATACAAATGACAATAAAGATTGTGCAAGCTATATATATATAGGTATATACATAAAATTTTAATTTGTAATTGATTTTTACGGATAATGCTAAAAATCCAGACAATTTTCTACATAATATAGATGATTTGATATTTAATTTCTATTTAATGAAATGTTCTTTAATGAAAACAGATATATTCTTCGATTTTGATTATACCGATTTTAATTAAATTCAACATATATATAGACGTGTTTTAATTTATCAAACAATATTGTACCTTTATTTCTATATATGTAATGTATACGGCATAGATAATAGAATTTTTATTCATAGAGTAGTATTTAGTTTAACGTTATTACTCTTCAGATGAAATATCGTTATCCATTAAAGAAGAATTTGAGAGCATTTAAATTTTTCTGTCTGCGTGACTTGTGCAGCACCATGCCCTGGTTAAACTCCCAGACGGAAGATCGATCGAACCAATTTTGTTATTGCTCCAGTGCAGTTCTTTCGAATATTTCTTTAAATACTTCCCATTGGACAACTTAAAAACTAGTAATTAAATGCCCACAAATAGAAATCTCTCTAGAATATAAGAGTGTTATACATTTTAAATTATCGATGATCGACAGTTTACTTCTGTCCTATAAAATGTTTCGATTTGTTTCCAATACTGAAAATGTAATAATAATATTACAGAATCGGATATTACGAAAGATTCTATATTAAATTCTTTAAAAGTTTATTAGTGGGGAAGATCGACTCCTAATCGGGGAGAAAATCTACTAGCTTTCGTGTCCTAAATATAATAAAAATGAAAAGTGTTACACAGCTGTACGTATGTACTTACTTATCTTATGCAGGTTTCCGAACTTTGAAAAATCGGATCGCCTACCAAACCTCTCGGACTTGGGTCTGCGTCAATTGGAGTACACGCCCGTCGATTTATCAGCGCCGAAGATGATTAACATCGCCGGAGTCGTATCGATCGTCCTCTTTTACCTGCTGATTTTAGGGGTGGGAATATGGGCCGCCCAAAAGAAAGAAGCTGGCAACGACTCGGAGGAGGAGGTGATGCTCGCGGGCCGGTCCATCGGCCTCTTCGTCGGTATATTTACCATGACGGCGACGTGGGTCGGTGGTGGTTACATCAACGGCACTGCTGAGGCCATTTACACCAAGGGTCTCATTTGGTGTCAGGCACCATTCGGCTATTCCCTCAGCCTCATTTTCGGTAAATCGTATTTACATTTATCATCCAATTTTATATACGTCTGCGCGAATCCTCTTCTCTGTCGAGATGTCGGTGATTAATTTAATTTCAATTTTATTTCGTATATGTATTTTTGCTAAAGAATAACAAAGTATAAAAATATTACAATTGAAAGATAATAAACCATATATATATAAGACGTCTAAGAGAAATTTCTCCGTAGAATAATAAATAAACAATGGGGTTTGTGTATGTTTGTGAACGGGAAACAGGCGGAATATTCTTCGCAAACAAGATGCGACAACAGGGTTACGTAACGATGCTGGACCCACTGCAGGACGCATTCGGTGAGCGTATGGGCGGGCTCCTTTTCCTTCCGGCACTCTGCGGCGAGGTGTTTTGGGCGGCGGGCATCCTCGCTGCTTTAGGCGCGACTTTGGCCGTTATTATTGACATGGGCCAAAAAACATCGGTCATACTGAGTGCCTGCATCGCCGTCTTCTACACATTATTTGGTGGCCTCTACGCCGTTGCGTATACCGACGTTATTCAACTTTTCTGCATATTCATTGGTCTCGTAAGTTCAATTTACATTTTTTATCACATTTTCCCATATTTTATTTATTTAATTTGGCACTCTTTTTCGTCTCATTTACTGATAAATATAGATTGTGTTTAACGGATTTTTTTTAGTACTCTATATAAAAAATTGTTAAACGTATGCAAAATTTATTATAATGAAGTAAAAAGCATAGGCATCACATTTACGATGCTTTTTAATAACATCCTCTACTTTTTCCTATAGCTTTAAGAATATACGTTATACGTCTTACGGATTAACAAACTATTTTTTTTTAGTTACCTGCAATAGTTAAATATAAAATTCTATTTTCAACGAATTGTAATAATTTACAAATACAAGAATTTTAGTTAACGATTCCGAAACTATAGTTATTTTCACATTTCGCATGACAATTCGCAAAACATTCCAATACGGTAACTCAAGAAAATCTTTAAAAAAAAGTATATCCATATATTAATTTATAATAATTTACGTTATATTTAACCCGTACACTTGACCTCGGAGGAAAATAATAATTGTTACAAGGACTTAAATTTACTTCACAAAGTATTTAACACATTTCCGTAGTATAATGTATATACAAAAACGAAAACATTGATTATTCTAACGCAAAGACATTATTACATAAGTAAAGTATTCTTATAATCAAAACCGCAAATTTACATAATTAGAGGTCCATAAAACTCAGTGAAAACGTAACGTACAATGTTTCAACTCAATTAAGTCAAACGCATATATATATATGTATATACCTGCACTTTATAATGGAGATTCTTAAACACATTTCGGGTTAACCGCAAGTCAATAAAATATTTGCATGCATTTCTGCGATTGTGTACTATTTTTTTTTATGTAACAACTAAATGAAGCAATGTTAGTTAAATGTAACCGTAAGCTTTCTACAATACGTATACTGGTATACGTACAATGTAAAAAAAAAGAAAAACCATTGGGATTATCAACTATATGGTTTTAATCTCGGTAATACAATGACGCAAGTACGGAAGCGTTCGTATAAATTCTGATTATAATAGGAGGTAATCGAGTCATTATTTGTAAATTTACAATACCAGTGCATTATATTGCGAAGGCTTCAAGATAATTCAATAATATTTTTAATTAAATGCGAAATTAACTTTTTTTTTTAAACGTATCATTATATTGAATACTTATATATTTAATAATGAATGTTATTAATAATAAGGTATAATAATAGCATATTATCAATAAGATTATTAATTTATTAAATATTATATATCATTGTTAAAAATTACACAAATATATTTAACTAATTTATTTCCAAAATTCTGACGGTATTAAAACGTTGGTATTAAAATATTTATCATTGTGTGTGTGTGTGTGTGTGCGTGTGTGTATAAGATACTATCGAATATGTTCAATTAATTTTTATAGCAAATAATGTAATGCCTTTTATATGACTTTTACATATACATATATTCGAGCGTTAAAAAATATTCCAATCAAACATTCAACGCACAACTTATTTTTTAAAATAAAATAAAATAAAATTTATTAGCACTATATCTTATTGCAAAATGTTAATTTCGGGAAAGTATGAGAAATATGTACATTGTAAATCTATTTAAATTGCGTCAAAATGGATAGACGCATATATACGCGCGTAAAGAATTATTTAACGAAATTTATTAAAACATAATCGTACATAGTATATAATTAATTAAACTATCATTGTTTAAAAAGTGAATACGCGAAAAGGGAAATTTAGCAAATGAACGAACGAAAGTAAATACGTCTTTTCAACCGAGCGATGAAGCGAGTACCGCGGTATAATCTATAGTAAATCTATAACGCGTTTGTAAAAGAGAAAGAAGACGAAAGAGAGAGAGTTGAATCGAGAGAGGCATGTACGAGCGGGAAAGCTCGTTATCGGGATGTGGAATCAGTCTCGTTTTCACGGACGACTATTATAAAATACGTTAATTTATTAGAACGTCTCTCTTCAAAGCTTTCGCCATCTAATCATCGATGAATTCGCGAATTTTCGTTTATCCCGTAAATGTACAAATATATATATATATATATAAGGTACACATTATTTTTTTCTTTTCATCTTTGAATGTAGTATAAATTAATTGATGCGTATCGGAAAGATAATGGTATACACAACGAACGTTTCGAAACCCGCAGGATGCACCTCGATCAATCAAAATTGTATAATGGTAAAGTGAAAATTTGATAATGGCATATATTCGTAATGAAATTTCGCGCTTTAATCAATGAAATATTACAGTAAGTTAGATTAATTTTTATTACACGTTGCCTGCGATAATTAATAATGGAAATAATTTTTTTTGTACTTAGCATACTTCACGCATATAATTACGAATTAATCACTATAATTAGCGTCGGAGATATAAATGGTGTCGTTATAGAAACTGTCAGATGCTTGTATATATATATACCCATCCATCTTTTTTCATTGAAAATTACGAAACCCTTGAATTACAAGTCTTACAATGAACTGTGAAGTTGCATTGTATATATGTATACGGTGCAGATAATTATAGAATCTATATACTTTAGCTGCAGTAATTTTAACTCGAAAATTATAGTAGGTACAGTTCATTTATACCTACAATGCAAAATTTTATTCGATTAATTTTTTATTATAAAAAATAGTTGCGATATTAATTATATAAGATAGAACATGATCGATATTCCTCGATTTTCATCGTTTCTTTTTAGGATAATCAAAAAATGTTATTGATTACGACCATTATTTATTTACTTTCTAAAGATTGTGCATTGAATAAATAGAAATAGATGTATAAGGATTGCGCGATATTGAAATTCAACTGACTTCTAGACCATTGCAAATTCTTCGTAGAACTGCTTATACAGTTTGCAAATTAATTAAATTTAGCTTAGACTGACCTCCAAATAATAAAACTATGTACCTAGACTTATTCATTAAAGACATTTTTTATGCTTCGTACGATTCATCGGTTATCTTTGTTTTCGAGTTACCTTGAACACTTAACGTCGTAAATTTATTATAGCATTTTCCTATTATGCATGTAACTATATTCATTCGTAATTTGGGTTAAACAATTCCTTTATAAATTTACATGTAGATCTGCAAGTGTTATAAAATGCTAAGAGAATAACTATTTCATTACTACAATACTAATTAAAACATTTCACTATTATAAACTAATTTTTTAAAAATGTCGTTCGGATTTTTATTTTAAATTTAATTATAATCTTGTAGTTTATGTTGTTACGATAAATTATGTTATAAAAAAATTGAAATTTCCGCAATACCAATATGGTAACCATATTTACTTTCTTTCTGATGCTTTTGTATGTAGTATAAAATTTATGTCTTAAAAACTTCATAATTTTAATAGTACTGAATTAAAAATATAATAAGAATCTTTGACACATCCAACGCATACAAAATCGGCTAAAAGAATTGCTTTTTCATAGAGGAAGCTTTGTAATAGTAAAATTTTCGTCTCGCTAAAAACATGGTTTAATTATGTTTTAATATGTCAGGAGTCGAAATCACGTTTTTAGAAATTGTCTGTACGGATGTGCGTGTGATTCTATTTTAATAATATTTTTATTACATTTTTCATACAGATATGTACTTGTATTATTACACAAATACATTAATCTTTTAGCTAGCTACAACTAGCTACATAAGTTTCGATCAGAAAAGAATAATATTTGTCGAAATATCATCGCATTTAGTTTTAAATAATTAAATAATACTATATTTGAGTAATATATTACATATAGGATCTACATGTTAATTTGAGAAAGCCACGTGCCAATTAATTGACAGCGATTTTTTTTTATTAAGATAATTATTTTTATTTTCACGCAATATACTTACAAGAAGATACATATATTTTTTAAAATTTTTGTCTTAATACCTTTTACGAGATATAGGTTGTTGGGTAGAATTAACTTTTGTAAATAAAAAAACATGATTATCGTGAAAATATTTCAAATAAAGCTTATTAATCTACTCGATAAATCTTACTTTAAGTTTGTTTTATTAAATTTTATTGAGAGTACATTCACTTTAAGAAAGGTATGTAAAAATGCAAATTAAAAAAATTGAATTAATTTTTTAATAACAGCAAACGAAACTGATGTTCTATACTTTCAAGGGTACTAATTTGTGAGCGTTTTCAAAAAGATGCACTGAAAAAAAATTTATTTGAATTAACCAAATCATTTTGTTGAACAATAACAACTAAATATTTATTTAATACAAATGAAATTTAATTGAATGAAATAAATATTTAGTTAAAATGACATTTTTGATTTATGTAAATGTGTATTTAGTTGATTCAAGTATAATTTATTTGAAATAACTAAAGCATATAGTTACTCGAAACAAATGATTTATTAGAAACGAATAAATTAGTTTATTTCTAATTATTATATAACGCTTAATAAATATTTAGTAGAAAACACTAAATATATACTTGTTCACAACAAAAAATTTATTTGAAATAAATAAATTGATTTATTTGAAATTGTTATTCATAATTATAATACGTTTAATAAATATTTAGTAAAAAACAACTAAATATATACTTGTTCACAACAAAAAAATTTAGTTGAAATAAATAAATTGATTTATTTGAAATTGTTATTCATAATTATAATACGTTTAATAAATATTTAGTAAAAACAACTAAATATATACTTGTTCACAACAAAAAATTTATTTGAAATAAATAAATTGATTTATTTGAAATTGTTATTCATAATTATAATACGTTTAATAAATATTTAGTAAAAGCAAATAAATATATACTTGCTCACAACAAATGATTTATTACGAATTAACGAATTTTTAAATAAATATATATGCAATATTTATTACAATTAAATAAACCGTTTTTAAAAATAGTAGTTTCAGATAACGTCCACTAGGTGGATCCAGGTTACACGCAAACGACTAACTTTTCTCGTGATTAGTATATAAGAAAATTTAACAACTTGCAGAGTATGTGCGTATACAATTGTACCGATGCGATGTGCGAATATATAAATGCGTTTATTTCCGAGTGCGATAAAATTATATGTAAATTAAGTCATGCGTTTAGAAAATAAAGCAACGAAGAAGAAATTGGTGATTGAAACAAACTCCTAAAAATTATTCCCAGTAAGTATCGTAAAACATTAATACTACTGTTAATACAGTAGTATTAGTCAGTGAAAACAAAATAATAATTCATTTGAATAAAAAAAATACATTATTAAACTAAGAAATAGTTAATTTGAATGAGCAAATTATTTCTTGGCAATGATAAAATCGAATACTGAAAACAAAGAAATATCTCTTGAGATCGAAGAAATATTCCATTACAACATTGAAATATTTCATTTAAATTGGAGAAATATTTACTTCAGTCACAGAAATATTGCCTTGCAATGATAAAATTGAATATTGTATCAAAGGAATATTTTATCAGCTCGAAGAAATATTTCATTAAAACCAAGAAATATTTCTTCAACTAGAAGAATATTCCATTAAAACAATTAAATATTTCATTTAAATTGGAGAAATATTTACTTTAATCACAAAAATATTTCCTTGCAATGATAACATTGAATATTGATGTCAAAGGAATATTCTTTTAGTTCAAAGATATATTTCTTTAAAACTAAGAAATACTTTATGTGAATGGAAGAAATATTTACTTGGACGAAGAAATATTTCTTCAAACCCATGAACGATTTACGAAAAACAAACAAATGATCAGTTCAATTACATAATATTTCATTGCTTTAAATTAAATATAAAGTTGGTTCTATTAAATATTTCTTAAAATTGAGTAAGTTATTTCTTTGATTCAAAGAACATTGTCACAGGAGTATTGAACAAAATTATTTCTTTGAATCAAAAAAATTTTCTTTGTTATTACTAAATTTTTTTTTCAGTGTGGGCTAAGCATGTCGAGGGAAGTATACAATAAAAAATGTGTATTTTGTATTATTTATGTTCCAGTGGATGTGCATTCCATTTGCCTGGGCGAACCCTGTAGTAGAATCATTAAGCTCGATGGATGTCGATTGGATAGGAAGTGTGCCTCCAAAGCAGTACTGGTCTTATCTGGACAATGGACTGCTTTTAATATTCGGTGGCATTCCTTGGCAAGTTTACTTTCAAAGTAGTTATCATCAAAATCTGCCGGGAGAGCCCAAATACTTAGTTACGTAGCTGCTGTTGGGTGTATACTTATGGCTATTCCACCTGTCCTTATTGGTGCTATTGCTAAAGCCACTCGTAAGTTTTTCTCTTTAAATATACGTCTATAAATTTATTATTCCGCAAATACATTAATCTTTTAGCTAGCTACAACTAGCTACATAAGTTTCGATCAGAAAAGAATAATATTTGTCGAAATATCATCGCATTTAGTTTTAAATAATTAAATAATACTATATTTGAGTAATATATTACATATAGGATCTACATGTTAATTTGAGAAAGCCACGTGCCAATTAATTGACAGCGATTTTTTTTATTAAGATAATTATTTTTATTTTCACGCAATATACTTACAAGAAGATACATATATTTTTTAAAATTTTTGTCTTAATACCTTTTACGAGATATAGGTTGTTGGGTAGAATTAACTTTTGTAAATAAAAAACATGATTATCGTGAAAATATTTCAAATAAAGCTTATTAATCTACTCGATAAATCTTACTTTAAGTTTGTTTTATTAAATTTTATTGAGAGTACATTCACTTTAAGAAAGGTATGTAAAAATGCAAATTAAAAAAATTGAATTAATTTTTTAATAACAGCAAACGAAACTGATGTTCTATACTTTCAAGGGTACTAATTTGTGAGCGTTTTCAAAAAGATGCACTGAAAAAAAATTTATTTGAATTAACCAAATCATTTTGTTGAACAATAAACAACTAAATATTTATTTAATACAAATGAAATTTAATTGAATGAAATAAATATTTAGTTAAAATGACATTTTTGATTTATGTAAATGTGTATTTAGTTGATTCAAGTATAATTTATTTGAAATAACTAAACATATAGTTACTCGAAACAAATGATTTATTAGAAACGAATAAATTAGTTTATTTCTAATTATTATATAACGCTTAATAAATATTTAGTAGAAACAACTAAATATACTTGTTCACAACAAAAAATTTATTTGAAATAAATAAATTGATTTTTTGAAATTGTTATTCATAATTATAATACGTTTAATAAATATTTAGTAAAAACAACTAATATATACTTGTTCACAACAAAAAATTTATTTGAAATAAATAAATTGATTTATTTGAAATTGTTATTCATAATTATAATACGTTTAATAAATATTTAGTAAAAACAACTAAATATATACTTGTTCACAACAAAAATTTATTTGAAATAAATAAATTGATTTATTTGAAATTGTTATTCATAATTATAATACGTTTAATAAATATTTAGTAAAAGCAAATAAATATATATACTTGCTCACAACAAATGATTTATTACGAATTAACGAATTTTTAAATAAATATATATGCAATATTTATTACAATTAATAAACCGTTTGTTAAAAATAGTAGTTTCAGATAACGTCCACTAGGTGGATCCAGGTTACACGCAAACGACTAACTTTTCTCGTGATTAGTATATAAGAAAATTTAACAACTTGCAGAGTATGTGCGTATACAATTGTACCGATGCGATGTGCGAATATAAAATGCGTTTATTTCCGAGTGCGATAAAATTATATGTAAATTAAGTCATGCGTTTAGAAAATAAAGCAACGAAGAAGAAATTTGGTGATTGAAACAAACTCCTAAAAATTATTCCCAGTAAGTATCGTAAAACATTAATACTACTGTTAATACAGTAGTATTAGTCAGTGAAAACAAAATAATAATTCATTTGAATAAAAAAAATACATTATTAAACTAAGAAATAGTTAATTTGAATGAGCAAATTATTTCTTGGCAATGATAAAATCGAATACTGAAAACAAAGAAATATCTCTTGAGATCGAAGAAATATTCCATTACAACATTGAAATATTTCATTTAAATTGGAGAAATATTTACTTCAGTCACAGAAATATTGCCTTGCAATGATAAAATTGAATATTGATATCAAAGGAATATTTTATCAGCTCGAAGAAATATTTCATTAAAACCAAGAAATATTTCTTCAACTAGAAGAAATATTCCATTAAAACAATTAAATATTTCATTTAAATTGGAGAAATATTTACTTTAATCACAAAAATATTTCCTTGCAATGATAACATTGAATATTGATGTCAAAGGAATATTCTTTTAGTTCAAAGATATATTTCTTTAAAACTAAGAAATACTTTATGTGAATGGAAGAAATATTTACTTGGACGAAAGAAATATTTCTTCAAACCCATGAAACGATTTACGAAAAACAAACAATGATCAGTTCAATTACATAAATATTTCATTGCTTTAAATTAAATATAAGTTGGTTCTATTAAATATTTCTTAAATTGAGTAAGTTATTTTCTTTGATTCAAAGAAATCATTGTCACAGGAGTATTGAACAAAATTATTTCTTTGAATCAAAAAAATTTTCTTTGTTATTACTAAATTTTTTTTTCAGTGTGGGCTAAGCATGTCGAGGGAAGTATACAATAAAAAATGTGTATTTTGTATTATTTATGTTCCAGTGGATGTGCATTCCATTTGCCTGGGCGAACCCTGTAGTAGAATCATTAAGCTCGATGGATGTCGATTGGATAGGAAGTGTGCCTCCAAAGCAGTACTGGTCTTATCTGGACAATGGACTGCTTTTAATATTCGGTGGCATTCCTTGGCAAGTTTACTTTCCAAGAGTATTATCATCAAAATCTGCCGGGAGAGCCCAAAATACTTAGTTACGTAGCTGCTGTTGGGTGTATACTTATGGCTATTCCACCTGTCCTTATTGGTGCTATTGCTAAAGCCACTCGTAAGTTTTTCTCTTTAAATATACGTCTATAAATTTATTATTCCGCATGAATATTTTAATGGTTGAAACTGCGTTCACGTTAATAAAATTAACAGAATTGTTGGATAAAAGTTAATAAAAAATTGTTTTTTCAATGAATTTTTTTCAATAAATTATGATGATACAATAACCATTTGAATTTGGCAGTGCTGTAAATTGATATATACACTTTATATTAATTAGGATTGTCCAGGAAAGTTCTTGACCTTCGTACATATAAAGCCATATTATTCAATTTAGTCGATTACTTTGCCCATCGATTGTTAATTACGACAATTATCGTAAAGTTGGGATTTCGAAACAGCTTATAGTTTTACCCTTTTCTCGTGTAAAAATTTTCTTTACTTAATCTTATTAAGTGGATATTATTTACAATTAGATTTTTAGCTTAAAAAATTTTTAATAAATTGTTCAGTTTGTATCCGCAATGCCCTAGTAGAAATTCAACATTTGAAGGTTAAATAAAACTCTAATTTTGCCATTAATTGGGCATTTATTCGGTATTTTAAAACACTTGGCCATTTTTTGGCTTAAGAAACGTTACATTTATGGTCAGATTTCTACTAGGGTGCTTTGGCTAGCTAAATTACACAAAATCAAGACATTTAAAACATTTAATTTAATTACTATAAAGAATAATATATTTGAAAATCATTCTATAATTAGAACATAAACTTTCTTTAAATTCTCTTTATTGTAGAAAGTAAAAGTTTGTATAATATAACAGCTAAATCATGGTAATCTTTATTAAACCTATCACTCAATGTTTAAATATATTTAAATTTATATTAATTAGTATAAATGCGGCTAGCACATTATTTCGTTGTTTATAGAAAACGTATACATATCTTGTAAAATTAATTATTGCACCTATAAAATTTATGTAGCTTTAATATATATATATATATATATCGTACCGTCTTACCTCGAGATGTAATACAATGTTAATCTCTTTTTGTTATAGAATACAATAATTATTTAAAAGAAAAAGAGATTAACATTGTATTACATCTCGAGGTAAGACGTTACGATGGTTATCGAGGATTGTCGCAGGAGGAATTACCCGGATACGCGGATTATGCGCAATTTGTCGAAAACTCGACAGGGCGCATTACACTTTCATGTGGCGCACAACGCGGTTTTCGATTAGAAAGCGCGATGTTATGAGACAGAGAGAATCGTTTTAGTGTGTGTATGTGCATGTGTATATACACATCCAAGATTTACCATTGCGACTATTCATGAAGTGAATTAAAATTACCAGATGTTAACTGCGATACGTACCTTGTCTCTCTCTCTCTCTCTTTCTCTCTCTCTCTCTTTTTCTTTCTTTAACACAACTTTTTACTAATCTTTCATGTTTCATCTTTCCTGAGAAAGCTTTTTTTTCCATAACCAAGAATTTTTTTATGATTCTTAATATATATTAATTATATATGTATACGCGCATCTTCTTTTACGTAACGACAATGGTGGTTAAATTAATTTTTTACGCGTTACGTAAAATATTTGTGTTTATCTTATTTTACGACTTGATGTCGGTTCTGACTTACGATCATTTCCTTTTAAAATTAAAATTTCTTCATTCATTTATGAGTGGTTGATGGCAAATTCCTTGTTTATCCGCATTTGTGGTATATTTTATGTTATAGGTATATATACATACATTTACTTGCGCGGCCACGCAAAATATCTTAATTGTACAATAGATACTGATTTAAAAACGTATTTAAGAATAATAACATTATCGTAATGTAAAACATGTGTAACAATGGTAATATATGCGGTTTTATACTTCGCATAAGTATTATATAGGTATATACATATATACATATATAAACTAACGTCGCATTAAATTTCATCTTCGCGTGGGAAGATATTTCTATACTATACCTCGATGCATAACCATATCAAAACACCAGATTACGAAGTGCGCTTCATAGATAATGATAATAAAACTCGCGTACTCCCCAGTTTTGATAGCCGATGCAATGTTAATAGTTACGCTACGTTTTTCCCGGGTGAATTACAATATGTATTTTTGGCCATCTTGCCACAATGGTACAACTCACACGCGGCTCCCCCCTTTATACGGTGTACGATATTTTTTTTTTCAACTTTTTATTGCTAGTGCGTAGTGATCCCCTTCTTCTAAATACTAGCAGTGGACGGAAGGAGCGTGATATAAGAGAATCGTAAAAAAAGAAAGAGATAAAGAGAGAGAGAGAGAAAGTCAACCCCTTGCGCAAAATGTCAAGTGGCAGTCGATTCGTGGCACTAGCGTATCCGATCTCGCTCCCGTTTGATTTTAACCTTACTTTTCAAGTGGGGGTGAAATTGTTGGGGTTGCCTGTCAACTAAACAGACTACACACATATATATATATACATGGTATGTGTGCGCGTGTGCGAAAGGGCGCGAGACTGCAAGGAAAATATGCATCGGTATTCGCACGGTGATAATAATATAAATACTGTAGAGTGATGTATCAAAGTTAAAAAAATTGTTTTTTCAATGAATTTTTTTCAATAAATTATGATGATACAATAATCATTTGAATTTGGCAGTGCTGTAAATTGATATACACTTATATTAATTAGGATTGTCCAGGAAAGTTCTTGACCTTCGTACATATAAAGCCATATTATTCAATTTAGTCGATTACTTTGCCCATCGATCGCTAATTACGACAATTATCGTAAAGTTGGGATTTCGAAACAGCTTATAGTTTTACCCTTTTCTCGTGTAAAAATTTTCTTTACTTAATCTTATTAAGTGGATATTATTTACAATTAGATTTTTAGCTTAAAAAATTTTTAATAAATTGTTCAGTTTGTATCCGCAATGCCCTAGTAGAAATTCAACATTTGAAGGTTAAATAAAACTCTAATTTTGCCATTAATTGGGCATTTATTCGGTATTTTAAAACACTTGGCCATTTTTTGGCTTAAGAAACGTTACATTTATGGTCAGATTTCTACTAGGGTGCTTTGGCTAGCTAAATTACACAAAATCAAGACATTTAAAACATTTAATTTAATTACTATAAAGAATAATATATTTGAAAATCATTCTATAATTAGAACATAAACTTTCTTTAAATTCTCTTTATTGTAGAAAGTAAAAGTTTGTATAATATAACAGCTAAATCATGGTAATCTTTATTAAACCTATCAATCAATGTTTAAATATATTTAAATTTATATTAATTAGTATAAATGCGCTAGCACATTATTTCGTTGTTTATATAGAAAACGTATACATATCTAGTAAAAATTAATTATTGCACCTATAAAATTTATGTAGCTTTAATATATATATATATATATCGTACCGTCTTACCTCGAGATGTAATACAATGTTAATCTCTTTTTGTTTTAGAATACAATAATTATTTAAAAGAAAAAGAGATTAACATTGTATTACATCTCGAGGTAAGACGTTACGATGGTTATCGAGGATTGTCGCAGGAGGAATTACCCGGATACGCGGATTATGCGCAATTTGTCGAAAACTCGACAGGGCGCATTACACTTTCATGTGGCGCACAACGCGGTTTTCGATTAGAAAGCGCGATGTTATGAGACAGAGAGAATCGTTTTAGTGTGTGTATGTGCATGTGTATATACACATCCAAGATTACCATTGCGACTATTCATGAAGTGAATTAAAATTACCAGATGTTAACTGCGATACGTACCTTGTCTCTCTCTCTCTCTCTCTTTCTCTCTCTCTCTCTTTTTCTTTCTTTAACACAACTTTTTACTAATCTTTCATGTTTCATCTTTCCTGAGAAAGCTTTTTTTTCCATAACCAAGAATTTTTTATGATTCTTAATATATATTAATTATATATGTATACGCGCATCTTCTTTACGTAACGACAATGGTGGTTAAATTAATTTTTTACGCGTTACGTAAAATATTTGTTTTATCTTATTTACGACTTGATGTCGGTTCTGACTTACGATCATTTCCTTTTAAAATTAAAATTTCTTCATTCATTTATGAGTGGTTGATGGCAAATTCCTTGTTTATCCGCATTTGTGGTAATATTTTAATGTTATAGGTATATATACATACATTTACTTGCGCGGCCACGCAAAATATCTTAATTGTACAATAGATACTGATTTAAAAACGTATTTAAGAATAATAACATTATCGTAATGTAAAACATGTGTAACAATGGTAATATATGCGGTTTTATACTTCGCATAAGTATTATATAGGTATATACATATATACATATATTAACTAACGTCGCATTAAAATTTCATCTTTCGCGTGGGAAGATATTTCATATACTATATACCTCGATGCATAACCATATCAAAACACCAGATTACGAAGTGCGCTCATAGATAATGATAATAAAACTCGCGTACTCCCCAGTTTTGATAGCCGATGCAATGTTAATTAGTTACGCTACGTTTTCCCGGGTGAATTACAAATGTATTTTGGCCATCTTGCCACATGGTACAACTCACACGCGGCTCCCCCCTTTATACGGTGTACGATATTTTTTTTTTCAACTTTTTATTGCTAGTGCGTAGCGATCCCTTCTTCTAAATACTAGCAGTGACGGAAGGAGCGTGATATAAGAGAATCGTAAAAAAAGAAAGAGATAAAGAGAGAGCGAGAGGGAGAAAGTCAACCCCTTGCGCAAAATGTCAAGTGGCAGTCGATTCGTGGCACTAGCGTATCCGATCTCGCTCCCGTTTGATTTTAACCTTACTTTTCAAGTGGGGGTGAAATTGTTGGGGTTGCCTGTCAACTAAACAGACTGCACACACATATATATAGATATATATACATACATGGTATGTGTGCGCGTGTGCGAAAGGCCGAGAGACTGCAAGGAAAATATGCATCGGTATTCGCACGGTGATAATAATATAAATACTGTAAGGAGTGATGTATCAAAGTGTACTAATATTAAAAGCGTATTGATAGTTTTCTGTTAGGTAATTTCTTTATTTCAACGTTACGTAATTACGTAAATAATATTTGAGATACATTTATGTAACTTTAACAAGGAGGAGTAAATTCGAATAAAGGAAAATTACGAAGGTATACTATTTCGATATATACGTGACATAAAATTTGTTCAATGTAGTTAATACAGAACGATGTGTTCGGAGTTAAAATGTCGGAAAAGCAAAGTCATTGTGACGAAAATGTCGCAGAGGACGAATTAATGCGCGGGAAACGAATTTAAGAAGTACAAAAGGACGAATGAGAGAAACACGTGAACGGTATAGAACGAACGAAACTGAGGGAAAATGGAAAGACGGAGAAAGATGGGAGAAAGAAAGGGAGATTATCAAGGTATCAGGGGGAAGGGAGAAAACAAGGGGTTCGAGATACAGGAAGAGATGGAGTAGGTAGACGTGCCTAATTAATCCCCTTTGTATGGTTATGGTCGCACCCTCGGTAACGCGTTGTTGCGGCTTGCGCGGGATTGCCAAGGAAGGCACGCATCCGAACAAAAACAAAAGAGAATCGGCAATTATCGCGTTCGCCCGAACGAAAATAACGTTTTAAACGTCATTTATATATATGTACTATGCGTATACGTCTGAAAATAGCCAAACGATAGAAGTGTATGTATAATGTGAATCGCGTTCGTTTAAATAATACGTTACAAATTAATTATTTAAATGAAGGTGTGTGCCTTTGACATTGTTTCAGCATGGAACGAGACTGGATACAAAGGTCCATACCCGTTGACGGAAGCGGAGCACAGCATGATTTTACCGATGGTACTGCAATATCTAACGCCCGAATTCGTCTCATTCTTTGGTTTGGGCGCCGTATCCGCTGCTGTGATGTCGTCGGCCGATAGTAGTATTCTTTCGGCCAGTTCTATGTACGCGAGAAACGTTTACAAACTTATTTTCCGTCAAAGGGTAAGTCACCACGATTACATCTTATATTTTTATCTTCGATATACACATTACTTAATTGCATATCAGAATTTTCTCACGTGTAAAAGCTACCTGTTCTTTTATCATTATTTAACGGTCTCACTCAATTACTAAATTTTTAATTCGATACTCTGTTTTGTATTTGCAAAAAAATCTAATACATATTTAACGATTAATCTCCCTGGTTAGAAGCGTACAGCAGCAAAACTGCTTATCAGACCAGTTTTTATAGCTAAAACCAATTGGCCAGTTCAGAGTGCAAAAAATTCTTAAAACTCGTTGTTAATTAATTATTTCGTAAAAATCGCTCTGTAACGGTGTTATATTTACTTTGAAGATAATCTATGAATTTTTTCAAAATTTTAAATCAATAAATGAACGAGATTTTTGAGCGGCCGTGGAAGCATTGTTTTTAGCTACATATTACCCACCAAAAATGGTTATTTCTATATAATTCATTTTTAATTAATTATTTCGTAAAAATCGCTCTGTAACGGTGTTATATTTACTTTGAAGATAATCTATGAATTTTTTCAAAATTTTTAATCAATAAATGAACGAGATTTTTGAGCGGCCGTGGAAGCATTGTTTTTAGCTACATATTACCCACCAAAAATGGTTATTTCTATATAATTCATTTTTAATTAATTATTTCGTAAAAATCGCTCTGTAACGGTGTTATATTTACTTTGAAGATAATCTATGAATTTTTTCAAAATTTTTAATCAATAAATGAACGAGATTTTTGAGCGGCCGTGGAAGCATTGTTTTTAGCTACATATTACCCACCAAAAATGGTTATCAGACCAGTTTTTATAGCTAAAACCAATTGGCCAGTTCAGAGTGCAAAAAATTCTTAAAACTCGTTGTTATTAATGTACAATTTGTATACATAACCTACTACAATACCGCAACTATATAATTTATCCGTTCTCGAGGCTTAAGGAAAGACTAAAATTTCGCCCCTCTTTTCGCTACCCGACCTTCTTCGTATTTCTCATTTTTAGAAAAAATTAAAACACCAATTGACATCTGCTTTGGACAAAACGAAAGATATTATATTAGCTACGCCGCTCTGCTATTTATTTTGTGGCAAAATACAATATTATAAAGGTGTGTAATGAAATCTAAACGACAGTAATTTTGAGATTAGGTTTCGAGGTATTTCGTATTTTTAGAAAAAACAGTTTATTTAAACTGCACAATTTTTAAAGGAAAAGATTAATTGCACAAAGAACTACGCTGCTCTGCTATATTGCTTTTTAACCTTATCCGAATTTACAAAAGTTGTGCATTAAGCAAAATACGTGAATTTTGCTTTAGCCTCCTCTTAAGTGAATATATCGATACAACTTACGTATACTCATTCATTAAACGATGTAAACCTTAAATTATATTATTTTCCTATAATTTTAACGGGATGTGACACCCTAAAAAGCGAAAGAATATTTATTTTTTCTTAAGCGAACCGTATACAATATCGAAAAAACGCTCTGTAACGGTGTTATATTTACTTTGAAGATAATCTATGAATTTTTTCAAAATTTTTAATCAATAAATGAACGAGATTTTTGAGCGGCCGTGGAAGCATTGTTTTTAGCTACATATTACCCACCAAAAATGGTTATTTCTATATAATTCATTTTTAATTAATTATTTCGTAAAAATCGCTCTGTAACGGTGTTCTATTAGCTTTCAACAGTATCTCTGATTTTTTTTCTAATTTTTAGTGATATTAGTTTTTTAAATTTTTGTGCATTCGTAAATAGGTCTCTGCGATTTGGGTATGACATCCCCTTAATTCAATTGCTAAACTTACTAGTCAGTTCATTTTTCACTGACAAGGAGAGTATTTTATCCACCGAGAAACGGATCTTTACCAAACTGTAGGATATAATTTCTACTATAAAAATATAAAGAAAAGCAGAGTTATAGAATCTAATGCCCTTTTTAATAGTTATAGGCAAATAACGAAAATTCATCCAAAAAAATCCTTAGCTTTGGTCGCTTAGAACACAAATACAAATAATGATATACATTCAATCCTATAAGTTCAGTAGAAAGCCTATAGTAGATTGGATTTAAAAACAAAGAAACTTAATATCTTCATTTGGTGAAAAGTTATAGATGAAGAATTAAACGAAATTGCAACGAAAATTTAGTATTAAAATTTTATGAACTTTTTAGGTCAAGATGAATTCTTATAATTCTTTCAAATCTTTTGACTAAGTTGAGATATTTCAGCTTCTTTTTTTGAATTTGGATATAAATGTATTTATCTTTATAAGTAACCAAAGTCAAGGGTTTTTAGATGAATTTTTGGTTATTTGCTTATAAATTCCGTAAAAAGGGGCATTGGCATCTGTAACTCCGGGTTTCTTCATATTTTTATAGTAGAAATCATATCCTGGAGTTTGGTAAAGATCCGTTTCCCAGAGGTCAAATACTCCCCTAGTGAATATGGAGTAGCTAAAAACTACTGAACAATTCTTCTACCAGGGTTGGGATAGGATGTATGCAGGAATACATGGAAATTGGGATATATACGTCGTTTTTGTACGTTATACGTGTTTTTGTGTTTTGAACAGGCATCAGAAATGGAAATAATTTGGGTGATGCGGATAGGTATTGGAGTCGTAGGGGTTCTGAGCACAGTGATGGCATTGACGATCCCATCGATCTATGGGCTTTGGTCAATGTGTTCAGATCTGGTCTACGTGATCCTATTCCCGCAACTCCTGATGGTAGTGCATTTCAAACCATATTGCAACACATACGGGAGTTTTACGGCCTATATAATAGCATTTCTCGTACGTGTGAGTGGTGGAGAGAAGACAATAGGTATACCTGCGTTCATCCATTATCCGGGATACGATTTTGAAAACGAGGAGCAACTTTTCCCTTTCCGTACGATGGCCATGCTCATCTCGCTTGTCACTCTCATCGGAGTATCGTACGGGACGCAGGTTGCCTTCCTTACTGGTAAACTTGCACCAGGCTATGATGTCTTCCGCTGTGTCGTTAACATCCCCGAGGACGTTGAAAGAGTCGGACCCGACCCAGCTGAGGTTAGTCAAATCTAATTTTTTTCTTTTTCACCACTCTCCATCCCCTCCGTTTTAAAACCTTACTATAATTCGATATATAAAATCTCTCTGAAACCCAGGGAACGAAATGTTACTGCAAGAGAAAGGCTTTTCACTGTTAGACCTAGTAAAAGCCAAACCATTTCCCAAAGAGTTATAAAATATAAAAATTCTTTAAAAACGTAGTAATTTTACTATTCAAATGGGGCAGCAAATCATTCTCCGCAGTGTTATTTTTCTGCTAATAATTTGCACTATATAATAATACAATTATTAATATTTAAATAATGGTAGTTATAATAAAAATGTGAATATACGCACAAAATTTTTTCTTAAATTTTATTATAAATAAGTTTAATAGACATAACCTCTAACTTTGTTGAATAATGCTATAATTTTTGCATACAAGTTTAAATAGCTTAATATCGATAAATATATTCTTGACTTATATTACAAACAATGAATTGCTGTTATTTATTTAAATATAAATTAATAAATTTTTCAAATTTATAAATTTACATTAGTAGAATAAGTGTATGTCTTACCTCTGCTAGGTTCGCGATAAAATTCCTCGATTGTTTAATTTAAAACGTATCAAGCACGTAGATATTGAATCAAAAATAAAATGTAAAGAACGGTTAAAAACAAAAGATTCCTACGGGGATACACATAGGGAAGTAGTTCTCGTTCACGTTCTTATGAAGAGTAATATAAATGGCTCTCTTTTAAAGATCAATTTCTTTTAATGTTCAAGGAGCAAAAATTTGGAAAACAAATTCCTATGACAGTGACCCTGGGTTTTAGAAAGCTACTTGTCCGTCTACCCACATAGTGAAAAGAGTGTTTTTGTTACAAATTAATGTATTTAATACAGAACGATGTGTTCGGAGTTAAAATGTCGGAAAAGCAAAGTCATTGTGACGAAAATGTCGCAGAGGACGAATTAATGCGCGGGAAACGAATTTAAGAAGTACAAAAGGACGAATGAGAGAAACAACGTGAACGGTATAGAACGAACGAAACTGAGGGAAAATGGAAAAGACGGAAAGATGGGAGAAAGAAAGGGAGATTTATCAAGGTATCAGGGGAAGGGAGAAAACAAGGGGTTCGAGATACAGGAAGAGATGGAGTAGGTAGACGTGCCTAATTTAATCCCCTTTGTATGGTTATGGTCGCACCCTCGGTAACGCGTTGTTGCGGCTTGCGCGGGATTGCCAAGGAAGGCACGCATCCGAACAAAAACAAAAAGAGAATCGGCAATTATCGCGTTCGCCCGAACGAAAATAACGTTTTAAACGTCATTTATATATAGAAAAATAGCCAGAACGATAGAAGTGTATGTATAATGTGAATCGCGTTCGTTTAAATAATACGTTACAAATTAATTATTTAAATGAAGGTGTGTGCCTTTGACATTGTTTCAGCATGGAACGAGACTGGATACAAAGGTCCATACCCGTTGACGGAAGCGGAGCACAGCATGATTTTACCGATGGTACTGCAATATCTAACGCCCGAATTCGTCTCATTCTTTGGTTTGGGCGCCGTATCCGCTGCTGTGATGTCGTCGGCCGATAGTAGTATTCTTTCGGCCAGTTCTATGTACGCGAGAAACGTTTACAAACTTATTTTCCGTCAAAGGGTAAGTCACCACGATTACATCTTATATTTTTTATCTTCGATATACACATTACTTTAATTGCTTATCAGAATTTTCTCACGTGTAAAAGCTACCTGTTCTTTTATCATTATTTAACGGTGTCACTCAATTACTAAATTTATAATTCGATACTCTGTTTTGTATTTGCAAAAAAATCTAATACATATTTTAACGATTAATCTCCCTGGTAGAAGCGTACAGCAGCAAAACTGCTTATCAGACCAGTTTTTATAGCTAAAACCAATTGGCCACTTCAGAGTGCAAAAAATTCTTAAAACTCGTTGTTATTAATGTATAATTTGTATACATAACCTACTACAATACCGCAACTATATAATTTATCCGTTCTCGAGGCTTAAGGAAAGACTAAAATTTCGCCCCTCTTTTCGCTACCCGACCTTCTTCGTATTTCTCATTTTTAGAAAAAATTAAAACACCAATTGACATCTGCTTTGGACAAAACGAAAGATAGTTATATTAGCTACGCCGCTCTGCTATTTATTTTGTGGCAAAATACAATATTATAAAGGTGTGTAATGAAATCTAAACGACAGTAATTTTGAGATTAGGTTTCGAGGTATTTCGTATTTTTAGAAAAAACAGTTTATTTAAACTGCACAATTTTTAAAGGAAAAGATTAATTGCACAAAGAACTACGCTGCTCTGCTATATTGCTTTTTAACCTTATCCGAATTTACAAAAGTTGTGCATTAAGCAAAATACGTGAATTTTGCTTTAGCCTCCTCTTAAGTGAATATATCGATACAAACTTACGTATACTCATTCATTAAACGATGTAAACCTTAAATTATATTATTTTCCTATAATTTTAACGGGATGTGACAACGGAAACCGTATACAATATCGAAAAAACGCTCTGTAACGGTGTTATATTTACTTTGAAGATAATCTATGAATTTTTTCAAAATTTTAAATCAATAAATGAACGAGATTTGGTAAAGATCCGTTTCCCAGAGGTCAAATACTCCCCTAGTGAATATGGAGTAGCTAAAAACTACTGAACAATTCTTCTACCAGGGTTGGGATAGGATGTATGCAGGAATACATGGAAATTGGGATATATACGTCGTTTTTGTACGTTATACGTGTTTTTGTGTTTTGAACAGGCATCAGAAATGGAAATAATTTGGGTGATGCGGATAGGTATTGGAGTCGTAGGGGTTCTGAGCACAGTGATGGCATTGACGATCCCATCGATCTATGGGCTTTGGTCAATGTGTTCAGATCTGGTCTACGTGATCCTATTCCCGCAACTCCTGATGGTAGTGCATTTCAAACCATATTGCAACACATACGGGAGTTTTACGGCCTATATAATAGCATTTCTCGTACGTGTGAGTGGTGGAGAGAAGACAATAGGTATACCTGCGTTCATCCATTATCCGGGATACGATTTTGAAAACGAGGAGCAACTTTTCCCTTTCCGTACGATGGCCATGCTCATCTCGCTTGTCACTCTCATCGGAGTATCGTACGGGACGCAGGTTGCCTTCCTTACTGGTAAACTTGCACCAGGCTATGATGTCTTCCGCTGTGTCGTTAACATCCCCGAGGACGTTGAAAGAGTCGGACCCGACCCAGCTGAGGTTAGTCAAATCTAATTTTTTTCTTTTTCACCACTCTCCATCCCCTCCGTTTTAAAACCTTACTATAATTCGATATATAAAATCTCTCTGAAACCCAGGGAACGAAATGTTACTGCAAGAGAAAGGCTTTTCACTGTTAGACCTAGTAAAAGCCAAACCATTTCCCAAAGAGTTATAAAATATAAAAATTCTTTAAAAACGTAGTAATTTTACTATTCAAATGGGGCAGCAAATCATTCTCCGCAGTGTTATTTTTCTGCTAATAATTTGCACTATATAATAATACAATTATTAATATTTAAATAATGGTAGTTATAATAAAAATGTGAATATACGCACAAAATTTTTTCTTAAATTTTATTATAAATAAGTTTAATAGACATAACCTCTAACTTTGTTGAATAATGCTATAATTTTTGCATACAAGTTTAAATAGCTTAATATCGATAAATATATTCTTGACTTATATTACAAACAATGAATTGCTGTTATTTATTTAAATATAAATTAATAAATTTTTCAAATTTATAAATTTACATTAGTAGAATAAGTGTATGTCTTACCTCTGCTAGGTTCGCGATAAAATTCCTCGATTGTTTAATTTAAAACGTATCAAGCACGTAGATATTGAATCAAAAATAAAATGTAAAGAACGGTTAAAAACAAAAGATTCCTACGGGGATACACATAGGGAAGTAGTTCTCGTTCACGTTCTTATGAAGAGTAATATAAATGGCTCTCTTTTAAAGATCAATTTCTTTTAATGTTCAAGGAGCAAAAATTTGGAAAACAAATTCCTATGACAGTGACCCTGGGTTTTAGAAAGCTACTTGTCCGTCTACCCACATAGTGAAAAGAGTGTTTTTGTTACAAATTAATGTATTTAGTTACAATACTTGTTGGGGAAACTTATGGCTATTGTAAAGGTACTTTAATAATTACAAACATTTGTCAATACGACATCTTCTATGCACAACGATCTATCTCATTTTGTTAGGTTAAAACGGCTTATATCAAAAGTAGTAGAAAAAAATGTTGCTATGTCAGGCATAATTAAGAAATTATAAAAGAATACTACTTAGTATTAATTTATAGAAGAGTGATTTAATTCGTTTTGCTTATTTAACGAGGGCAACTGGAACTCTATAGATTTAATTTTGATCAATATTATAAATCATCATTTCTCTATATTTATTTATATAATTATTTCTTAGTAATTTTCGTTTTTGAAACGTTTAGTTATTTAGAATTAAAATTATTATTCAATGTTTAATAATAAAAAGTAAGAATTAAAATCTAATTTATACTAAAAAAAGGTTTATTTAACACTTAATTCTTTGCTAAAATAAAGCTAAACTCAAGATAGTAATTTTATAATATTAAAAATTATGTTAGGTTTGATATAGCAACAATTTTTTACTACTTTTGAGATAGGTCGTTTTAACCCATTAACGCCCAAACGACCAACATTTTTTTTCTTTTTTCATAGTCATTATTTAATATTTAAATCATGCGCTACCATAGTACTGATTTTTTTCGTTATAGTTTTGGATGTGTTCTTTCGAATACCGTCGGTAAAATTGACTTAACCCTTTTTTTGAAAAAAGTTATGATTTTTTTAATTAAAAAAAATACAGAAAATTTGTCGTTATTTTTTGATAATTAATTTTTTTTCATGTTATAAAATGTATTTAGATCGTTCGATTCATGAACAAAAGTGCATAAAATAGTTATACTTTGACCCTATATTTTTTGTATTTTATTCTCAGATAGTCAAAAATTTTGTTTTTAATAAAAATACACGAAAAATAACCAAATTTATTCATTTTTCTCTATTTTTCAGTGTTTTTACATTGAAATCAAAATTTTTGACTATCTAAGAATAAAATACAAAAAATATAGGGTCAAAGTATAACTATTTTATGCACTTTTGTTCATGAATTGAACGATCTAAATACATTTTATAACATGAAAAAAAATTAATTATCAAAAAATAACGACAAATTTTCTGTATTTTTTTTAATTAAAAAAATCATAACTTTTTTCAAAAAAAGGGTTAAGTCAATTTTACCGACGGTATTCGAAAGAACACATCCAAAACTATAACGAAAAAAATCAGTACTATGGTAGCGCATGATTTAAATATTAAATAATGACTATGAAAAAAGAAAAAAAATGTTGGTCGTTTGGGCGTTAATGGGTTAAGTTGCAAAAGTCGAAATAGGTCGTTGTGCACAGGTACCGTAGTATATTAGGTACATCTATTTACAGATTTAATTATTTGTATCAATGAAATTAAAATCCATATTTCAATATTTACGAAATTTTATACATAGTTAATATAGTGCATCACCTGTATAACCAATCTGTTTTCTCATTGGAACACTCTGAGCATTTAAAAGTCATTCCACATACGTTTCGACAATAAAATAATTGACCGAATTAACCAAATATTTGGATGCGCGTCTGGTTGATGATTAAAGGGCGAGCAAATGTCAGTCCTAGCAGCTGGTGACGGTAGACTCTACGGCAGCAAAGACGAATCAAACGGACGAGTGAATCCAGCACTCGAGCCGGACTACGACATGGAGCCCGGTTATCCAACGGTGGACCAGTCGGCGGTCTCAAGCGGCGGTGGTGGTTTGAATTCCACTACCGCGGCTTTGGGACCACGCCAGGTTCAAAAAGGTACCGCCTTCTAATCGCGAACTCCGTGATCGGATGCTGTGACCAACAATAAGCGTGGCGACGCGGCCTATCTACGCATACTTGACCTCAGGTTTTATCATTATTATTTAGCAGACCTTTTCTTTTTATTACCATCATCGAGCTTGAAGTCCAACTTGACGGTGCACTTATCTTTTTTAATTTTATCCACCTTTGATGTTTAGGACTGTCGTTCGTATACCTAAAACTTTTTTTTACATTTCTTTTCTATACTCTTTCGTTTCTATACAACGTTTTTTTTCCGTGACGTAGATTATATATACGTGTTATACGTAAAAGCACAAAGTTAGTGAAACTGTTGTTAAATACGTAATTGATGTTGCACCGTCGAGTAAGTCGATCAAGGTCTCGGGGTCTATTTGCATGAACATTACGCTAACGAAAACTAAATCGTTTCGTTACTGTTTGCCGCAAACAAAATATAGTCCCGTACTTCAATAATTTTTATTTTCTTTTCGACTGATATTTATTACGATCTCAATAGAATTTAAGGTTATCCGTAACTATTCTATCGATTTGTTCGACATTATACTTTTCGCATATCGTTAAATTTTGAAACAATGACGTTTCTCATCTCCTCGTCTTGTGCAATATCTATAGCGTTAAAGGTGTAATATGAGAACAAATTGTTTGTCGTGTACAATTTTTTTTAACACATTATATATAAAAATACATAGAATTTTATTAATCGTTGACAAGTTTGAGTGAACACAAGACGCTGAAAGAGTGAAATCACGTGTTTCAATAACTTAACGAAATGTACTTTTCTTCTCACACATTGCCGCGTCGCCTCTTAGGCCTAGTAAATTGATATTGTTTTTTCTTTAAGATGTATATTAATATGAATGCATTAATAGTCTACCAATCGCTTGATCGAGGTTTTACGTTGGAAATGTAACGAAAAAAGAAATTATATATACAGAAAGAATACAAATAATACTATATATATATATACATACACATATATATCGGCCGATCCGCCAATCGTGTTATTCGAAAAAAAATCGTTATTTTGTACAAGTGAGTTAATTTTATGAACTGTACAAACAGAGGAAGGTAAATAACTATAAACGAGATAATGGACACGTCGTTTATGGAGACGATATTTTATTTATGAAAATGTTGAAAAGTGAAGTTGTTACCGATGACGGTTGTACGAAAAAAAAAGTAAATAGGAAAGAAGATAATACTCACGCGATTTTTGTTGAATTATATATATATATATATATATAAAACACACATATATATATAAAAGATACATAGGGGAAATACAAAATAGAGGTAAACTATATTAGATCAAGTTTTACCTGAATGCTTTTGTCGTGTAAACTCTCGCGTTAATACGCTGGTCGTTTTCCCTAGCTTGATAAAAAAAGAAAAAAAAAAAATAATAACCAGAGACACAAGTTCCTTTGACTATATATATATAATAACACGAGAGTATAAATGTAAAACGTGTATATTTAATAGAGTTGCAAGTGTAAATGCATTTATGGGGAGATTCGCAAAAAGCGCGTGACTATAATAAGTATACATGACAACACTATATCCTGGATCGATCTCTCGAGTTTATGGTAATATTATTTTTATTTTTATTTTTTTTTTGTAATTTATTTTTCTTTTACATTATTAATTTTTATCAATATCTACTATTTTTCGAGTCAAGATATTTTAAGACGCGCTTTGTCACTTTATCTTAGTTAATTTTTTTTGTCCGAGTGAGTGAAAAAAAAAAAAAAAGAGGAATCATTTTCTAGTCGACTACTTTGTGATATATAAATTTATAAGTTTTTCTTTGTCGTAAACAAAATCCTTAGGCGTTAATTTTTACGTTATCGTTAGAAAGATATAAATATATATATAGTTGATAATTAATTGTATTAGAGTGTTTGTATAAGAGTTCAAATGATTTCCAATGGGGAATTGGATATTATCAAATGACCGAATCAAAGGATATTAATTAACCATATATACAAAAGAAATCGGTAGATAGTCAGTCGGTTTATAATAAGTAATAACAGTAATTTACATAGCGTCGATAAATTTGGTGGATATAATGTTTGAGTACGTTATTATATACGAATATTGCACTTTGATTTGCTGTTCATATGTACATTACATATCAATTTATATTGAGTCCGAGAAGTGTATATTTTTCAACGCCAATTATCTACACGCATCTCCGAGCTACGAAGCCTAACACAAATACTCACACACACACACACAGACACAACACACAGACACACACACGCATATTATCATCCTCGAATGGTGGTTATTATATTACAAAAAGGTGCACTTACAATCGGCTGTGACGACTATTTTGTTTATTGTAAGTTCACTTATGATGACAAGGAAAATGCGTTTATTTTGTATAGCTATAGATTTCCTGATGAGAAAGGTAATAAGACGTGGTAAGTATATAGAAAGAGGTTGTACACAATAACGATGGCGACGACGTACGGAGAGGTCCTGGTGATCTAAATTCAAATATATATATATATATATACACATGTATATGTTCAAAAGGCTAATTTTTCAGTTGATTGGACGTGTGTGTAGGTAACCTGGCGACATTTCACGAAAATAAAATATTTTTCTAACGGAATACAAAATGGCGGATCAGCCTTCAACAGAGCTTGTTGAGTTTTATTATATAGTATATAGTATACAAAATGATAAAAAGAAAAACAGACATATGTAATGAGCAAACAAGATTTTGTGTGCGTTGCACCGGAAAAATATACAAATAATAAATCTATATAGTGTGCGCTGGCAGTACGTACAAAAGAAATGAAAAAATAAAAAAAACTGACCGTATTAAATACATATAGATATATTGCATATCAGACGTCGACGTAAACGTTTAACAAACAAAAAAAAAAAAGACACAAATATACGCTGTTATTGATAGGCGCAAGATTTTTTAAAGTCGTGTATCGTAAAAACTATTTAGTGATTGCTATTCTTTTTCTTCCGCGTTTTCTTTTCTTTCATTACTGTATACATTTATTTACGTTACGAAGTTTCCTTTCTTATGATAGTCAAAACTACATACATATATATATATATATATATAATACACACACATACATGTACACGTAACGTTATTAATTTGTTTTGTTATGTAAATAACGCGCGTTTGCAAGGGTGATTTTAAAAAACCTTGCGTTCTTATATATATACACGAGAACACAATGAAAGTGCGAAATATCTATTGAAATATATATATACATATATAAATAAGGGAAAAAAAAGATTAATAAAGAAAAATACATATCATTGACGAGAATTCAGATATATTCAAGAGAGATTTATTAACTGAGAGTTATATGAAAGTATTTACGAAAGTATGTAATAGGAGAGCTTTTAAAGATAAAAAAAAAAGAAGAAACAAACTAAACAAATTTTAGAGATACGCAAAAGATTATAGTGTTTAATACAAAACAAAAAAGACATGTGATGATGGGGTGGTTTAAATTGTAAGCACACATAATAAAATGTAATAAATTTACGATGTGCAATACACATAATTGTAAGGAAGAATGTTTTAATGAAATAACAAAATGACAAAAAAAAATGATGATTTTATTTACGAGTTACTTAGGTATGACGTATTATGTTCCGTTGACAAAAGAAACGCATAATATCCAATCGTAATTTATGCTTTGTTAATCATTGTCATGTTCATGTTTTTAATAGTGTCAATCGTTATTAAACGACTAACTGTTGAATATTGAAGATAACGACAAAACAAAAAAAAATATCTATATATAATAACGCAATCTAATGAACCATCGAATCATCGAACAATTATTTATTTATTGCCGTTTACGAAGAATTTAACAAACAAAAGATGAAAAAAAAGTTGCCACTGTACAGTTATCTAAAAAAAAAAAAAAATCGTCAAGTATAAAATAATGTGTGTATATAAAATTCGATATATCACTCGTCGTCCAAGTCGTTCAAGGCCGGATATTTGCAATTTCGTTCGCTAAATGTTAAAAGAAAAATGAAGAACAAAAAAAACAGGGGATTCCTCCGTTTTCTTCTTAGTTAAATAAGCTGCCTGTTCAAATAGTTTACTATACGCTTTACGTTTTCTTTTCTCAAATTAAATCGTGGGGTAATAAAAATTTGATATCGTATAACTATTAGAGAAATTAATGGATATAACTTATACATATATATTATACACATTAATTGGAATGACTTTTCTAAAGATTTTTAAATAAAAATGTCTTATATACTTGCAAAAAACAACAACAACTCGATGGGAAATTTCATGTGGAAAATCTGATGTCTTTTACGGTTTATTCATTCTATAATTGTGAAGAATAAAAAAAAAATAAATAATAAATCGATATCAATTTATATATATACAAATTATAAACGCTGTGTATAAATCAGTCGATTATCGATAAAATGAGTGGATTACATAAGGGGGTGAGGATACTTATTTTATCGAACGTATACATCTAATATACCTCTATATACGAGACGTATATATATATATATATATATATATATATATACACGAGTGAACAGAGAACTAAAAGTAAATAAAATTGACTAAACCCGCTCTCGTTTTTTTAACCTACGTAAAAAGGTAAATGAAAAACCAAAGGTATACATATCGCGCATCACGCGTTACTTTAGCGTGTATAATTCTTAAACGGTCAACGCAAAACAGAAAAAAAACTACATACATATCATGAAGGGTGTGAAATCGTTGTTATATTAGAATATAAGCTTTGACAAACCAAACCAAAAGGATGAAAAAGGTAAAAAAAAAAATAGCCCAACGAAAAGAAAATATACACATCAGATATACGATACGCAATTTGCCGGAAATACGTATTAGATCGAGGTGAAAAATAATTAAATCGAAGATGATACGAGTGTGCATGAGTATGTTAATTTTTTATTCTATCGATCGGCTATATATATATACATATAAATATATAAATACACACGAATTTAATTTGTCCGGTAAAAATCGTGGAATGCCAAAAATCTAACGATTCCTATATAGATTTCAAATCCAAATAAAATTGCAGTATATATACAAAATTGTATAGACAGAAAACGGATTTTTAATTAATAGTGTATAACAGGATATTTGTTAGTCGAATTAATTTTAAATGAAATTTCGTTGTTTGGTTGGTCGATCGAGTAAACAATTAATCGGAGACAAATTATTTAGAAATGTCCTTATAACCGAAAGAGAGGGAGTTATATAACTATGAATTTACCGAAATATCCAAGAGGAATGTTAACGTATTAATGAAATGTACCATATTATAATATAACTATACATATATAAATATATACAGATATAAATATATACATACGAAATTATAGCTGTATAATTGCGCAAATGAAGTCGAAATATGTTGATTGTCAATGTTAAAAATAAACAGTGTACAAAAACGAACGATTTGCCTTGTCTTTATATACATGTACATATATATATATTCCTTATTACGATTACGATCCCCGTGTAGGTTAATCTAATATTTCTACACCCTTAATTACGAAAAGGAAAACGACTACGAAATATCAAATATAGATATTCCCATTCTATTTTTGTAGTTATGTAACTGTCGGTTAAACTGTAGACGGTTTACGTGTACGGAGTCGCGGGCAAGAATAGCAAGACTCGCTTTATTTATTCATGAATTCTCGGTAGCTGTGAGTCAAGTGAATCGATAAAACCTAGTAACTACCTAACGTAACTGCATCTTGCGGAAAGTGCCTAAAAGTAGAAGGTTTTACAATTAGATGTTAACTCGTCGCATTATTTATTTTACGGCATTCTAAACTTACTTTTCCTTTATTTTTCTATTTCAATCTCTTCTTTTACACCATTCAATAATTGAAGGTGTCCCATTGATTTTTACACCGGATTGCGGGCGTTACGCGGAGAATTCTCGTTTAACGAAGTAAGATACGAGACTGTTTCGTTTTTTTGTTCAATCTATTTTTTAATGTTCATTTGTTAATTTACATTTTGAATGTATAACTTTCCCACTGCAATATTTACCCGATGTCATAACGCAATCCGGATGAAGTTTCGTGACATAACTGAGACGAGGTATGTATCGTACATGTATATGTGTTTAAAATTTAATCAATAAAAAAGTATTAAAAATTATATCTAATTTTTCTGTTAGGAATTTATCATACATTCACTATGTTTTACTATGTAGTAGCCTCAAGCATTGAAACTTACTTACTTTTATTATTTATTTCTATTTACTTTTATTATTTCAATATTGTTCATATAATAAAAAATTATATAATCAGGTATAAATATAAGGATAGGTTAAAAGGAAAAAAAATAAAAACTAATTTTGATTACACATAAATCAGCATTTCAGTAATGAAATAATAATAAAACGCTGTTTTTTTGTTTTTTATAAAAAGGAACTTTTTTTATTTTTTTTCGTTTCTTATAACATTATTATTTATAATCGGTACAAAAAATATCGCGCTTATATAATAAATAAATTATACACTGTGACAAAAGCTGAATTTAAAAATAATAAAATTCAAAATCCATTAAAACGTTAATAAGAAATTTGTACAAAGCATACAGCACTCTCGACAGCACGTGCTATACATATATATATTTATATATATATAAGATAAAGGGTAAAAAAAATCATTTCTATCACAGACGCATCTTGTTACCACAGTCATTAAATATCTGCGGACTATTATAGAATCTCTTAAATATTCATATTAAGAAGTGAGCATAAATTTACAAATAAAGAATATACACGACTTATACACACTTATACATATAAAACCGTTCGAACGATCGTCTTTAAAAGAAATGATTATTTTTGACCTTTTTGTTTTTCAAAGGCAAGTTGTCTTTGATCTTCAAATTGAACTCGTCGATATTTACGGACTTTGAACTTGAATTACTTCTTAAGCTAATATTGGTAACCTCCGTTGCTGGCGTAGCTCTGTCCACCCCCACTGCTGGGTGCACCGTAACTGGACGATGGTCGGCCGACCGCGGTTGAGCTTCAAACGAAACAAGGTAACAATTATATACACGTTGTATATTATTCATATATTATATTCATTATCTATCATTTAAAAGACGTATGAATTATTTGTACAAGGAAATTATTTATTTTATCTGACGGTACAATATAATGATAGTAGAAGACGTCAGAGGTAATATAATAGTTAAAAATTAAATAATATTAAAGTATACTTTTAGAAATCGAAAAGTTAAATTATAATAGAGTAGTGCGTGTAAGATTGTTTATTACAAGTAATAAAATATACCGTACCTGCCACCGAAGCTAGGAGCTCCATAGCTGGAAGAAGGTGCGCCGTAGCTAGAAGAAGGCGCACCACCTCCGAAGCCACCACCTCCGAAACCACCGCTACCTCCTTGGGAAGGAGCACCGTAGCTGGATGAGGGACGGCTAGGAGCGCCATACGAGGAGGACGGAGCACCACCTCCAAATCCACCTCCGAAACCACCGCTACCGCCACCTCCGAATCCTGAAATAATATAATACGATACATAGCAACACTCTATTTTGTGGATAAAAAATAATAGAGTCAATGAAATGAAGAAAGAATATCTGACCACCGGATGGAGCTCCGTATGAGGAGGATGGACGGCTTGGGGCACCATAACTAGACGATGGTCGGCTTGGAGCTCCGTAGCTGGAGGATGGTCGGCTAGGGGCACCGTAACTGGACGAGGGACGGCTCGGGGCACCGTACGAGGATGATGGAGCACCACCTCCGAATCCACCTCCGAATCCACCGCCACCACCACCAAATCCTAAATAGTCGGATAACGATTGAGGGACGTGATTTTGCTTAAACGATTAGCGTAGTTGGTATAGGAAGATGAGACTCTTACCACCGGATGGAGCTCCGTAGTTCGAGGATGGACGGCTAGGTGCGCCGTACGACGAGGATGGACGGCTGGGGGCACCGTACGACGAGGACGGGGCGCCACCTCCGAAACCTCCACCGAAGCTGCTACCACCACCTGAAACATAGTTATTACGTTTAATAAGCGAAATAAAAAAAAAGTAAATAATAATACTGCAATTCACCGAGTTATTCGGCGATATAACAATAGAATAAACTTCAAGTACACGATTACGATTATTTACCATGACTGCCTCCAAATGATCCACCAGCGGAAGGAGCTCCGTAGCTCGATGACGGAGCGCCACCACCGAACGAACCTCCTTGAGATGGAGCTCCGTAAGACGAGGATGGAGGAGCACCGTACGAGGAGGAAGGTGCTCCACCTCCGAAGCCTCCACCGAACGATCCACTGAAAGATCCACCACCACCCGATGGTGCTCCATACGATGACGATGGTGGAGCTCCGTAACTGGACGAAGGAGCGCCACCGCCGAACGATCCTCCGAAAGATCCACCGCCACCCGATGGGGCACCGTACGAGGAGGATGGTGGTGCTCCATAATTGGACGAGGGAGCACCTCCACCAAATCCACCTCCGAAACCTCCTCCTCCTCCTCCGCCACCTCCGCCGAGATTAGGTGTGCCGTAACTCGTTGAAGGCGGAAGATAATTTCCGGTAAGGGGTGCTGCAATTCCGAAAAGAATAAAGTTACGATAGTGCTGATTACGTTTATTTTTCAAACCGCAACTATCTTCATCTTATTGCAATTAATTTGTGGACATTAAAAATAATTCGCGAGATAGTATTCGTAATTAAAAATAAATTTTCAATGAATTTAAATGCATTTCGACATTAATAATCTTTTGAATTAATTTTACAATTTTAATGTACGATAAATTTAAATAATCATCGTTAACTTCATTGGACTAACAAAACGTAACTACAATCTCATTGTAAGTACTATTACAAAAGAAATTTTATTTACATAAAACTCATAAAAATCAGTGTTTCTTATTAATTTAATGGTTAGGTGAGACATGTCATAAGACTACTTTCTTCACTACAAAATGTAAAACATAATGAATTCGCCATTAAAGAAAATTATTCTGACAAAACTATGAGTTGGCTTCCTCTATATAACATAATGTATGCTAAACTTTCACAAACACACTAAGTACACGCATGATACCGATAAATAATTTGAATACTCTTACGTATTTCGCAACCTATATGCATATTTAAGGTTTTGCTCAAAAATGCATCATTCTGTTTAAAAAAAATACATATTTACAATAAAATTATATTTTTAAACGTCCCGTTTATTACGTTTAAATAATACACCTTTACGACTTGTATTAATAATTACAACGTACGGACTGATCATCAATAAATTATCGTAAAACGCATAATGCACCTGACAAAATGCGAAATAATGGAAATATATATAATATATGACGATATATGCAGAATAAAATAATTTTACGGGATGTGCGTTTATTACAGTTAACGCACTCCTTTTTATTCTGCCATTTGGAATACATTATTTGTTTATAATTATTATAATTTATTCGTCGCGCATAATTTTTATATCATCGTAAATAATAATAAATGGGAGTAAAAAATGTAATTTACATTATCATATATACACACAGCCATATTTTTACGACAACCTTAAAAATACGCGAATGGTATATTCTTCGAGAAAAATGTAAAAATAACCACTGTGTAGGAAAAAAAAGCGCGTTTATTCATTGTGACATGTACAGAATTATGAAAACAAATATATATTTTAGTTATGTAAAATATACGATACGTAATGTAAAATTAGACGTTTATCAAAACTACTCGACCTGTCGCAAATTTTATGAAATTGCTCTAATTTAGAGAACAAGAGAGAGAGAGAGAGAGAGAGAGAAAGAGAGATAGAAAAATATTAGCGAAAATAATTAAATTAAGCACTTGAACTTTCTACTGGCTGATGTTCTTCCTGTCGTTAATGACTCATTATTATCAACGTAAGTTGCAACAGCTTATACTGCTGTTACTGGCTGCGAGTGTAAGTAAGAAAAAAAAAGAGGAAGTCCGGGTATTTTGTTCCCGCAATCTGGTAATTTTATCACGCGTTATAGGGAGATAATCGATTGACGACTCATTACCATTTTCCGCGCGTTAAATGAAAGATTATATATGATGGAACGTCTGAGTTATGAATCTTCATTTATTCTTGTAATTGCAATTAGAGTTACTACAACATTTTTTTTTGACATCATTTTATTCGATAATATGAAAGATAACGCGATTGAGAAACGCAAATTAACGATAATGATTTTTGTATTTGATTATGAGTTTCGCACAGTTATGAAGATTCGGTAAATCAACATTGTGTAATATTTGTTTACATTTTGCACGTAGATAAAATATTTTGCGCTATTTTGAAATTCGCGAAAATTTAACTCGTAATGTGTATTATATCATTCTATATTATTCTTATTATTATTATATAGCATCATATTAAATAAATTAAATTATTATATTAATTATCATATTTACCAAAAATCTTGTGTATATACTGTTATATACCATCGTGATTTAAAAGATTTAAACGAAATTTTAAAAATCTTCCCACACAAATAATTGAAGTAAAAACATACGAGTATCAATAGACGCGATAGATAATAATCAATCCGTACCTCGGTGAGAAATGTATAAATCCTCGCGAACAGAAAATGTCGCGGCATACACACGTATAAAAAAGAAAAAAAAGTGTGCAAATTTTGAAATTGTCTATCCCTCTCGTTAACCATTGGGAAATAGTCAATGTAAACAAGCGGGCTTTTGTTCGCCGTTGCGAGAAAATTCAAATCGTAGATTTCCTATAATTGAGCCCGCAGTCGCGACGCTAATTACGCGCTTGTTAAGAGCGAATCTCCCACACTTTCACCACTTTGACGCTCGCGCGTGACGCGACAAAACTCGTACGCGCGCTCGTATATACGCGTACATGCAAGTTAAAAGAAAAGCCGTAATTTGCGAATCTAGCAATATAATGACCAATATTAACTGTGTATTATATGGATTCAGTGAATATTACTTTTTTCTCTTTTTCTTCTCTTTCCTTTGATTATCTTCACGCTTTAAAGAATTGACGCAATTTTCATTTAATATACCGTGAGCCGAGTTGGGGCGCAGATACACGTGCCGTTTCTCATGGACGTTTCGTATATGCGGTATAATTCAATAAGAATTTTATTCCTGATTAATTTTTTTCCAATTATTTGTTTGATTACACTAACATTCCATGTATATACGTGATTGGTTATTAGCTTCATTTTTACGAGATTTTATTGTTAATTAAAATTAGCGTGATGACATGTTGTGGAAAATTAATATTTATTTATGTTTGTATTTTAATTTGTTTGTACGATATATCAGCGAAATATAGTTATTAGTTTGATGAGTCTATATAAATAATTGTTTTTTTAGATACATTTTATTATATTTCATTTAATGAATTTAATGCAGAAAATAACAAAATTATATTTACATTATGACTTATATAACATTTATGATAATGTCGTTAAAAATAAGTTGATAAAAAAGTGTTCTTACAAAAATTACCACGGCGTGTATAAGTATATTTTTAACGCGTTAACCATTAATTTTATAAATTTTAAACACATTTTTATATAAAATAATTGTAATACTTTGTACGAAAAAGAGAAATTAGGTTTCGAAAAAAAAAAAACTGAAATTAAAAACTACATAAAGAATACGCGCGTACAAGATCGACGTGTATATATAAAGTTTAAAATCCAAACGTTGAATAGATACACCTGTTACGACACAAAACTACCTAGACAATCACAATTCCGAGTCACAAGTTTTTGTTTGTTATATGAAGCTCTTAATAATAAAGCTTTCGTATATGTGTATAATCACCATCAGCGCGCGACGCCGGCAACGCGGTCACGAGCATCACCGCCATCGGTATCCAACTCTTGAAATTCCTCATTGCGAAGCACGTAGATGAATGACAAGAAAAGTATACGGAAAAAAAACTATATATATATATATCAATCGAGTTTGTTTTTGCACACACCCGCGGATAGCGACCGTAGTTGGTCGCTTAACTGCGATTCCGTTTCTAACGCGCTTTAAACAGAGAGAATCTCGCTTTTATAGCCGGCGCCGCGCTCTTTCGGAGAAAGTACAAGAGGTATATACGCGGCTGCTGCTACCTTGTTGTATAGCCACCATAACGGACGTGAGTGGGGAAATACACATCGCGAGAAATCCGAGGTAGGAGCGAAAAAAGATGCGTCTTTTTTTTGTTACTTTACTTTTTGAAGGAGTATAGGCCGGAATATGCTATGTGATCTTGGATTAGGAAGATGCTTCTTATCTTCTACGTTTTATTCAATTCGTGAATGTATATAATTGCAGGTTATTGATTTTCATTCGAGATTCGCTACTGGGTCAATATTCGGATTTTACATTTTCATTTCAAACTGCTGCGTTTCGAAATATTTATCTTCTTTGATTTCTATCCAAGTTGATTAATGTTGATTCTCAATGTTTTCGCTAATTGGTAGGTACTAATAAATGTTACGAATGCTTCAGAATGTTTTTTTAATACGTTATGCACAATGAAGTTTTTACAGAATCAGAATAAATTATTTATTTCCTTCGGTACCCTCTACACGCGTACGTTCCGAATAGAAGTAATGGAACATTTTTACTAACGTAAATAAAAAATTTTCAGCAAAATTTTGTATAAATAATAAGTAAATATTTATTGTATCGTTGTTATTGTAATTGTGCGTAGTTTCATTTTGCGTAGTTTGCGTAGGTTTCTGTGTAGTACGCCTACAAAGAGGCCAAACGTAATTAATTGCTCAAAATCATCTCCTAACCAAGTCGACAAAGAAATTATAATTTATTTATTATAATCATTTGCTCCATACAATGTCAATATAATAATATTTATATTTCGATACTGATGAGAATCGTAATACTAGTTGAATCCTTAAAAAATATTAATCGCATGGTTAAAGCGATTTTTTTTGTCTATACCAAATATATACTAGCCCACTTTACAAGGAGAACAGCATATCTTTGGGAAACAGATCATGCTAACAATCGTTTATTCAAAAGTTATACGCTATTATAGCATTATTTCCAAAAAAGAGGTTTTATTTTAAACGCTTGCAACTTCTGAACTATCAAATATTGACATTCAAACTAAAGTTTAATGAAAAGCTGAGATAAAATAGATACAATTAAAAAAAACAAGTTCAAATCCGTTGAAATGGAGCAAAGTTATAGCCGAATTAAGAATTTGGAAAAAGTTAGCTTAAAAAATCAATAAAATTTGTAGTACCGAATGATTTTTTAAAATTTCTTCAAATTTATAATTCGGCTATAACTATGCTTCACTTCAACGGATTTGACGCTATTCTATTTTCTCTCAGCTTTTCATTAAATTTTAGTTTGAATGTCAGCATTTGATAGTTTAGAAGTTACGAGCGTTTAAAATAAAGCTTCTTTTTTTGGAAATTTTGCTATAATAGCGTACAACTTTTGAAAAAACGATTGTTAGGGTCTACGGCTCTGGCTATTTTTCTATATTAGAAAACATATCCTATAAGGTGAGCATGATCTGTTTCCCAAACATACGATGTTCTCTTTGTTAGTTCAAACTATATTTGGAGAAAAAAAAACAAAACGTGTTTAAGACTTGGATCACTCAATAAAATAGAAATTAAAAACAACAGTGAAATTGTTTTTCAACAGTGAATTATTATTTATTATCAAAGGCTTTTACTTTCACCGATGTTGATATTTGATACACACACACACGCACACACACACACACACACACACACACACACACACACGCGCGCGCGCACGCACGCACGCACATATTTATATGCTTCACTCAATTTAATAGGGCATGAAAATATTTTTAATCGTCTTCCGAAAATGGAAAATTAAATTCAACGTTGACCAAATCTATACAACTTCGGCATGTATATATTTTTTATAATTACATTATAAAATACAATATAATAATACTAATTCCATTAAATCAATATAATTACAGGTATTTGCGATTCAACGCGTTGATTAACGAATATGATACACCTTAATTAGCGAATTATAAAATAAATGAAAGTTAATTTATATTGAAGTTCCTGCAGCAAAACCTTAATAAACCTCAAGGTTATACGAAATTCTTATTACAGACGCATAAGTTTTTTAAATTTGTTAACCTATCGGTTTCATCTGATGAAAAGGTATAGCATACGTACACATATAATATAGAAAGTTTGTATATATGGTACATCCTCCGGCCATTATCAGATGTATAAAAATGAATTGCCGGAATCAACAACACCGTTGTAACTTATTCGGGTTTGAACACATTTTGGTCAATTCTCACCGAGGTTATTAACGGATTAACGCATATTTTTTCGTGTAATATACACACGCGCGAGCGTGAATTTTACTTCCCATGGCCATTTTTCATTTTCTTTTGCAATTGGACTCTACCCGTCGCTCGAAGTAAAATAAAATAAACGAATTCAAGAATTCACGTATATACGTAAATCCGAATATATAAATAACATGCGTATATATCTATATAGTTATCGCTTAATTATTTTCAAGTTTGACACATAAATAATCTTATATATTCAAGAATATATAATCTAACGCAATGTACATAGAAGTTGATTAAATTTACCTTTGGCATCGCATATTACACATTTTTTTTCCCCGATCTAATGAAATTAATGAACTTCTAGTGTTACATCAAAACAAGTGTGTTTATTAAATTAACATAAGCATTAACGTTGCGCAACATTGGCCGTAATTTATTATTAAATATATTTCAAAATTAAAATTAACAAAGAACAGAAATGCGTAAAATATTTTTCTAGATTTTTTTTTCTTCAAAAAATTGTAACGAATGTTGTTAAACGAAATTCGATTAACCGGGAAATTCAGCAAAATTTAAAATAGAATCAATAGGTGTAACGATTAGATGCACCGGAGAATAGAAATTTTAAAAATAGAATTGAAACATTACGCACAAAGTATGAATAGCTTAGGGGCACCTTAGATAATTGTCAGGGATAGAAAAGAGGTGCGACAGAGTGACGGAAAACTCCAACGATGGAGGAATGACGTATATTCTTTCGCACATCATATGTACGCATTACATATATATATATAAAGTTAAAAGCTCGCGACTACGCGTTGGTGCTAAAGCGGTTTTGCAAATCCTCATGGTTAATCGTTGCGGTCACATTACGCGAATTACGCTCTATTTAAATTAAATGATTTAGGTAAAGGTCGTTTTCTCGCATATACACGAACTATATACACATAATATTATTTGCACTGTTACACCTATATACCATTTAAAGGGTTATTCATTATAAACATTTCGTTTCGGTAATTTTTGCACCTTCGCCTCGTGATACATAATTATCGAATAAATTACAAAATGTATAAGACGTTGTGAAAATAACGAGACACGCGCGCACGTATAAAACGTTCGGGTGTGTATGTACGCTCTATTAATCACTATTAAATATAATAATCGTATACAATATTCACGTGTCAACATCGGGATGGAACGTAAATATGTACGTGTACTTATTGTAAACGAGTGAATATCATTTTGGAACGACGAGTAGAAAAATATTTCGCGAGATCGTAAAAACAATTATGAACTTTATCAAATGATCCATCGAATACGATTTATCGCACGGTGAATTCGCGTACACGCGACCGTAAGTCTCTAATTAGATTTCATTTCATATATTTATATTTGCACATATATAAATATTTTCGTTGCGGTGTTGCGCAATACGTTCGTTTGGTTTAAAAAAAAAAAGGAGAGAAAGAGACATCGTGATTGTGCACTCCGTATTATTTTTGCATAATTATAATAATTTAGGTGTAAGAAGAAAAAGAAAATCTATTTCTATAATACAAAACAACGTGCAATAATTCACGGTTTATGTTCATCGCGGTATTACACTGCGCGCAACTCCACATTAGGAATTTTATAATTACGTAGTTATAGTCATAATAAAAACGAGTGTACATCTCCTAAATTATTGTACATGGGTGGAATTCGAATAACTATTTTCTTCTCGTTCTAAACGACACTAATTACATAAACGTAATGAACTTTTGCAAAATATATGTCGTTCATTTATTATTTTGACGGTGAAGCGTAATACGTATAGTGTTGCATTAAAGTGCATCTCGGGGTTTTAATTATTTGTGTAAAGAAAACGTTGTACAATATATCTATAATGACGTTGATGATCACTATATTGGTATTTATTTATTCGTATCGTCTCGGTGAATTTCGATCATTTTTTTTTATTACAATTAAATACCACCGTTTCGTTTGTATAATTCAAGTGCGCCAAATGTAAAGTAATAAAAAAGGTGCAATTAATTCCTCGTCAATATATATACATGTAAAGTGTAAAGTTAAAAAATAAACAACCGATATACATTACGGCATATATATATGTATATATATATATATATTGAACCTAGTGAATCTCTGTCGATATTTAAAACGCTTTCCAAAGGAAAGTACCATTTACAACGTATGTATATGTATATAAACAGTCAATCGTGAAATTAATCGTACATATACACTCAGACGCATAAAATTTGCCGTATTCGAAGACGTACGTGTGCGTGTGTATGTACACACACACATATATATATATATATATATACGGTCAAGTGTATTACAAGTGAAATATGATTTTGTTACACCGTCATACGTCAACCTCGACATTATTAATACCAAGTATACGAAAAGGAGAGCGCGCGTCTTCGAATATTACGAAATTGGTATTAGCATGAAAATTCGATTAAATCATCGTTCGCACACCTTGGTCTCATACAATTAGAGCGGATATATCCTATTCCTATTGTCATCCCCCTAACGCGTGTCCAATCTTTTCTAGGACGAGGCAATGCAAAAATGAGATGCGGGATATGCCCCGAGCCAAAATGGCCTGTGTATCTTGGAGGTCTATTCGTTTTGATATTTCTTTTTTTTTTTTTTACCTTCCTAAGATGACTTTGCGCTTGTCCGCTGTAATTGGATTGTTACGTGTTCATATATATATATATAAGTATAAATTTTTTTCATTTTTAAGGAGTGGTGCTAATGTTTGAAATTAAAATTTTATGTGCGCTCTTTTGTTTCGTGCTTGGCTGGAATTATTTTTAGGGTCAGTTCGTACGAATTGTTCGATAGCTGTACACGGTGTCTTGGGTATTTTTTTTATTAAACGTTGAATGACCAAAATGTAAATTAATGAATAAAAAAATGAAATACTCATTTTTATGATTTCGTGTTATATACGTTTAATAACATGCTGGCTTGGTTGTAAAAAATTAATAATAAAACAAATACTTGCGAATTTTAAGAAACGTTTTATTAGCGTGCTAATTTTCATTATATAAATGAATTAACGATGGGAATGTTTTCGTTCGTGAAATTTGTAAAAGTAGCGTCCAAGTGCAATTGACTAGAAGTTCCAAGCTTGAATATAATAAGCAAATTTTATATATACATTAAAGTTTTTTCAAAATTTTTTCATATCGTTGTAATTAATAAGTAATCGTTGTAAAAAATTTTTCATAAATAAAAGAAAATTCAAATCAACAATGTTGAGTATGGATTTTTTTTCGAGAGCTCACTAGAGTTGAGTATTGTCGATTGCACCGTAGTGAGAGAAGTTTACTTTTTCATATATGACGCATGTAGTCGCAAAAAACTACACTTTAGCATAATATCAAATTTAGCTCTACATAAAAATCATTAATGAATATGATGTTCTAAATATAGAATTTGCATGACTAAGTGTTAAAACGATGTATATACATGAATGGGTTCTTAACAAAATTCCCTCGGACAGCTGAACAAAATATAAATTTGTCCTTAAAATATCTTTTCTTATGTTTATGAGTTATGATACTATTATATGGGAGCATAAGTAAACGACTCCGAATGAATAATACTTTTATAACTATGTAAAAGTATCCTTTTGTCAGAGTAATATCATTAATATTACCAATGATGCTTAGAATATGGTAATTAATTATTATAATAAAACGCTATATTTATTTGATCCATAAAAATTTTCTTAGCCACTTCTCTGTCGAGTCTTTACATTTATAAATAAATTACGCATTTTTAAACATTGATTTACATGCATATACATTTTTTTAAAAATCAATTTGTGAATATTAATAGGTTTCTTTTTATAATATTAAATAAATAAATTTATATTATTTATATAAATTTATTTATTTAATATTATAATAAAAGAAACCTATTAATATGCACTAATTGATTTAAAAAAATGTATATATGTAAAGTGTTATTTTAAATAAATTAAAGAAAAATTATAAAATATGAGGGTTTTAAACAACTCTGACAAATATTTCATTTTTCATTTCAAAATAGTTCATAATTAACGTTTGCTTTTTCTTTACTAAAAGCAAGTTCAATTTATATGATTTAATTCGCATAATAAATATATTATTATAATTTCAACAATCAACGTTATGGAGCACTAGGTAATTACTTAGAAGCTTTTTTCTTACATTGATGATTATATTATAGGTAAGTATAGTAATATATATTATAGTACATGACTTTGTAACCCAATGAAATTATTTTGCTTCAATAAATTGCGCAAAATTTATCAGTCGATCTGTGTTATACACTCGAGACATACGAGATTAAATATCTTTATTAAATTTTAATAAATACCGAAAGATTTGTCTTCCCATTTGCTGAATAAATTACATTCTTATTTCAGTTTTTTTCAAAATCGACAAAATAAAGAAATTGTAACATTCCATCTATTAAGTTTCATGTAATTTTGATTTAATTTAAAGAAAAATAATTATTTACGAAAACTAACAAAATCAATTTTGAAAATCACTTACTGTACCTCGAGCGTGTTCAAACATCTTGTTTACAAAATTTGTTTAATCAAACAAAGTGACAGTATTAGCACCGATAAACAAGTTGTAATGCACTTCTCTTAAAACGTGAGCGAGATCTTTAGAATAATCCTTAAGCGTATAGCGTAAGATGATGTTGCAGCTGATGGTATTGCTACACACAGGCCAATAATAAATCGTCGATTTAGCAAGAAAGTCGAAGCCGCCAAGACTCGTGTTTAGTTTAAGCAATCTTACGATGTATACTTGTATTACTTGGACTTAGGGGTATCTATGTCCATTATATAAATCGAATAACAAAAACGTCAACCCCCCTCCCCCCACCCACGTGCAAATTTCAAAACCCTGATGATGTACGTACGAACTAAATGTCAAAATTATTGCGCGCTTATACCGATATGTTTCACTGAATTTCGAGCACAAAACGCTAATTGATATTAACGCGCCTCCAAATAATTGTGCATAACTTTTTTTTTACAAATACTTGTAGAGCTGGGTAGTTTGAATTAATAATTTGTTTTCCAATAGTAACGTACAAATGGTTAATCTCGCAGAATTTCTTGTATAAACATTGGCAATTGAGGCGAAAAGCAAAGTACGTATAAGAAAACTGTACGATAAATATCGATCCCACTTTTACGCGAATGTAAATATACACATTCGCATGAGATATAAAAACGTAAAACACTTTAGCATATATTTAGATTATCGACTATAGACTGACAAAATTATGGGCAGAAGATAACAATCATTTTTAAATCGTACATTTTGTTCTTTCAATCGAAATGATGAATGAATGCCATACATCCTTTATCTCTATGCTCTAGTGAATCAACTGCAATATCTACACATAATAAGAATCGTTTATAAACCGCAATCTTATATCTCGTTTCCATGCGTAACCGAATTATGATAATCGAATGTACTGTATATATACTAGCTTCGTATAATATATAGGCGAACAAAAGATTAAACCCATTCATTTAATGATAGACTTTTGACTTAAGTAGCGAGACATGCTAGAAAGATTAATATCTTCATTAATATAGTAATAAGTTTTATTTTTATATCTGTACATAAGAAAATATATAGTGTTCTCTTGTAACGTTGTATACTGTATACATTGTATACGATTATTAATTTCATAATGTGGTAAATTTTGCAATTTTTTAATTTAAATATATCTACTATTTTTATTTGCAACATTTGATTAGAAACACTTTTAGAACGAACGAAGATCGATATCTCAACGTATCGATACGTGTTACATAAAAAAAAATAGAATATAACCCGCGCGATACATTATATTTTTATAGTCAATTTTGAAAGTTGCAAAACCAAAGGAGGAAAGTGAGAGTCGAAGAAGAAACAATATTAGTCTTATAGTTTCGTAGATGCGTATCATATTCGACTAACGAATCGTTTAAATATCTATATCCGTAACGTCGGTATATTGCGTAATTATAAAGATTAATAAATAAATGAAAAATACACTCTAAAATTTTCTACGTAATAAACAACATTTTAATTGTAAAATATTATAATGCAACCAATTAATATAGGGACAAAGGATTGAGGAGACAAGATGCGTATGATTAAATCTGACCAAGTGCTAAAAACACGACTTCATTCGTTGAATATTTCATTTTGACTCGACAGCAGCATTTAGTAATTTAAAGAAGAAAAATTTTTTTTAACGGATAATAACCCCTCTGTACAGTTTCACTTGGCAATAAACGGCAGCAATGTGAACTTTATTGTTTTTTTATTCAAATTCACGTCGTTGTCCATCGTAAATCGCGATACATTCGTTCTTCGTTTCACTCTCACCGGACTTACATTGCACACCAAGGACGAAAAGAGACCGTCTTGATGCTTCTTTCCGGAAGAATACCAAACACATACGTTTAAATCGTAACGATAAAACGTAAAAAATAAAAAAAAATTTTTTTTAAATTTGCGAAAACATCTCCGCTAATTAATACGAAACCTTAGGATTTGAATAGGCATATATACATATAATGTAGGATATTTTCTCTGTGACATTGCGTAAGGTTGAATTTTTTATAATACCTATATATGTATATATATCTTTTTTTTTCTATCTACGATGAAAAAAAGGAACAACGAGAGATTCACTTGTAATTTAATGTAAGTAATATCGTTGAAAGTGTAAGCGAAACTGTGTCATCTTCTTTAGGAAGGTAAAAAAAGGCACACATTCCAATGGATTAAATAATGTTTCGTTATTAATGATTCTTTCCTTCCTGCATGGTGGTCGTCGTAATTTTTTTGCGCTCACAGTTTTTACCTATCGAATTTAAAGGTATATTATATGTTTGAAGACACAAACATTACATCACTTGCGAACAAGTTTTATCTCACATATACCGATTATTTCAAACCGGTTTGGACATACATTTATATATATATAGTATCGTTTCTCAGACGCGATGTTACAAGTGTCATTATCTTCTTTTTTTCGGATGCGGAAATAAGTATAATGTGCTTTCCGAAAGGTTCAAAAAGAATGAGAACATTAAAGTTTATTGTTCTTATTTGTATATACCAAATGTAAAGAGACATATTGTGTTACACACAATTTATCGTTCCTCGAGATTTCTTATTAATGCGAATGTTATTGAATTATAAATTGTTCGTCGATTTAATTGTAATCGAAACGATAAAATTTCAGTACTCTTTATACTATTCGACATTTAAAAATAAACTGACAATCACGAGTCGCGTGTGTATGTATTAATATAGATATATATCGGATACACGATAGTTAAAAAAGATCGATAATTTAATCTGGTGTACAAAAATATCTGTTTAAAGGTAGAAACATTTAAAATCGCATTATAAACGTATAAGTAATAACCTGAACGTTATCGAAGAAAAAAAACAAAATAATTATTCCAATTTAAGAAATCAATTATCTTATTATCAATCGATACGGTGAGTATAAATACCCTCGTGTCGCTCAACTACTCACTTATGTAATCGTATTATAATTCATAAACCAAGCGGAGCTCTCGATGACACAATAGCGCAACAGTTTGATGAGAGGAAATTATGTAAATCTGGAAATTTCATTAGCGATAAAAAAAAATAATCCGAGTTAGACGCAAAACAAATAAATAATTAAATATATATATATACACACCTATATACTGGTTTATCTTTAAGGATAGAAAAGAAAAACGTGATCGTTCATCTATTTTATTGATTCATCGGTTCAAATCGACCAGGAAACGAAAGGAATAATTAACACTTGCATTCTTTAGGATCGTGTACCAAGAGACAAAGAATCGAAAGTACGGAATTACCTCACTTTGTTGCGTTTATGCGGGTCGCGATTGTCATTCTCGGCATTTCTACGAATTCTCGAGGTAAAACAGATCATTTTGAATTGGTACTACAAATTGAAATCTTGATTGCGTGCCTCATTTTTTTTCGTTTTTACTTTTCAACTTGCGTTGCCACGAGATCAAACTTTTCTTATATAGAAATAACAAATGTTTTTTTATCATTTTTATTCTCTATTCATCGTATGGATGTTAAAATTAATCTTTTATTCGAGTACGAACCGATTCATAGCGTTACGCGAAATTTTACGTCACTTTATCCGCTATCTTTGACATTATTCATTTATTATTACTGTTATGAGGTTTTTTACGTCGATTATTACCGATTATTCAAACGAAATAAAAGTATAAATCTAGGTAATTCGAGTAATGGCCGATATTCTATTTTATAATGCAACTTTCTCAAGTATATTTGATAGATCTATGAATTATAACGCTTATTATAGATTACGTTTCATTTGTACGCGACGAAACAAAACGACAGTGCATACGACTAGTTTTATCAAAATGTTATAATGATAATAACAGATTATAAAAATTTGTAACAATTTTTTTATTTTTTAATATAATTGTAACTACCCAATTGTTACAATTATATATATATACATATATAAAAAAATAACAAATGGATTGTTACAAATCAATTTTTATAATCTTTAATCTAATTCTTATAAGTGGGCTTATTATAGTGAGAATTGACTGTTTGAAAATTGCAATCGATCGAGTGTACATATAATTTGTTTTCTTTAAAAATAAATGATCAGCAACCGCAGACCTAAAAGTGTTACATATTTATAACTGCGTTTTAAAAATAAATGGACTCTGTTTAACGCGTATTACACAGTGAAATTTATTAATTCAATAGAAATTAATTATGTATTTTTAACCCATTCGATTCTGATTTCTTTAATGATTTCTGCGTCAACTTGGATAATACAATGAATGCGACTTAATCTATTAATAATTCTACTAGTTGTACACGTAGACGCATCAAGCTCAATTCAATCAAAAAATAAATAATTTAAAAAAGCATTTTAAATTAAATTAGAACTATTTAATAGGACCATGAATAGTTAAAACGATACAGGTTGGCATGCGAGCGAAATTCCAAGGTTCATTCGAAACCATAAAAAATTCATTTTAAGAAAGCTTGCGGCGAAGTCAATCAGGTGTTTCAACATATAGATTGAAATACTTGAATGTATATTTAATGATGAGTTTAGTGTATAATTTAACTTTGTATATAGTAGAAAATGCATCTAACCCGCGTACTGTCTAGTAATGAAATTACTATGACTGTAAAAATTCAAAAAATTATTGTACTTTATAGTAACATTTACTAAAAATTTATTAATTTTTACTACAATTATTGTAACATTTATCATAATTTGTGCGTAAATTTTATCATTTATAGTAATTTTTTGAATTTTTACAGTCTGCTAACTAGACAGTATTGTCATTTTTACTAGAACTTTTTCTCAGCGAACGATCGTAATCGTACTATACAAATGAAAATTCGAGAGTTAATTCAAAATTAAAGAAAAAGTAAAGTAATTAGGGTAAAAATACTACGTAACGTCGCTTTATCGATGTACAATATAAATTCAACAAATTTGTTAACGCATACAACACAATCAGTTTGAAAATTTACATTTGTTTCACATCTGTTGAATATGTTACTAACGATGCACACAGAAAGAGAGAAAGAGAGAGAGGGAGAATCGATGCCCGATCGATAATTAATTATTGCAGCAGAGCTTCCCCTCTTGATAGTATGAGCAGCCTGGGAGCAAACGACGTGTCGTAACTATAATTGCATGTGCTTCAGACATCTGCCACGTTCACGCTCAAAGCGACTCGATCGACATCGTCGAAACAATATTTAAATCACTTCGAAATATAGACGATTCGCACATTAGCCGATCGTTCCTTCTTCTTCTTTTTCTTTTTTTTTCAAATTAATCGAATCGTGAGATGTTACGATGGTAATGTACGAGTGATACCCAATAAATCTGTAGTCGCGAACAACGGATAAAAATTATTTACAAACATAATTTTACTTACCGCTTTTCTATAAATTATTCATATAATGGCATCGCATTTCCGAGAAAAACATTTGCAATATGCATCAGAAATTTACGTTTGCGAGGCAATAAAAATTCTTCGTTCATAATAAATGAGAGCCCGAAGAAAAAAAAAAGAAATATTATATATTTTAAATCATCGTGTGTATGTATTGCGGGTGCGCGTTCCGTACACTGTCAAACATGCATAGTTTTCTCGAAAATTTCTCACTTTGGTCTGAGCCGAGATCTAATGGTCTGCTTTACTACATCACCATTCGAACACCGTCCATTAATAATGATAATAATAATAATAATAATAATAATAATAATAATAATAATGATTCTAAGGTATATAATATGTCGGTATATTTACGAGAGAGACTGAAATGAGTGAAGGCTGAAGAAATATTTAAAGATTGACTTTTATGTATTATGGAAGTATGCTTGTAACCGAGTACCTATAGACTAGAAAGCCTCATTTTTTTAAAATGCTCATCATCGATGTCCGCACTTTTGCGTTCATCTTAAACGATGTTACAACAAAATATTACAATGCAATATTATATATAAAAATTTTCTGGCAAATTTAAAAAATGTGTATATTACTCGTTGATGTCTTGGTGAGTTTCGGTATAAATTACGAGGTTTAAGTAACCGGACGATGTTATAAATATAACGTTTGTACAAGTGTAACCTACGTGATTATTATTTCTATGGAATATATAGATTTATCGTCTTTCTATCGCACGAGCACGTAATTTTTTTTAATTACTCGCTTGTGTTTTTTTTTGAATGTATTATTTATTTTTACAAACTCTGAGATGCCAGGAAATTTGTGAAGAAAAGCCTCGTCGTTTTTTAAATCAATATAAAGAAAAAGATTATACGTGTCACAATTCATTTGAATGAATTTACTATTGCAACTGTAGTGAAAGTAAGGCATCATTGCTGACAATCGTTCAACGAGTTATCAATACTGTTTTTTTTTACACAATGAAAGAAAAAACGATTAAATTTATTTATGTGCTACGTACCAGACTGTTATTACTGTTAATTAATGGTTAATGTTTGCACAGTAAACTTTTTTTTTCGTGTATACGCTATTGAAAAAGAATCCCATAGAAATTGATATATTTATTAGCATGAGAAAATTCATTTAAGATAATACAGCGGTATACGTATGAGAGTGAATATTAATACATTATATTTAGATTGCAACATAAAGGAAAATACACGTATTATTATTAACGTCGATACATTTGTTTAAATTATTACACGAAAATACGTATATATATACCTATATAATTGAAAGTATATTTTGATTTCACTTTTGTTTACGTACATACGTATTTGCACACTCACTAATATAATGTAATTAATAATTTCGACTATTACCAAAATCATACTCCTCTATAATATCATCTGGAAAATTTAGCTTGAGGTTCGATTTCGAACGACAATAATTAATGAAACGAGGTTATTTTCCAATTCCAGATTGATTAATCAAAAGTCATATACGACGATAATCTATACCAGTATAATTAAAATATTGACTATTATACGTATAAAGAAATGCCTGTAACGATCTAGGCGAATAATAATTTGAAGAACTAGGAATGACATTTGTATATAATATGACCGTACTTATTCAAATTAGTTTCTCTTCAAACACTTGCTTTCAATTACATACATGAAATTCAAGTGGTGTGCACAAACGAATCATCCGCAACGTATCCTATGTAAGGAGGAAATAAAATATGCGCATTGTCGTTTATACCTGCGCCAAGGTAGGAGTTTTTATATATATATGTATATAAAATGTGTATGTATACAATATATATATATATATATATATATATATATATATATATATATATATATACACATACACATTTAACCGCGCAATTACCATAGGCTTTCTCTGATCGATCGTGAGCCGACGATCTTTCCTCAAGTGAAAGTGCCACGCGCTAGGTAAACACACTCACACATTGAAAATAAAAGTAGTGGTAGCGCATCTTTCTCTCCTGCACGTGTCTCTCTCTCTCTCTCTCTCTCTCGCGCTATATATAGCCCTTTGAAATGTAATAAAAAAAATAAACGGAACTAGATTTTTTTGAAAGTGATCGACTACGCGCCTTAGGCAAATGAATCTATATACTTTTTCTTCTCTTATTGTTCGTTATTTTTATAGGAGATTACTTTTTTTTACTGTCACTAGTAGTAAATCAAAGGTACCATAAATTTAACTGAGGATGCGACCGCCGTAAGTGAAAATGATCAATGATTCAGATAAAAGTGTGCGCGGTGGAAAGCGGAGAAAATCACGCAAGGTATTTTTTTTTAAGAGAAAGAGAGAGAGAGAGAGAGAGAGAGAGAGAGAGAGAGATAAAGATAGATATGAATTTTTGCATGGGAATTGTATATTAGTTTGTGAACTCCGGAACATCCGATGTGGAATCTTGCGGAGATGTTTTTCTTCAGTTTTATTGCATACTGCTGAGATATAAAACGATATACTTCGTAGTGAAATTCAATGGTATTACAAATTGGCTATGTAGATAATTATATTGTCTTTCGGATATGTCGTAGTGCGCAGTCGGTGAAAAATTTTTTACTTTTCGAATTATTCGAGCTCCGTATAGCAAAAAATATATACGGTGTCTTTCGCGTGATTAATTACTAAATAAAATTCGATATATATATATAAAATTTTATCATTTTTATTGTATACACCTCACCTTTTCCAATAAAAATCTATGGATGCACACATTAACAATTTTATAATTTATATATATACGCGTAGATGTGTATAATTAATTTTGCATACGTGGACTTTTTAAGTGTAATTACTGTAACATTTTTACAATACCATATCGGTTTTATAATTAATATTTATAGAATACGTTATATACGCGCACAAAAGAAAATTAATATTCCATATGGATGAAATTGATTACAACCGATCGTATCGACATGCATCGTTGTGGACTAAAAAAAATGTATTAATAATCTTTTGCTTAATTATAATATATTATAAAATGTCATATTCAAATTCGTCTTTAGCAATAACGTAATTGTCGTAGCGCGATATATAAACGCTTGCCAAAGAGAAAAAATAAAATAAAAGAATCATCGTAATCAATTTGCACGACGTATAAATGTAATGATGATAAAAAGAAGTAATCCCCGGAGACGCGTTTGAATTAATTTAACGAAATCTCTCGTGCGAATAATTCCAATTGCGAATTCATCGTGCAAAAAAAACTATCAATGTTATTTCTCACGCGTAGGGTAAAATCCGTGTCACGAGTTCATTTTGAAATTCGCGTATGCAATTTTCCAGGGAACTTTGGCGAGAGGCAAGCAATTTAAATTATTGTACGATCAGATAAGTGTACTACGCGCGTTACGCTAGACACAATGCTTAAGAATTACGCTACGCATGTTGATATATGTATATACACATACGAGCATACATTTATATATTTAACGTAATTCGTTAAATATATGCAGTATAATAGTGTTCGTTACATTTTTTGGTTGTAATGTGTATATATAGGTATGTACACTTAACATGAGAAAAGGCGGTCACGTAAAGTCGCGATCGATGATATACCTCAGGTTTTAAGGTTAAGGAAAAACACTTCAATTTTGTGCCCCTGTTGTATGTATTATATGTATATGTACATGAGCTTGTATAGATGTGACATACACCTATATATCTATATGTACATATTGCGTAGTGATAAATCATGTTTAGTTTGAATGGATTAATTGACGGATGGGTGGGGAATATATAGACGAGAAACGAATTCGCGTATATAAATGAAATAAAAAAAAGGGGAAGGGGAGATGAATTAGAAAGTTCATCGTGCGGATTCTCTCAGGTCGGTCGAACGTTTTGAGACTCTCATTTTTAGGGATGCAGGTAAGTCATTTCGCGTACCAGTTGAAAATGAAAGTGGTTTCTCATTTTCTCTTCGTTTGGATTTGATGTTTCGCGTTTGGAGTATACCCGTGCAAGCTGTATATACAAATTCCAGGTATTGGATTCCTCGTTTCACGGGTACCACGTGTACGTATTTATAATTTAAGAATTTCGAAATTGCCCGTTATTAAGTAATACAGGCATTTTGAATATTTCAAAAACTACCGTTTGTTGTTCAATGTACAATTTGATGATAGAAATATTTTTAGAAACGGATTTGTGAGTGGACAAATAACGTTCGTTGTTTTAGTGGAGAGTTTTTCTTGTACCTATTATTAGATTTTCAATTGAGATAATATATCACGAATTTTCAGTAAAAATACACGGTATTTTTATATAAAATCATATTACGTTATGTGTTTAATTATACATTGAAATACATACATATATACACGTATATACATATAGATTTCGTTGAACAAAAATCGATAAAATAATTATATATAATACACTTATATACAAAATAAAAATCGCATCACCGATGATTGTAAAAATGTAAAATTAATTAAAACTGCTCCATTTTTAATCATTGATTTCTGAAGTATTGGACTCGTTTTGTAATTTACGGAAGTAAAAATCGATCGGTGGAAGTTACGCGTCAAAATCGATTAAAACAAAAATTTAACATTGTCCCAGAGAAACTCGAGTATCGTCAAAAGCAAGTATAGTAGACACTAGCTATAAATACGTAAAACGTCGAAAACTTAGAAAATCGTGAAGTAGCTGAAACCAAAAAAAAGGTACGTATGTAGATATGTGTATATGCACATAGGTGCTGTAGATACGTTTGTGTGTCGTCATTCGGCCATGGCGTAACTCCGAAATTGAGGGTGCCGCGGGTAAATCTAGTGTGCGTGTGTCTGTGTCCTGTGTCTGCGTCTACGTGTACGTGTACGTGTACATGTGTACGTGTGTATGTGCGCGTGTGTGTGTATGAATATCTACGTAGAGCGCTCGTACGGGGGCGTAGCTTTGGCCCGTGAAGGGCGTGGCGTCGGGCGATCAATAAAACCACCTCCAGGCAGTCACGAGAGTAGGGAGGAATACGCGAGCCACGACCCTCCGAAAAGCACCACCGGGAGAATTTTCAGCGCGCGCCCAGACATCGAACTCGGCCTCATTGATTTGACCTTTTCTCTCCATTCCACTCACGTACATACCTACCTCTTCGCTTCTCTTCTCTTCTTCCCCTTCTTTTTTTTCATCCTTCTCTTCGACGTTCTTCTCTTTTCCTTTTCACCCCTATCTTTTTTACCTGTTTGTACGCTTTTTCGTTGTATCCCTCTAGGTAACCTATAACCTTTTCCTCTATTTTTGTGTGTCGCATTTTGTCTTATTTAGCTCTAACCCTTGTTCCTCGTGGTGGATATACACCGTGGTTAATTTCGTAATGAACAGATGGCTGGAAATTCGATTTCCGTGTCTCTCCTGTGGCTCTTGCTTAGTAAATGAGCTGAATCGGGGGTTGATTGTTCTTGAAATTCATTGTAATCAGTTGATATTTTCGATTTAAGATATTCGTTCGTTTTTGATATATTGATTACAACGTGATTATTTTTTTTGGGGGGAGGGTTCGCGTATTGCAATCGAATAAACGTTATTACATTTTTATAAAAAAATATTATTTAAATGATGTGTTATTTTTAGGTATTATAGGCGTGAATGCAGAGGCAGACTGTTAATTCAGTGTAATTGTTATTTATAGCTTAAAATATATAATTATTAAATAAAATAAAAATATATTTTGGATAACTCTTAAGGTATCCTCTATGGATGTTTATTCGTACCATAAATTAAAAATGAGTTTCAATTACGTTTTATACGTAACTTCTAGACACTTATAATGCACTTATTAAACATGGAGATGATATCGTAATATCGTGAGAATAATTGCTTTATCATAGGATGAATCTCGTTGTGTATATCAAACGTTTTTTACATTTGAAATTTATAACAATCGTATATAAGACATCTGATATTTTCTCAATTATAATCGTATATTTTTAAAAGAATGATTTTATAATTTTTATACGGATAATGCAATAACTGTCATCGGGCAATTTTTAATAAATATATTGACGAACTCTATACTCAGCGTCATCTCGTATGAAACACTGAAACTTATATGTAAATAATTATCTAAATAACAAAATTACCACGAACTTCAAATTAATCACGTATAAGAAACGTATTATTAACTAATATAAATAAAATATATTCATTTATTATAATGTTCAATAAAAAAACTAATCGACTGAAAATTCGTCTATGCACTTAAATTCATATTAGACGAATATTGAATGGACCGTTGGATTTATTAAATATTTGGCAAGTGTACTCGAGTAAATAAGCGAAAATCATCACTTTATACAAACCGTAAAATTCAATGAATGTTGCAGCCCTTTTAACTAAATTGATACGTTCCACATCGCGTATTTTTTATACATAAATATAAAACGTATTTTATTATTACGTTGTACATATTCACGATTACTGCATCTATTATTCACGTATGTGACACTAAATATATTCTATTGATGTTTTTTTTATATAAAATATATAGGATTTAAGTACAATCGGGCGTATTCAATAACGTATATTTATAATTTTCTAAAATATTTTTGAAGAACGATAATTGATGTACGAAAGAAAATAAAATATGTAAGTTTTATACGATTTGGGCATAGAGTCATTAAAATGTTTAAACATTATACGTAATTTGAACAATCAAGTTAATAATAATACTTAATGAAACGCTAATAAAACATTTACAATGTTATTTATTGCTCATTAATTATACATACAATCAGTAGATTTAATGAACGTAACATGGTTTTAATTTACATTCAAAGAAATATTAAACAACATAATAAACATTTAAAACAAAATATACGCAAAATTATCATACATACATATATAAATATAAAAGCTATCTCATAAATGTAATTTTGTTAAACTCTCGAAAATTGCCAGAGTCGAGAGTACGTATAAGGTGAAAGGCTAACATTTATTATACAGTCTATTTGAAAATTACTACTTCCTTAAAACGTGTAATTATTTTTCAACAAAACGTGTTCGTCGAGGGACGACAGATCTTTCCGAAACGTGCAAAAGAGGAAAAAATATATATGTCTATACACACACACACATATATATTCACATCTTTTAATGTGGTGTAACGCTAATCAAATTTCAAGATTAGAAACTTAATTAAATTAAGAAATCGAAAATCCATTAACCTCAACATTTCATTAGATTACCTAAATTAAGATTTATTATTATCGTTTGATGTGAAGATGCGGTCTGTTTTACGTTATATCAACCAAGCGCCTTGTACAAGTTGAATAAACTTCGTCTACTGAAAAAAAAAACAATGCATTCGAGTAAGTGCACTTTGTCGCTAAACGAAACTTAGCATTTGTCAACGCACGAGGATAGTAAAAGTAAAAGTTTTCCGCGACAGAAAATGAGAAAAAAAAAAACAAGTTTTAAAGTCTCATTGGCACTTGCATATATTATTTAACACCGTACACGTAGATTCTTTTATGTAAATTGATTTCCGGATAATTTGAGAATCAATTGTACATTTTCACACGTTGTTTTAAAATCAACGTTTCTCTAAATTGTTGAACTGATTGATTTTATCGTATATCCGCTGCACCCCCCACGGGATTTTAATTGATTCGCATTCGTTATTTTTTTATGATCGCGTAATAAATATTCGAATGATATTTTGGCGTTTGTTGTAAACAGAAAAAAGCTTTTGTTGTCGCGAAGCTTTCTCTTTGAGGAAACGAACATTTCCATATTAAATTATATAAGATATATAATGCGAGGTATATAAATTTCCTTAAGAAAACAGTTGTCTCCGAAAATGAAAAATTGCCAAAGTAATAAATTGCAACTTATTAGATAATCCGACAATTGTGTTGACAAAACGCTTTTTAAGAAAAAAAAAAATTATAATTTATTCGTATTTACTGGGAACGATGCGCACCGTATTTTTTTTTCTGTATCGTATATAATAAATAATTTTTGCAAAAGCGAAAATGTCAACTAATTTATAACCACGTCCAGTTAACGCAAATAATCGAATTTACAAAAAACAACTTTAATATCTACAGGCAATAAAAAAACAAAAAAAAATACATCACCGGGTAAACGCAAGAACTGAAATATATATCATAGTTTGACGTTTGATTTTATAGATTGGCAACAATGAGTACCACTCATAAAATACCGAAGAAAGTCAGCGCGCGTCGAGAGATCATAGACAAAGACGTAATTGCATCTGTACACCCAAGACCGACAGACCATTACACAATTACAAATCGTTAAAATCAAACTATAAAACTTGTATGTATCAGCCTCCGAAAGGTATATATAGGTATTCAAGGAGGGGAAAAAGCGTCTTTAGTTCATTCGAGTATCTTATAAAAATGCGATTTCTATAAGGCTCGAATAATAAATCCCTGTTCTGCAGTCTGTATAGACAGTGTATCAAACGGAACATAATATTTCGTAAGAGACGTTGCAACATCCGGTTTTTAAACACGTCTTTTCGATCCAACGGAATCGATTTTATATTATGTACGAAATCGACTCGTCTTCGAAGATTTCTTGACCGCTCAGGGCGATGATTTTCTAATTTGAAAGGGAAATCAATTGCGTTCACACTTTTCCTATATACGTGGTGCTTGTATGTAGCCTTCATCGTGTCTTTTTTTTTTAACGATATTTGTAAATATCTTAACTTTGATACTAAATCACTTTTAACGTTTATTGATTATTCTTCGAGTTTTCTTCCGTAGGATGTGCGCATATATGTATACGTTTAAATTTAATCTAATCACTTTTTTTATCATACATAATAAATTTATCGATTATTTTCTTCTGTCGTAATTGAAAATTAGTATTGGCGATTATAAGATCATTGTAAATTAATAAAATGTAGAATTTATAAAAATTTCGGAGATTAGCGATGGTAACACCCTAAATCGACAACTATTATCGAGAATTACTTAAATCCTTTAATTTAACTTATAAAATTTTTAAATGTGGAAATTAAGTAAACAGATTTTTTAAATATTATAAAATTATATTAATCCATTCTGTAGTATATTAACGCACGAATTTATTTTACGTTTACTAACTTCGCTCAAAGACATAATTTTCTGCATGGGATAATCTGCTGTTTATAGGTCAGACATTTCTTTGCTGTTTATTAATTTCGCTTCGAAAGAACGCGTATACATTTGTATCTACGTTATTGTACGCATAAATTATGTAAAAAAAAAATAATATAAAATCAATTTGTTATATACACATAACTTGGATATACGTTCACGTATTTAAAATAACACTTGGATTATTCATGCATTTATAGTCTAAAATCGATCGGTTTTGATATTAATTATATATGCATTAGATAATATTACTTTTATTTATAGTTCGAATACGAAATTTTTGTTAAAAATTAAATATACATCGCATTTTAAAGAAAAAGATATTTCACACGTGCGTTAAATAATCTTATAGGCTATATCTCATGTGAAAGTTGATAAATTATCATTTATATCGAACAAGAATTTGAATCAATTTTATTGATAACTCTGGTTTGAAAAAAAAGAACTCTCTCTTATTAAAAATTCAAATCCTTTCGAAATTTTTGTTTTTCGGTTCGATGTTTGAGATGCTACCGTATAATTAATAGAACTGATGGCTACGCGTCAGTCGGACGCATTCATATTTATTAATTTATGTGAATTATACCGTCTCTAAATGTACATGATACACAACGTGTTGTTCTATCAATTTACTGTAAATTTTTCCTTTCTATATATATATAGATATACAGATCACAGATTACTTGCTACGAAGAACTTCGGAATAAGCAATCCATTTACGACATATACGATGGGATAATAATTATTTTCCTGAATATAACGAGTACTTGGATAAGGTTTGAAAAAGAGAGGATAACAATAAAATAGTTATCTAAAAATTAAAATAACAATACAAATATCATTTTCGAGTATTATTTTTATATTGTAACATCACTCCTTTTATGTCTCCGAATTCGGTGCTAATCAGCAGCGGAAAGATGAGATGTGTTTTGAAGAAAATTTTTTTTAGTATGAATGTGTGAATATGTGTACATTATACTAATAATCTTATAATCGTATTACTTAGTATATTGCGATTTTAAAATACTTCACATATATTTATTATTTTTATTTGATTAACAGGCTTTGTATATTTATAATTTAACATTAAAAATCCAAATCAAGTTTTTTTTTTCATTGCGTTATGTAATATCACAAAGTTTTTCATTAAACTATAAATTATGCAGTATCATCATGTAAAATTTACTATATATTCTGTAAAAAAAATATTTTAGAATTAATTTGTGAACTAATTTCGTGTTTGCAACGTACATTATACTACCTGTGTAAATTATAAATAAGTAAGGAGATTGATCGACTTCTGGTAATAAATATAACTATAAAATAAATTGGTGACAATATCGCAAGGTACAGTGTGACTTGTGTAATCGATAAACTATATAGTGAGATCTGTAATTTTAAAAAACGATATGGTAAAAGATAAAATAGAAAGTAAAGGTGAGAAAAAGTGACGATCGATGATAGGGTAGTGAGGCCCAGTCGGGCCAAACACTCGAGTGCAAAACTTTACTTTATGTAGAGGTGACCATGGCCTGTATCAAATCGATCTGCCGCAAGGGCGACGGTTCTAAGGCGGCGTGCTACCCTCCGCGACCTTAACGCCGAGTCGCGCAACGAGCACGTTAAAAGACGAGCGCGACCGAACGAGCAAGCGCCAAGGGTTGACCTGCTTCCCTTTTGCCACGAAAAGGAAACGAGCGAAAAGACAAACAAAGGAGAGAGAAAATATTCTACTCAAGAATAAGCGAGTATCACTTTTGTACGTGCACCCACACACGTGTGAGCATATGTGGTGTAAATACAAACGAAGGTCTCGTATTCATGCAAAAAAAAAAAAATTCGTCTACAACTTATTAAGATTAGCCTTCTTATTTTTAAACGTTCCATGTACAACGGAGGATTTGCCGTTTTGCTTGATTGTCCATTTATAGTAATTAATATATATGTGTCTTCGAGGGTTTAATCATTTGTTCAGCAAGTACATTCCTATTTATATGTATACATTAAAAATTAAGTAATAGTTCTCGGTAACGACATAATGCTATTCGTCTATATATCCTCGGAAGTAAAACTTATTCTTGTACGTATAAGAATAAAAAAGAAATTTGTTAAAAAAAAATTATTTTTTTTTATCTGCTACTTAAATAAATATCGTGTTCAATCTATATGAACAGTGTATTTTTAACTTTTGAAAACAAGTAGAAAATAAAAAAGTGTACGATGCATATATATAAAAAAAAAGGCAGGAGAAGAAGCAAATAATGATAATAAAGAGCAGCGACCAATCTCATTTTAATGAAATTGCAATAAAAGGGGACCTTGGCAAAATCTGCATTCTCGCGCAAAAAAGAAATTTCGCGTTAAAATCTCAAAGGACATTTCTTTTTGTCATCGCTGTCAAAACGAAAGAAGAAAAAAGTGTTTTGTAGGATCACGATGGTACGTAACAGATATATGCGCATACGCAAAAAGGAGAATAAATGGTGCAGATATAGATATATATATATATAATGTGTGTATAAGTATATAGGTAGAAATGTGCGTGTAGAAAAAGAGTGAGAGTGAGAGAGAGAGAGAGAGAGAGATGATAGTTAAAGATTTAAGGGAATGGAAACTCGCGCATTGAATTTTTCGGTATGCGCTTAAAATCCAACGCATGCACGCGCACTATGATGAGGTGAGTCTTGCCGGATGAACACCGTAACTACTTACGCACCCGAGCCGCATGTTTAACGAGTTACGAAAGTCCGGCTTCTTCTCATATTACGAGTTTTACATTTTAACGAATCCCACGCTACCGATCAATTTAAATATGAAATTGTTTTTTTTTCCCTTTATTCTCTCTTTTCCCTCTTTTTTATACGCTTTGCACAAATTGATCAAGAGCTTTTCTTCTGTATGCATTTCGTGAGGGACGTTATAACCGTTATTTAATTTCTAATCAATCTGTCACATCGGCTTTACAGTATTTTTTGTATTCTTTTTTTTGTGTACATGCGCATCTAGCCAACAATTTCATTATTTAACGGGATGGTAATTATTTTAACAGAATCTTGGTTTGTTATCATGCGCTTAAATGCATCGGGTACGTATCGAAACATTAGTAATATTTATCGTAGTATACGATCGCTAACAAAATTTTGAAATGTCGGTGTCGGAAATAATTTGGAGATGATAAAAACTTTGATTGATCGAACGTAGAATTAGACGTTTTGAAAAACGAGACCGTTATCGCTCGTATATTATACAACTTGTCCAATTTCATCCTCGTGGTGAAAGTGAATCGCCAAAAGTGACATTTCTATTATTCCGATATATATGTAGGTCGGTAATTTTTATTGTTCGAAATTGATCAATCGCAATAATACATATCGTAACGACTTTTAAATAAGTTGTATCGTTTACAAATAGTCTATAATCGTGAACTTATTATTTTTTAAAGACACACACAAATTACGTTCGATTATATCCGCGTAGACATAAATAACCAAAATACATACGTATCATCGTTTAATATCGTATAATTAGAGTTTGACAACCGGGAGACGAAAGAGAGAAAAAAAAAACAGAAGAATTTCACCTACGTATAATAAATATGTAATACATTGTCGTGGTCGTAAATTGTCTCCACTTATGCTAGACAAATACATGTGTACGTATATATATATACACATATTGCGCTTTATGTAATTATGAGAGCGAAAAGGAGAAAGTAAAGGAGACAAATGAAAGTAATAGTGAAAGAGATGCTCACAAGTACATATAGATATATCATGTAAAAGGATATTTTATTTATATTTTTAAAACTGTAATATTATTATGTGAACGTCTGCTTTATTACCAAGGTCTTTAACATTTCCATTTCAGAGGCAGAACGTGTAAAATTTAGTCACCGCGCGATCTTCTGGGAAAAAGATTTTTAATTTTCACACACAAATGTATATGTATATGTATATATGCACGACGGTGAACATGTTGCAATTCGCGCTCGCATCAATTAAACGATGGTGTAAACACTCCCGTTGTTTTTTGTTTACCCGAAACGCGTAAATGTACGAATGCCTCATTTGCGAGGCGAAAATTAATTTTAAATAATTTAATACACCTATACACAAGACACTTTCGATGTAAGGTTCTACATATTCATATATATATGTACATTGCCCAATGGAATTTTCATTCGGAACGATTCTTTTCTTTCGATATAATTGCGCGTCTCGGTAATATATAGTATACACGCTATTTCAAACGCATTATTTTTTTTTCTTTCCCATGAGCATTTAATTTTACATTTGTACCTTTGTATATGCGCGCATTGTGAGCCACTAACTGATATTATTTAACGCCAAAATGGTTAGATCGTTATTATAGAACTACAAAGTCTCCTTGCGTTTCATAATGTTTTTGTACTTTTCCTAACTGTATATATGTGTGTTAGTTATTGTAAAAATTGTGATCATTTTATATGCGCGTACTGCTTTAAAATGATATACACGTAGTTGTTAAGCGACGTGAAAATACTGTTATTAAAAAAAAAGACCATTAATTACGAGCTATTTAAAATATATTCATCATCCATAAACATTGGTCTTATTTTGATTATAAATATCGGCAAAATTTACAAGTATAATCAAATGATTTTTTCAATATTGAGTGAATGAAACATCGTTTAAGAGGATCCCTCGGGTAAAATATATATCGTAACCAAGTATATTTTATTAATTAACACTCATGGAATTTAATTAAACTCGACAATCCTATTATGCAAACTACGTGTTTGTGTGTGTATATATATATATGCGCGTGTAAACTCCATTGAAGCACATAACATAAACAGCTTAAAAATTATAATGTCGCGCCTTGAACCAAAAAAGCAGCTCGTAACACCCATATCAAGGATAAGAAAATATATTTTAATTTAATGTTCATCTATAATGCAACCCATCCCATTTACGAGTATTTATAAATATACGCATCCCGAGGTAAATATAATAACGAACCGAGACGAATGAGCATCTCAAGTTGGATCGACTAATATTCGCCTGTGTGTGTGTGTGTGTGTGTGTGTGTGTGTGCGTGTTTGTGCATACCTATACATATCGATAATACACTACACACCGCAAGATCATCTATGCCATTTTAATTTCGCAAGCACACTATAACGTTTGTAAATCCCTTTTCCTCGTTAAACTTGAATTTCATTCCGAAATCGACACGTTAACCTGTCATACTCAGCGGATAGGCGGGACGAGGAGGGGAACGAACTTTCGGGGAATCCCCTACTCTTATTCGTATTCGTCTTCGTCCCTGTATTATACTTTAGACTGGAGCAAGCCTAATATAATATTCTGGGTAATTACAGTATTTGCGGATCAAACGCAGGGCGCGCGTTTATATTTTCGTTGCATTTCGTTTCGAGTTGGACGTGTCTATGTATATATGTACGTGTACGAACCCCCTGGTTTTCGGGGACGACGAAACCCCCTGGGGGCTGGTTGGCATTTCCAATTGACGAAGGGAGTCGATGGTACCTACGTGTGTGCGCGTGAGACGCTAACCAACTGCATCGATTATTCTCTCCTTGCTTCTTCTTCTTCTTTTTTAAATTAATTTCAATATTTTTAGCTTTGGTCAATTTTTTTTATCGAAAAGTATGAGGAGAAAGTTGCAAAAGAACGTTTAAATTTTACTATTTTTGCTTAGAAAATGTTTGTAACTAAGAGGGTAAAAACTTATATATATATATATATATATATGTTTTGTAACGAGGTCACGACAAAGGTATATCGATTTATCAACACGCCGAAAAATAATATCAATATGCATATAATAAAATTCATTGAAATATATATTGGATTAAAAATAGTACGTGCAGTTCTATATCAATATAGAAAAATAAAAAAGATTATTATGATAAACCTTCGATAAGTAAAACTTTGTATATATGTATATAACTTAGTTAGAATGTAAATTTTTTATAACGCAAATTTTACAATTCAAAGTTATCAAGATCTTGAAAGTTCGTAAGTAGTTACCGCGTGTATATACATTACAGCCAGTTATATATCGGCATTCGAGTATTATAAAGTTATACTTGTGTGTGTGTGTGTGTGTGTATATATATATATATTTATATACGTAGACCAGAATCGTTCTTGTGTTTCTGTTTCTCTTTATACAGTGAGATATCTATTCGTATATTAAACGGACTTGAGTAGTAGTAGCTGTATATAGTCTCTTCTAACGTGGTTGTCGGTTTCGTGTTTTATGCAGACCCAGCTATATATGGGGAAGCGTTACGATAGCCGTATTCTAACTTAATCTAGGAATCTTAAGAGCCAACATAAACTTTAGATGAACCCAATAAATCCTCTCATATTTCGTCAAAGTCGCTTTTAAATACAATCTAACGTGGATTAACAGTCAAATGCATCATTAAAATTATTACGGAAAACATCATGAATTTTAAATATACGTTATATCTTCACGTTCAATATTATTTATTCATTCGCGATGCCAAGAGTTTTATATAATATTTGCGAAAACGATGCATATATAAATATAGGTGATATTATTATTACCATCACTAATACACACCCGGTAACGCGCGAGAGGAAAATGATATACATAGCGTTCGCAGTTTCCGGATAACAATTATAAAATTGAGGTATAGTTACAATAAAAATGCTGGATATAGTTTTGCTGTAAATTTCACAGCGTAAACCTCCGAGTGCACTATGTAAAAAAAAAAAAAATAATAAGTAAATATTATTTATTCACGAGGATAACTACAAGTGCATAGAGGTTTCGCAGAAAACCATTAAGTCATTGCATAGTGTAAATTTATTATAACAGTGCATTAAATTCGTTAGGTTATTTCAATATTGATATCCGAACGTCTGGGAAACATCTTACTTACAATTCACATCAAGATTACAACGCGTACAAACCATCATCTTGTATAGAAATATTATAAAATAAGTGTATGCATGTATATATATATATACATATATGGGATAATAATTTATTAGTTACATACACATACAAAATTTTTACATTTCAGAGATAAACACTGCTATTAGACCGTTATCTGATTTATGTCCACATTAGTTAGTTGTTTGCCGATAAATAACTTTTCCGGTGAATAATAACTACACCGATAGTTTTAAGTTTATTAGACCTGTCGAAACGACGATTATTGAATACATATGCGAATTAAGTTATTAATAATTCGAATGGAGAGTAATAATCATAAGCGGCGGAGGTGCAAATATTTAATTATAATACAGAACTAAATGGTATATTATATAAGAAATATCGCGTACCTGATTGCGTTACAATATACGCTATTTCCCATAGGCTGTATCGTTGAAAGAAAGAAGAAAAAAAAAGGAGAACGAAAGAACCGAGATTATCGCAAGTGCTACAAAGCGAGACAAGATGATCCAAATCTGATAAGACCAATGAAAAAAGAAAGTCTTTGTTGAGTGCTGCTAATGTCACTTGTTGTTAAAGATGCATATCTTCTTTAACTCTTAATTGTACCTTTCGATTGTTAATTAACACATTGTATTTATGGAATAAATATAAACAATCGTTATCTTACTAAACTTTACTCTGACTGTAAAAGAGAATTTGGTAATTATTGATCGTCTTTTTATACTCAAGAAACGTGTACATACAATTCGTAAGTATTATTGATGACGGATAATTTTTGACTTGTAATTAAGATTTAAATAATTTAATTTTGAAAAAAATTATTTACAATTACATGTTAAACACTAAAGTTTGAATACACTCGGTAAACAGTGTTTAACAATTTATGTACATTTCGTCTACACAGTTTAAGATCTAAATGTACGTATATATTTAATCTATATACATCAAATTGCAAATAAAACATCTCGATACGAGAATTTATAAACTGGAATAAAAACACGATTAAAAATAATTAGTAGAAATAAAACGTTAAATAATTGGTATACATAACATATAAATATATAACAAAAATGTCGACACCTGAAACCAGAGTTAGAAAACACGTGTCGTAGTCTCGCGCATCTTGCAATCTAATGAGATCACCTGTAGTGCCTATACATCGTCGAGACGATTAGCATAATCATGGGAATCGAGTGCGACAATTAACAAGACAGATTCTTCAGTGCGACATGAATTTCACTGTATGTCCATTACTTTTTATTTTTCATAGATGGTCTCGATTTTCTTTCCACGAACGAGTCATTAATTACGTCACGGGACTCTGAGGTTGAGCCTCTTGAAAATTTTGCAAGCATCTGATAATACCTGTACAAATTACTTGCTTAATCAGATGATCATTGTGTATGAGCATCTTTTTTTTTTTTATTTTACCGTTAGAATATGGTTTTAACTTACGCAAACGTTTCAATCTATATGCGTGTGTGGGTACGTGTCTATATATATATATATTTATATACACACGTAACTATTTAAATAAGACTCGTTGACTCGGTGTTTCCTGGCGTTAATTGATTTATGTATATATTTAATTTATGTACTGCATCACACACAAATTGTATATCAGCGTTCATTGTAATAGTCACGTTGATACCATTTAGAAAATTATAAAAGTGTATTTCAGACATCATTTGAAGCAATGTAAAACTAAAATTATTAAATTACCATTATAATTAAACGTATATGAATGTTTGTTTCTTTGATTTTTTATTTTGGTATCGTTTATAGATTATATTTAAAATTAGCATGAAATTTACACGATTGGTAGTATAAAATAGTTTAATTTTTTATGATTTACTCATTGTCGCATAGTAATGAAATATCCGATGATTGTTACTCGATTAATTATGTAAAAACAATTTATTACGAAAACACCTATATACGTGGATATAATAAGGTTTCTATACGCGTATACTTATAGGGAAACTTTATTATTTGTTGTAGATAAAGAGTTTAAACCACTTTGTCAAAGTTTTAATATTATTTAGAATATATATATATATATGTTGTAACTTGTGTATTAGTTGTACGTGCGTGTCGTATACAAATTTACTTTAGTGTCAAGCTTGTTAATATAAACTAAATGTAACTTTTAATCGACTTACACTTATATTTATACAAATATTAACAATTTAACTCTGGTTGATTAATTTTTATTTATCCACGATAACAGTGCCACCATATAAATCTGTAGGAGTTACTACGTTTATTATGTAAATGTTATGTATACTTTGTGGACTAAATAGATAAATAAATAAATAAATAAATAAATAAATAAATAAATAAGGATAATAATATCCTAGATTATATAAAAATAATAACACTGTAATATTTAAAAATGAATAAAACAAAGTATATTAATTATTGAGAAAAAAAAATATTATTCCAACAGTCAACGATAAATACTTATATACACGAATGACATAAATTTCAACGTTTCATTTAAATTATTAACGAAATAGCAATATATTGAAAATAAAAACAACACTAAAGTTACACCTACAGCGTATACGTCATAACTTCAAAGCTCAACAGAAATGAAAAGTGAAAGAAGAAGAAGAAGTAGTAGAAGACAAAGAACGTGGAGAATTGAAGATGTAACTATGGCGCGCATAGGAGAACGCGAGCAGCGCGCGCGCGCTCAAAGGAAGGGGATAAATTGCTTCCTTGAAACACGGAGGCGCGGTTAAGAACTAGAACATCGCTTCTTATTTCGCAAACCTGGTGAAAAGGAGCACATATATAAGTACGTGTGCGTATAGTTGATTCATCGCGGGCGGCTTTCGAAATTACTTTCTGAACAATATATACATATATGTATACATACATACACACGAACACATTCGCGTATTAAACGCACTCTCTGAGAATTTGATCGACAAAATTTCGAGGCCCGATTCCAAATGGTACCTAAAATTAGTCGCTTCTTCTACGATTGCGTCAACATTTTTTTCTCACGCTTTTTTTTATTGTAATTACAGAGGTTCGTTACGAAAAAAAGTGACCGTTTGGATATCCTTTTTTTTATATCTTTTGTAACGTAAAGTATATAAGCTTGTTATATTATACAAAAAAAAGATGACAGTAATTACTCGTCGGTGTATATGTATACATATATATGTGTAAGTATAATATCGATTTGACGAAAATCCACCTACGAATTTTACTGGGTCATCGAGTAAACTCGCAATTCTGTGAGAATGTATTTTTTAAAAGCCTTTTTTTATTGAGATTGTACCGATAAAATTTAATTAAAAAGAAAAAATAAAGAGGGAAGAGAAAAGCGATATGATAAGTCGACGTTCTGCAATGTGCGAATATATCTTTATTCTTTTTGTACAACATTTTTATAAAGGTCTGTGCATATATATATATATAATATGTATGCATGCTTGCGTAAGTAAGATTGATGAAACTATGCTTGAGAGGGTAGTGATTGTAAAACGTTCTTAAACTGGTATAAGTTGCCACATATGCAAAATGAAACAAAAATGAAGATGTATACATTTTGAAAAACAAATACTTACGGCCTTCGAATAAGAGAGAAATATACTTTTACCCTGTGTCTAATTTATCATACAAAATAGAATGTTCTGCAATTTCTTTATTGGCAAATAATGCAATATGTCTCGATTGGTACCGTAAAAATGTCGTATCGCTAAAACAAAAAGGTGATTAATCGTAGCTTAACAATTGATAGTTAAATTATTGCACAAATTTGTTAGTATGTGAAATTCTACATTATTAATAACAAATTCGAACACGTCGCTTTAAAACAAAAATCTGGGTTTCTTTAAAATCTTTATCTAGATTATCTCTGACCGGAGGCTAAAACCCAAAGAGGAATCCGGTAGTTTACGTGACAACTGTGACATGAATATTTTTCTAGCAAAAAAAAACAACCTCTGTAAGTATAATATTTTAAGTGTAATTTCCACTAAACTATAGAATATTATTTTTGTAAATTTTTTGGTAGTTCTAAATTAATTTAAATTTTATGTAATTAAGTAAACAAATAATTATTATTAAATTACTGTTTATCATTTCTAGTTTTTAAATTAAAATGTATTCATCGATGATTAGTTCTCAAAGGTGTTAATAATTGGTTCCATTCACTTTTCAATGTTTTGTTCAGTTTTTTTTATTAAATGCGCGCAAATATTTTTTATTTATATTAAAATTCGATTTATAATATAAAAAAATTAAGTATTAAATTATATATTAGACAATATTTTATTCGTCTTACTTTTCGTTTAAGTAATAAAAATTACGTTCACTGTGTGACCAATAAATGTTCCACTACACTGAGAATAATATATAATAAAAATTATTCAAAATCTAATAAAAATATTATAAAACATAGTAATTGGTGGACTTTAGACCCTTATTAAAAATTGGTATGTTTTGTAGTAAAATTTGAAACGGTACACATTTTACTATGTAGCAAATTTTATTACAAAATATATTAAATTTTTATTATGTCAAGAAAGAGGCGAATTAAACATACATTTCTATTTTCATTCGTTTATATTTTGACTACACGGACGTTATAAATTAATTTTATTATTATTTACTTTATTAATTACAATCCGAAATATATACAAAAAAGTATTTATGAAAATCATCAAAAAAATCCAAGGTCCAAGATGAAGAACTATAGAATCGATACAACCTTTTTCTCAGTGTATAAAAATATTTCTACATTTTACATTCACGTTGTGGATTTTTAATCCATTTCAGACAAAAATTAAGTGACTTTTAGCTAATCGTTAGTTATTAATTTTAGTTAATTTTTAACAAATTATCGATAAAATTTCGCTAAAAATGAATTAAATCGCAGGTATATGTGCAAATAACCTACTTTTAAGAATTTTAAAACTAAAAGATTAATTTATTTTTTAGCAGTTGTAATATTCGAATAAACAATATACACTGGAATTTAAAATTCGGGTAAGCTCAATGCTTTGTCGGGAACATTCGATCTTGACTCACTGGGAACGTAGCTGCGCGTGATTTCGATTCTGGAATACGTCCCTTGCGCGGGAACATCAATGGCTCGTGGTGTAGTTAGAGGAACCCCGAGGGCGTCGACCGAGTTCGCCCGATGCAAAGACCGATGGGCCAATCGACCCAAAAAAGTAACTCTCTATTCTCAATTACCTTGCCCGCCAGCGGTGCATGTCAGTGCCAAACGAGGATTCAGGAAAAATCCCTCGCTCACACATTCGACTATCTGTGACTACTTTCTCTCTCTATCTCTCTCCACGAAAAATAATATCTTTTATTCATATGTACACGTGTATAAAAGCGTAACTATACGATATTTCTGTAAATAATCTTATGCGCGAATAATAAAAATATATAAATGTAATCATGTCAATGTACGTATACCTACACGGTTGTAAATCAATATCAATAATAAATTAACCTTCTCATATATACTTACCTCATATTAGAAGGAATATAAATGAGATATATAGATATATCAAATATCCCTATGAAAATGTACAACTGACATAAAATATCTTCACCGCGTATTTATTAAAGAAACCTGCAATTATGCAATTCAACAATACGTGCGCTTTTTACGAATAAACAAGGATAATAATATTTAATTTTTCCACGAAAGAAACTATATGTATTTAAAAAAATTCCCGAGAAAATTCACGAAAAATCATGTATCGCAAAAAAATTAACGATATTGCGAGCGTTTGAAAAATTTCCCTAAAGAATAAAACAATCGTTCAATTAAGTACCGATCGATCAATATCGTATATCCTTTAATCAGAGTGTATTTTATTCAACGCATCGGGATCGTCGTATCTTAAAAATATGAAATTCTGTTGTTATTCCGTACGTACATTTATCGGTGAATGCGAATTATTTTTGTTATTTAATATTTTTTTCGAATTACATTGCAGTTGCAATCACGCGTCTGCACATATATATGTACTCATGTGCAAGTTTATGCAGCAAATAATCAGAAGAAAATATAGGGAAACCAAAATAGAAAATCAATTGTAGTATACCGAGTTTATTTTATGCATACGGCAACTGAATTGACTGATGAAATAAATAAGTGAATATATTTTTATAAACGTATTCTCAAAACAATTAATATTTAGCGTGTACAATAAATTATAATAAATATTAGTTGTACGCGCGTGATGTACGTTAGAGTTAATACCATAGTTGTCGATGAGTTTAAAACGTAAACATATTCTCTAGAGTTTAAACGTTAAAAATCTTTAACGTTTGAATGTAGATTTTTCGTGGTATGACGTAAATATGTTACGGTAGCTGGTGTAAGATCTTTACTCGTACTAAAATGATGTTTTCGAAAGATTACAAGTATATACCCTCAGGCATGCGGTGTAGGATGTATATATATGTTAATATTCACGCAAACGTGTATATACCTGGGTCTTTTTAAATGAGTTTACTCGAAAATTGCGAAGGATATACGGAAATTATATACTAGAATTGTGTAATTTTCCATCGGTTCTCTTTGTTAATTTCGTTCAGTTCTATTAATTTCTGCATCTCGATATTTTCGAAATTCACGTTCCAGCGTAATTTGAAGATAATATTTAACTTTTACTAAAAAAAAATATTGTGTCTAATTAATGCTAATTTGAATAAATAACGAATATTCGAGAATTATAATATTAGATGCGTATGGTACGTTCAGACATTATTATTTTAAATATTTAGTCCGAGCGTCTCTCAACACCAACTAGTTTTAACTATAGTAACAGATGATCGTAAATAATTCAGGTAAACCCCTACTTGTAGATTAGATATTTATATATTAGATATTTATATGTGGAACTGTATAAGTAAAATTTTAACAAACTGCTATTCTATAATAATTATATGTACTGCGCGTCAGAATTAATAAAACCAAACGCGCATCAAAACGGTTATAATTAAATGCTTTCTTGACCGAGAGACACTTCATTGAACTACGATGAATGAAAGTAACATCAAACGAGCGGTTAGTACGTATGCGCAAGATGCAACGACGAAATAGAAAATAATTAGCTAATATCGAGCGCCGTGTTTCAAAGCGCAAAATGCGTCATCCGACGAAAAACATGACAAGCCTAAATCGACTTCCAGTCTAATAAAAGAAAACTGTGACGCCAAAAAGGTATGTATTCAAATTGAACTTACATAGCCGGGTATAATATTTTTAATGCCCGATGCGCAATGACTTTTTTTTTAACGTACAAGTGTGTTTAGATAATTTTTTTATTGCGTTATACGTGTATCAAATTAAATTTGTTCTTCCTCCAAATTTAGTAGTTTTTTTTAATTGCTCTGTACGTCAATTCGAAATTGATTTATGATATTTTCAAATAATTATGTTTCTTCATTTTAGGTGCAATTTTTAAATTTATATACAAAAAAAAACAAGATGAGTATTGTTAAATTAAACTTTGTACGAACGATATCGCATTCGAGTTTATTCAATAGTGTCCCAAGTTTTTATCAAGATTCTAGGTGCAAAATTAAATTCTTGTTTAAGAACGTTTTATCTCTTTATTTTTCTGGGTGTACCATCTTGCAGGTGTGACGTAAGTACGAAACTTTTATGAAAATTAAATATTATTCCAGGTTAAAATATGGAATGTGTAAAATTCTAACTTGCACGAGCGTAGGAAAAAAATGTGTATTATTTATATCAATTAGCGTGGAGCTACTATTTTTCGTAAATCCATAACAAGCGCGAAATAACCCACATTTCTCACGCGATCCGTACGCATTCGAAATTTATCCGCAGAAACGTCGAAAGGCAAAGAGGCGAGAGAGAAAAAAAAAGAAGTTGCGATATCTACCTTTTCGAATACGCTAATAAAGTGAACAATTGAATTTTGAATGGTCGTATGTCGTTACGGATTGCGGGTTACGGGTGATAGGGATGATGATCGAAAGCTCGGACCGAAAAGCAGAGAGCCGAGGTCGCGAAGGGGGTGGCCGCCGACGGTAATAAATGTTATACGTGCTCGCGCGCGCAGGTGAGGGCGCTCGGGGTTAGCTATCGACCTGGTGCCAGAAATACCGTGCAGCATCGACCGGCACATACAGCAAACGTACCTGGTCCCTCCACACCCCTCTCTCACCCTCTCTCACCCTCTCTCATTCTCTCTCTCTCTCTCTCTCTCTCTCTCGCTCGTGAAAAGTCAAGCAGCGGCGGTGGTGGCGGCGGCGGCGGCAGCTGCTGAAGAGGACCGTTTCTCTCTCGCCCCCGTCGCAACCACCCCTACTACTCCTCTTTTAGGAGGGGTTGCTGCTGCTGGTGCCGCTGCTATCCTGGGGATCGTGCGCCGCGGCTGCGCCCCTATATACGGGCGGGGGCTCTTTACGTTTAGCTCGGAGGGTGGGGAGGGTTGAAACTCCGTCTCTCTCTCTCTCTCTCTCTCTCTCTCTATCTCTGTCTCTCTATCTCTCTCTCTTTCGCTACCATACCTATTGAACGTAGTGGGGATGATTCCTGGGGCAGTGGCGGGGAGGACTCCGAGGGCAGACGCTCGAAAGCAACCCCGAAGGTGAGACATACACGTCCCAGCCTAAGCGAGACGCCTCTGCTCATCGTGAGCCTTTCGGTCTGCGTGAGTATGCCTATACGTTACTCATCTATATATACATATATCTACATATATTTATACATACATATATATTTTTTTTACCACTGTGCTATTTTGTCCTATTAAATTACACGTTTCATATTACACATGTATCTATTCACACCTTTTCCTTATTTTTAGATACCGTGTCATTTGTTATACTTCGTTAAACGGGTGGTACATTCTCGGTTTTTTCTTATCGTGGTTAAACAGTGAATTCGGTATTTTCGAAGGATCCCGACTATTTTTTCGGGGACCACGGAACAACACTTGCGTGACTGCTCGTTTGGGATTTCAATGCACGCGGGGACGGCTCCTCGCGTAACGAGAACGACGATCGATCACTTTCGTCTGCTCCGGTTTCCGAAATTGTTGAACTTCGAGTACGCAGTGGTGAACCTTATTTTGCCGTATCTCCATTTATTATTTATCGATCTACGTGTACATAGAAACCACTCGAAACGAGGGTTAATCATTCGTCGAAAATTCGTAATGTCGTTTGACCTTCCCATCACGAAAGTTTTCTTTACGCACGCGTTTACCAAATTTATATTCACCTGTGCGTGTGCGTGTGCGTGTGTGTGCGCGCGCGCGTGCGACGGTGTGTGTGGGTGTAAGATATAAAAATAACCATAATGTGTCCCGGACCGACTTTCTTTTCATTCGCTCGTTCCTCCTTATCCATTTCTATTTTTCATTACCCTGACGTCATTTGTTATACTTCGTTAAACGGGTGGTACATTCTCGGTTTTTTCTTATCGTGGTAAACAGTGAATTCGGTATTTTCGAAGGATCCCGACTATTTTTTCGGGGACCACGGAACAACACTTGCGTGACTGCTCGTTTGGGATTTCAATGCACGCGGGGACGGCTCCTCGCGTAACGAGAACGACGATCGATCACTTTCGTCTGCTCCGGTTTCCGAAATTGTTGAACTTCGAGTACGCAGTGGTGAACCTTATTTTGCCGTATCTCCATTTATTATTTATCGATCTACGTGTACATAGAAACCACTCGAAACGAGGGTTAATCATTCGTCGAAAATTCGTAATGTCGTTTGACCTTCCATCACGAAAGTTTTCTTTTACGCACGCGTTTACCAAATTATATTCACCTGTGCGTGTGCGTGTGCGTGTGTGTGCGCGCGCGCGTGCGACGGTGTGTGTGGGTGTAAGATATAAAAATACACATAATGTGTCCGGACCGACTTTCTTTTCATTCGCTCGTTCTCCTTATCATTTCTATTTTCATTACCCTGACGGTGGCCCGATTTTCTCGCCACTATCTCGATCATTATCTTACAGTCTTGTACACGCGAATAAAGCTACAAAAGTTAAGGCGCTCTCGGACCCACTGTGCCTAGGTGTGTATGCGTCTAGTATTCATATTTATAGAAATCAAAGTTATATATATATATATACATATACATATATATGTATGTATGTGTCTGTGCTATACGACTGTTTTGGCTATGGTGAATGTAAAAGCCTTTACTTCAACTACATTTTTTACGTCTTTTTTTTTCCTCCCTTACCTGTACACACACACACACACTCACGTACGTATATAGATTTGTATAGATATAGATATACAAGGTCGTTCTACTTTAGAAATTTGATCGCAGCGCACAACGGATCTTATCGGATTCAAAGACGTCTCCTTCTTCTTCTTCTTCTCCGTCTTCTCCTTAAAAGATCCGTCACCTCATTTCACGGCTCCCTCGATTTATTGGATCGTAAAACCGGAGCACTCGAGTTGGTTTTTGAATGTTTAATAGAGGACAGTTAAAATTGTTCGGTTCGATTTCGTTTGCGAATAAGGTGTATATATATATATATATATATATATATACGTATGTGTGTATAAAAAGGTTGGATGTATTTTTGCGTACCCGCAAAATAAATACAACTGACATATTCACTTCTCAAATTAATATACCCTTCAAATTCTTTGCGAGACAGCTACACACGAATATTTTTATTTTTGCAAAAGAAAATGGCGTCCACCGCAGAGCGCGCATGAATCACCGCCATTTTTATCCGGAAATAAAGTAAATCAATTTTTCCTACCCCGACTATTTTGCACGTGATGTGGTGTTCTTTAAAATCAAAGTAATTGAGAACTTTTACTCTTTCGAACCGATAAGTTGGCGTTCGGCCTCGATCTTGCCAGGAAAATCGCCATAAAATGTTAATACACCGTGGTAGATTAGATCCACCGCGTACTGTCCTATTTATTAAAAAAAAAGCATTAAATTAAATTCTGATAGAAAACGGAAGTAATAAGAGAGAAGGAAATTTGTTTTATTAATCGGTTGCAGGCTCGGTAGAGGACTCGGCTGAAAAGGTGGAGGGCCCAGGCTTGAGAGACGCTACGGAGTCGGTAAACGACTCGAGGGATCAAGAGCCGCAGCCGCCCGACGTGGCTGCCAAACTGAGCGGCCTTCTCGCGGGACTTCCAACAACCTTCGCTGGTCCCCAGCGCCTCGCCACTTCCCTCAGACAAAAATTCGTTGAAAATTCTGGTAAGTTTTCCAAATCTTTGTCTACAACAACGTTCATACATATCTATCTCTTCATAGCTTCCGCCTCGTTTTCTTCCCTTACGTTAATAATGTAGTGGAACACATTTCGGACAGTCCTACAGCGTAAACGGTTGTGCTTTGTTTCTATAGTACCCGCGGATGCCTGTATGTGTGCGTGTGTATACGTGTAACCACAATTTGAAGGAAAAATAACGTCAAAAAAAAGTTACTTCGTACATAAGTAATGATACAGTAACGCGGCCCGTTAGGCGTATGGTGTACACTCTTGACGAGATGGCAAAATACAAAAAATGTGAGATAATAAATGTGTATGCAAATTCATATATATGGGGAAACGTTAAATTAAGCTGCTCGACTAATGTTAAACTCACGGAATGATGAAGTTATAAATAAGAATAATTATAGGTATAAACCGTCTGACTATATCCGATACCTATTCTACTGCTTGCGATGTACATTCATTTTTTCTAACTTTATATTTAACTTTACAATATTTTTCTTTCAATTTTTATTACGTTTCCGTGCATTCAATTAAACGAATTTATAATTTTCGTAAAATTTAATAATTATTTAATTAATAATTTAAACGTACGTTGCTTAATTTTTTACTTACACATTGCTACGTCAATATATTTCGTATACTCTCTAGTGTTCATACATAAACGTATACGTATACAAATACTATTTTAGAAAGTTACTATAAATATTTATAATTTAAATTGTTGAATATTTCTAAAAGTTTTAAATAATTAATTCACTGTTGATCATGTGCGTCGATGACGTAATAATAGCAATTTTTAATATTTAACCGATTAACCGAAAAAACAAATTCAGATAATATAGATAAATATAGTAATTGTTATTCTTAAATGTAAATGGTTCTTATTTCACTTTATCCAAGTCTATAGTCACTCTTTTTATATACTTAATTCTGCGTACTATTAAGTATATTTATAAAGAAAAACTAAACAACTGCAAACCGAGCTGCAAAATATATGTAAATCCATGAAATCAGCTATACATTAATTCAAAAAATTGAAATATCGCGATTATGACATTGTTAAATATTAGTTATTATTATTGCATTTCGATAACAGTGAAGAGTCTTTTGCAATATATTACTTAAATATTGATTACATAATACAGATAAAATCGGTTATAAATACTCCAGAGCATCTGGACAATTATTATTTTTCGAAACACGATGAAAAAAAAGTTAATTCACAGTTTATCAGTTACGCACAATTATTTTTTTCATTTTGGCTTTCATTACTCATTTCATCTAAATGGCAATATTTTAATCAACCAATTTGTTTAAGTAAAACGTACAACACTGCAAAAGTGTTAATTACTTGAATTTAAATAAAATACGATCAAAATAGCGCTACGGGATAGAATATTTTTTGCTATGAAAAATATTGTAGTAGAGCGTGTTAAGAGAATGGTAAGTGAAAGAAACAAGGGGAGCCCTCATCCGGCACTGTGCAATTAAACCTATGACCTACACTTCGCTCATCGACTTTGTGAACAACTTCTACAGGCAGGGATGCCCAAGTTGAAGAAATTAACATATTTTTAACGTAAATGTTTGATCGATCAAGATTTATTAGAGGGCTCATTGGTAATAAAATCTGACTAAAAAAATTTTAACGATTATGAAAACGCAACCAAAGAACGAGGCGGTTGCGCTATTCAGGCCGGGCTAGGGCTCCCCCTTTAATTGACTTTCACTACATGGTCGTTAGGCCTTTTGCAAAATTCTTTGTAATTTTTCGTAACATTTTTTTTTATTAAATAAGGGTAATCTGCTGTTGTAGGTTTCCCCCTGGCTCGGCCTGATGCGCGTCGTCTCGATTGCTGTAAACTCACCAACGTCTGACGACAACCCATCGAGAAGCATCATCCGAACATCGGCCGTCAACTTTGGGCGTCAACAAAATACTACAATGTTCCCTTCAACAATCTCAAAACTTGTTTTGACATAAGAAAAATGCAAAACACACTCAAGCCTTAATAATAAAGTTCAAATTTCACGTTAAAAAGGAATATTTGAGAAGTTTATAATCAAGTACATTTTCTTCATACATTTCATACAAAACGACTGCTAAGATGAATATCAAATTTTTAATTATATCAAGAAATTTTGGATGAAACGAGGAACACACTTCGAATGACATCGAATTTAGAACCACGATAAACCTCTTCACCACATCAGAAACCAAATAAATTAACCAACCAAAATTTCGTGAAATTCAAAAGCAGTTAGCAACTTCAAACGATAAACATGTCTTCGATAAAGATTCCTATAATAAATCTCGAAATTGGAGAGGTGAAGGAAATCGTCTGGGAAAAGTTGCAAGAGCCGCAAGCTCAGAGGAAACTTATTTTGGTTATTGTGTGCATCGCTCTCCTGCTCGACAATATGTTGTACATGGTGATCGTACCTATTATCCCAGACTACCTCAAATACATCGGTGCGTTTGACGATGACAAACCCATGGGCAACTCGACTATAGGTGGTGAACATTCCCACCACGGCCAGGATTCGGCAACGGGGGTTCTCTTTGCCTCGAAGGCCATCGTTCAACTGATGGTTAATCCATTTTCGGGTGCTCTGATCGATAGGATAGGCTACGACATCCCCATGATGATAGGCCTCTGTATTATGTTTTTGTCCACTGCAGTTTTCGCATGCGGTAGGAGTTACGGTGTCCTCTTTTTCGCTCGCAGTTTACAAGGTGTGGGTTCCGCGTTCGCGGACACCTCCGGGCTTGCGATGATCGCCGATCGCTTCACCGAAGAGACGGAACGTTCGAAAGCCCTTGGAATCGCATTGGCGTTTATCAGCTTTGGAAGTCTCGTGGCACCGCCATTTGGAGGCGCTCTCTATCAGTTTGCTGGTAAAGAGATGCCTTTCCTCATCCTGTCTTTCGTCAGTTTGGCTGACGGTTTGATGCTCCTCCTTGTGATGAAACCTTTCAAGGAGCAAATAAAGGAGAGTCGCAGAGACGCCACGCCAACGATTCCAATTTGGAGATTATTTATCGATCCATACATTGCGGTGTGCGCAGGTGCACTCATGATGTCGAATGTGGCACTCGCATTTTTGGAGCCAACAATATCATTGTGGATGGAGGACCACATAACTCGTGATAATTGGAAGATGGGCATGATTTGGCTTCCCGCTTTCTTCCCACACGTTTTCGGAGTAGCCATTACGGTAAGAATGGCAAAACAGTATCCGCAACATCAGTGGCTTATGGCTGCTGGTGGACTTGCCTTGGAAGGTTTGAGTTGTTTCATCGTTCCTTTTTCAACCTCTTACAAGTTTCTCATGATCCCGTTGTGCGGAATCTGTTTCGGTATCGCCCTTATCGACACGGCCTTACTTCCCACCCTAGGTTATTTGGTAGACGTCCGATACGTATCGGTGTATGGGAGTATCTACGCTATCGCGGATATCAGCTACAGTTTGGCTTACGCAATTGGTCCAATTATCGCTGGTGGAGTTGTCGAAGCCATTGGGTTTACTGCTCTCAACATCGGAATCGCTTTGAGCAATCTCCTTTACGCGCCGGTTCTCATGTACCTCAGGAACATCTACAACTTCAAACCGTTCCAGGACGAAGCAAACATCCTTATGCAAGATCCACCGGACAAGGAATATCAAACTTACGTGCTTCAAGAGCAGAGGCCAGTCTCCGGGGAAGTTGGGAATCACCTTACCTCCCAAACAAAAATGGAAACGGACATAGACCAGGAAGTCGGGCAAAATTATCAGAATTACGGAGAAGGTTACGGATATCAGAATCAACCTCAGCAGAATCAAAGCTACGGTTACGGTTACGAGCAGCAAGGTCAACAATATCAGCAATCTACCGGTGGGTATCACGAGCAGATGCAACCAGGTGTGCAGCAGGGTATGCAACAGGGTGTGCAGCAAGATGGATCTTACGGGCAACAAATGGGCTATCAGCAACCGAATGTTAGGTCAGGTAATCCTAACCCGTTCAGAAGTGATCAAACGAATCAACGATCTGCGGGTGATAGTAATCCTTTCAGGCAAGGGATGTTTTAAAACGGAACTAACGAGATTAATAACGTATGACGATGAGAATTACGTATGTAAATTCATAGCGCAAACGGAACAGTGAAATACTAGTTATGTAATTTAGTTGATGACTGTGATTGGTTGAAGTTGCAGACTGTTGTCTTCATGGCAGGCTTCCAGTGATGAAGAATATAAGAAATAATGAATTGTTGACACGAGATATAATGCACCACGGACAAAATGGATTATATATCACAATATAGGTATATAGTATATTGCGGAGAAGATGAGAAACGAATAAACAAGAATGCAGACAAGTTAATACAGAAATTAATATTACAGAAGTCAAGCAATTGTGAACTATTTCTTCGCTTCCAAAATGATCATCGTTAGGATTGAGTATTAAATGAATCTTCATTATATTGTGTGCTTCTAACATCTGATCTTACTCTCTTATTATTTCCTTTTTACGAAGGAACACATACGGGAGGCAGATAAAATGTGTGCCCAATACAAGTGTGCTTGTGCGTGAGATAGTATGATGATTAAATAATGCATATTAATTTAGCGACAAAATACATGATCGAGTGGATGCGCTGTGTAATTGTGTGTAAGCTTGTGTACTTATATCTTCTCATTGTGGATCATAGTTGCTCTCCTAATCAAACGTTTTCAAACTAATCATCGTAAGTACCAAGAATCGTTTTGAAAAGAAATTACAAACATTTACATTACTTAATATTTATTTTATTTTAAAATTATCTATTTATCAAATACTCGCCGGAGACAGAAATGAATTTTACTCTGTATATAAAGCTTTAAAATTGGTATTAAAAAATTACACGTTAAATTATTGATTCTTTATAAAGGGCAATCAATATTGCACACATGACAATGGCTTAAATAACATGCTTCGCTGCCCTGTTCTCCTTTGCTCATTATCATGGTAAATTCTTGAATCGAATCCGTTGAATAATCAACTTTTTCTAACTTTATTCAATAAATTTCTTTTTACCATATTGATTATCGTTAATTCTATATTTTCAAGCATTCTTTTATTAGAATGCACTTCGATACTGTGATATTCAATAATTTAAACGTCTTGATAACTTATATACGCAAGCTCGGTGGCTTTCAATCTTATTTACGACCTTAAAATTATTTTAACACGCGCGTTAATTATTCACAAAACATATTGTAAACAGTTGAGTCGTATTAATATTTCATAACATTACACTTGATGTGTACTACTGAATAAAGCTACCATGTGTGCGCCCAGCCGATTTCAATGACCTACATATGGATACCTATACACAACCTTAATAAAACAATTTTTTTTATCATTTTTCTTTGCTATTCAGACGAGCTTATACTTATGTAACAATCGTCTGACCTTAGCACGAATTAAAATTTTAATCGTTACGGTATTGGGAGCGCTGGATGATCGCACAATGAAAGAATAATAAAAAAAAAAAAGAATACTAACGAAAAGTGCGAGTCGATTAGTAAAGAAGCATAATTCTAAGTATAGACGATAAAAGAAAAAATAATCCGCGTCGATAAATATAAATATAAATATATATATATACACACATAAATGCTACATGGCTCCCAGTCAGCAAGGGACCCTAGCAAACACTTGGCGTGTTTAGCAATTATCATTTCGAGTTTATAAAAAAAATTTTCGTTAAAAATATCATTATTGCTGAACCAAGATAACATATCAGAGATCGTACGCGATCTCGAAAACGTAGTTTTTAAGTGAACATGTTTAGGAAAAGATAGGAAATACGTAAGTTCGTTTTAGTGGTGGATCGATCAACATCGAGTCGGTGCATTAGTCTCATTCTATTCGTACGAAAAAAAAGAAGAAATGTTACAATTGATCGCGTTAGAATGATTTATTTACATTAACGTTAGGCTGTTCAGTACATCAAGTGTTCAACGTGTGTAATTTTAAAATAATTCCCCGACTCTCGGAACTTTTATGATGTTAGGGAACTTAAGTAACAAAAAAAAAAGAAATAATGTTCGTGTATAAATTGTTTGTTAGAATGATTCGACTAAACGACGAAGATAAAAAAAACAACAGCAACAACAAAAAACATAAGGTTTCGAAGTTGATTTTTCTGCCCTAGTACGACTCATTGTAAGCATATCGTAGATACATACATGTATAAATTAAAAAATGCATATACATATTATACATATTTAAATGAAGTATATATGAGTATATATATACATAGCTGTATTTTTATGAAAGTCTTGCGGCTTTTTTCACCGTGAACAAAAAAAAGGAAGAAAGAAAGAAAGAAAGTTATTGAAAAACAATGATCATGGGCATATTTTATCATGGCACGGTGCTCTGTGTTCATAATTAACGCGATTTATTAAGAGCTGGCCTCTAATAATTTTTTATTTTTCACTTTTTAATCGAAATATTTGCAGTCTTGTTAGTGTGATGACTTTCTGCAGGTTTATATATATTTATTCAATTTTTCTTTGTATAAATATAAATATATATATATATACACACACACATTCGAAATGTATAAGAACAATCGTTCACGCGTTACCTTTGATTTCCTTGTTATTCGAACGTTCGCATATCTACAATATTTTAATTATTGAGAAAATGATATACAAATTCTAAATTTTCGTTGCTTGTGCTATATCTAGCGGTCATAACATATAAGCGAATGTGAAAATTATAAGAGACTGTAAGTTGAACATAAATTTACCGACGTATATACATAAACTATATTTAAAGCAATGAATATAACACGTGATTATATATGAAAAATTGACCGATTGATATAAATAATATCGATCGAGCTATATATATATATACATGTTAAGAGATATGTGAAACCTACCACAAAAATATCGAACGATTAGTTTTATTTTGTATCTGTATGTATATAAAATTGAAACCCCTCAAAATTATTAAGAAGATAAATTGAATTAATTAGCTCGAATTTGTGAAATAAAAAATCCTTTTTATACAAACGTAATCGTATTATCTAATTTAAAGGGTGAACAAATTTTTTCAATTCGACAATTGAAATAATTTAGCGTTTCTCGCGCATTTTCGGAAAAGTAATGAAGAAGAATAGGGAAAATCATAAAATTGGTTGAAAGCTCTTGATACCCAATATATATCGCACGAGCAAAAAAATTCATCAAGTATTCATCATTTATCGATAAACGAGCGATGATCGTTATAGATTCTTTAATTATCTTGTAAATAAATAGACTATAATCAACAACCATAATTCAACAGTAACATCAAGAACAAAACCATGAAAAAAGTTGTAAGAATATAAATAATTAGAAGAAGAAAAGAAAACCGAAAAAAATTAACGTCTAAGTCGTAAATTATTGATTTGGTTAATCATAAAATATATACATATATATATATATCGAAAAGAAAAGAAAAGAAAAAATCTATTCGATTCGCCTAAAGTGTATTATAGTATTACAATATTTTAATTATATTAAACATTTAGAAAATACACGAGATTCGAGAATATATAAGCAGCATTGTAAATAACAATGGTTTAATAAAAAAAAAACAATAACAACAACTTAGAATAGAAATTTTTTTATTTAAAAGAAAAAAAAATTCGTTATATTCCAAGTGATAGGTAAATGAAATGAATTTTTATTATGTTAATGTGTAATTAACGTGGATACCGTTTCCGATTCTACACGAAAGTGTGTATTAATAATGACGTTTTAGTTTTAATACCTTTCTATCATAGTGAGTATTGATGATTATAAATAATTCAGCAATAGTCATTTTAAACGTACCTTGTTCCTAATTGTTATCTCTTCTCTAACCGTCTCGCCATTATAAAAGCTAATAAAAAAAAAACTAATAACAAATGTCATTATTGCGGTAAATTATTGTGAATTCAAAGAAACTGATGAAACGAAAAAAGAAAAAAAGAATTACATATATCTGCATCATTTCAACTATACGTTATTAAGCAGACCGAAAGAAAAGAAAAAGAATATTTTGTAAAATGATAAAAAATTATTGATTCTGTAAAAGTATTTGTGCTCTGGTTGTGTATCGTCTGTTGAGAAATTTAATTGTATATGGTTTTATTGAGAAAGGTGTACACATTATAGACAATTGTTTACAAGGCAGTGCAATACATTTAAGGATTTATCGAAATCGTTGAGTTGAGATAATTGTATCAGAATAATAAGAAGATCGTACCAGAACTCATAACAATACGAACACGCTTGACTGGTGTATTATACGCGTTATAAGCCGATTATCCGGTTAATCACCGTACACGATGAATGAATAATAATATAAGGGTTTTAGTAACTTTTCAAAATCTTTTTTTTTTTCTACGTATTCTAAATGATCTAGGTGACGATTATAAAATTCATGTATAGCTCAATTTATGATACATTAATGCATATATATACTTCAATATATACATTCTTAATTTCATTGACGTGCGCTTATTTACATAGAGTTGCGATAAAAATTGATTGTTTTGTTGAACAACGTGGTAATTAGTGTACATAAAATGTAAATACATATCCTAAAATGTAGGAAGCGAATGATTTCATTGGCACAAAGTTTGATGAACGTTATGCCCAAGTATTATTGACGTTCGTAACGATTAATTAACCGGGTAAGTGCAAGGAGGGATTTTTCCAATACTATTCACCAGGAGAACACGGTCGTTCTGGAAAATTTGATTGGTAATCTAAAAAAAGACCGTGACATCACGGTAAAAGTTAATTTTCTTTCAACAGCTGACGTACCTAATTATTGACCGTGCTATATCGTGGCGATTCTTATTGGAAAAATCTTTTCGTGTAGAGGCTGGACCGATAAACCGGGTTATATCATCAGGAGTTCTAAAACACGCATAATGTATGTATGTAAAAACTAAAAAAAAAGTAACAATATCGCTTAAACCGATAAACCAGGTGTTGAAGTGTAATTTCGCATGTAACTGATCATATAACTTAATATGAAGAAAATTATTACTTGCATATGTATATTATATATATATCAGTTTACAACCATGTATGATGCTGTAATATTGTTGAAACGGTTATTAAACACGTCATTGTTACCGAACTATAATGGATTTCTTTTACTTTCACACTTTATATACCCTTACTACTCGTACACGATTACAATTGTTTTATCCTATTTTTTTATTGATAAGCATTTTTAACCTCACATGCGTGAGATTATTAGATTTTGAAAGTTTAATCATTTTAATCATTTAATTTAATCGTTGGAGCGAATTATAATTTTTCACCGATTGAGTACACAGTACACGTATATAATGCTTTATAATTTCATCATCTCCTGGAAGTAACGTAATAAAAATTGAATTAACATTGAAATTATCAAGTTTCACTGAAAATTTGAAGGATAGAAAAAAGTGTGTGTGTGTGTGTGTGCGTGTGCGTATACGTATATACATGGGATTGGGTGGAAGGTAAACTCTGGCAATGTCATGAATCCTACCCTTCGATATCTCTCACCCCCTCCGTTGGATCGTTTGGCTCGTTCAACCCCCTGTACAAGCTGGCGACCCTCTGGGGCTGCGCCCTAATATAAATATTATTACACTTTGATAGGGTTAGGTTGACACTTGTTCGAGTTCTAGAATGAGAGAGAGAGAGAGAGAGGGAGGGAGAGTGATGTATATAGAATTTTGGTACACATTGTCATGGTACGTTCGTCTTCTCTCGGAACGGCTACTTATACTTCCTTTTTCATTAGCTATACGATTTGAAACGAGTGCGTGCACAAAGACCGAACAATAAATGCACCTTATTGTTCTCTACTGTTGTCTCTGTCCTTTCGTGATATTCCTGTAATTGCATACCTTCTCTCAATGGATTATATCATTTTCATACACGGGGGTTACGACATTGCCAATATATAACGGATTACGTCAAGTACTCGTGTTGTTGACAATATTACACTCTGTTTTGAAGATCGGCTTAAATACCCCTACTACAATATTCTTCCTTTTGATTTTTTTCTTATTTTTTTAATAACGACTATTATTACATTTTTTTTTGTTTCGAGCACGTGAACAGGGTCATGTCAAAGATAATATATGATTCAAATTGCCCGCGCGTCCAAATTTTTTTAACTTTTGCCCGTAACAAACGAATATACACCGTTTAAGGTTCGAATGAGGAGGATACTTCTATTTGTATGATTATAATCTATAACCTTATGAATTTCTATTTTATCTGACAGATCAAGAAAATCAAGAATTTTCAACATTTGATCGTCATTTATATCCCCTTAAGTATGTGATTTACGTCAACTGCTCAAAGTAAATAATTCCATTAAATTAAATAAACAATATTTTATCCAAATGATTACATATTTACGATTATAAATAATAATTAAAGTAGAAGAATTAGAAAGATAAAAATAGAAATGAAATCGTGTACACTGCACCGCGTTGTTGTAAACAGCTTGATAACAGCTAAGTACCTTATAACGTTTATATCCGTTTATTCTTCGTACATCAAGTATCACGTGTATATAGTAATATATACATGCAGAATCCAAAATGTATACGACGATCTTGGGATTTATCTTGCGGAACGATGTTATCCGAGTAAAATACGTGACGAGAAAGGACGATTAACTTATTCTCTTCTTTATGTTTTGTAACCTTCGAAATTCAAAATTGACATTAAACCTGACAATTTGTAAGTCGTGAATGGGTTTGAAACATCCAGTTGTGCCGTACAATTCTACGATCGTTAACAATTTTTAATTCAACTTTATACAAAGGAAATTTACGTTACTTAGGGTAATTATGTCTTTTGTTGGCAGTCATTCTATAAAGCAGCAATTCTATCTCCATTCTTTGGTCATACATATTTTATTTCGATCCTTATATAGAATGTGATACGTGTGTGTGTGTGTGTGTGTGTGTGTGTGTATAAATATATGTATATATATATATAAGGTGAACTTCTTACCATTTATTCTTTGTATATTTAGTATATAACTAGACATAGGTCATTTTACCAAGCCTCGACGTTCTTTATATTTACATATTCTTTTCTTTCTTAATGCACTTTCCATTATCTTGCTGCCCTTCGTTCTTTAAACATCTCAATCAAATATTAAATTACAAATTTATACATCGTTACTTTTCTCTTTCTTTTCGCGCATGCACCGCACGTTCGCGTTTTTAATTAAAATTATTAATTGAAAAATAATCGTAAGATAATATATAACATTTACACGGTCGAACAATTAAAATATCGTTAAATAAATACTATATTTATATATCGACGATATCGACTGCGCAGAAAACTTAAAATTGTATTTCTTCTAATTCAATAACGTAATCGTTCGTATAGCTATACGGTTGTCAAAGTGTCGGTTTGACAAAGGACTATCATATATAAATATTATACCTCTACAAATTTCACTCGAGTGTGCGATAATCCCCGAAGGTGACGAAATAAAGAAAAAAAAGATAGAGAGGGAGGGAGAAAAAGAGGAGGAAAGCCTCGTTTGAAGTGGGCAGCAGCGTGTGGAAAATGTTAGTACCGTAAAAAAGGGCAAACAAGCGTGCAAGTAGTCAGGCAGGCAGGCAGGCAGGCAGGCAAGTATCCGTTGAGCCTCTCGAAGGGTGGCCGGCTCTCGTTGTTGTCTGCCGATGAGGCGAATAATCGGATTTCGAGATTACGAGGCTTTTTGCGCCAACCGCGACACGCGGAATGGCAAAGCGGATCATCGGTAACCTTTGACATTATACGCGCGCTCATCGTACCTATACATATATATACACATCCACTTGCACTTATATTTTAACGATCGTTCGGTAAGTGATATTATGCGTTTATGACACTTTTGTTCAACACTTGGCGTGCGCATAAGTAGCTGGATATCATTTGTATACGAATATTTTGATTTCATTGTTCGCGTCTACGCGGATTGTCAGATTTCTTTCAATTCTCAGTGTCAAGAAACAATATCGGGTTTATTTCTGATTTTTAACTAATAATTCTATATATATCAAATGGTTGTATGTACATCTTATTTATATAAAATCAATCAAAAAAGATAATTAGATATTCATTCATATTTATGTATGTTGAGTGAATTTATCGATCTTTCCGAGTTAGGGCGTGGAAAAAGAAAATACAATGAGCATTTTGTTTTATAATATTTTGTAATTCGTGACACCCTCTTTAATAGACTGAACAAATGTTTTATTAAATAAATTGATTATACCACTTACAATTTTACTAGGTAAAATTTAATATACATTACTTTAATTTAACAAAGTCTTTATTACCTTCTGATTTAATAGTTAACCAGTTTTCTTGCTCATCGTGTCACAATTTTTTTGTTTTCTTTTTCATAATAATTATAAGCTAGCGTCGATATCAGGTGATTAACACGACGAAAATTTGTTTTACATGAAACAATATTACTTTTCCTATTCTATTATATATTGTAACTTAATGACAATATTAATATTTTTTCTATTGTTGGCGCTCGATACAGTTTGTATGGAATGATTTTCCTATTATAATGTGGAACTATTTGTTTTGTGTATACTATGTAAATATTGTTTATTTAATTCTATTGAGTATTATTTTATAAATTAATATGTACTATTTTTGTCGCAAGTTTTTTATCGTAATTACTTTTAAGTTTGAAATTTTGAAATTTTACCAATCGAAATTATTGTTACGTAAATTATGTGTAGATTTACTCATTTTTAATTTATTTCTTACTATGTCGAACATGAGAAGGACTGTGTACAATTTTTATAATTTAATTTGTATACAACGTTTCATTGAATTCAAATATATTCAAATTTATATTTTTGAAACGCTTGCAACAAAGTTTTGATTTTATGATGTTTAAAGTTCTCAGATATGAACGAACTATAAGTTAATTTAATAAAATTAATTAAATGTTTAATTAAAATAGCCTGATAAGTGCATTTCTTTTACAATTAAATTTCCAAAAAATATTTACAAATAAAATGATGCGTGTAAATGGAATTACTTCTTTTTTTGGAAATTTGAGCAGACTCAATTTACGATATCGACGTTTCACTGTACACACTTGAACACGAACGTGTAACATGAGGCCGAAGAGGGACGAATTGAATTTCGGTAAGGCCAGAAAAGTGCGCCGAAAGGTATACGATAAATTGTTGATTTTGATTTAACGGTTATTTTATTTATTATACGTGTGTAAATTTTAAAAGCTTTGTATTTAATCTAACAAAAAAAAATAATGTAGCGTTATTAAAAATAAATTAACGTATCGGTCTAACGATTAAAAAATAAAGAATGCTCAAGTATTTGATAATCAATACCGACACGCGATCGAAGGAAGTATAGAGAAAAGAAAACTATATAATGAAACGGCAGTGACAAATAAGATTACACGTTCATCTTACCCTTCGCGTATTAGGTATAGCCTGCCGTTAACCTCGACTTCACTTTCTCTCTCGCTTGCACTCTCTCGATATTTTCGGGCAAAGAAACTTCCCAAATTGACCGGGCGCGATTAATTGACGTTATGCCCTTTGAGAATTTGCCCTGTGGAGATTCGAACCGACAGCTTTGGATTTCGCGAGGGTGTCCGTATACATATACATACATACATACATACATACGTAAATACATACATATATATACATATACCGATGCGCAAGTCGACATCGTTGTACCCGCATTTCCCTTGAGCTAGCTTTGCTCGTATATAATCTATATACATCTTGTATACCTTCGACAAGTTAATGCTGCCCGACTTGATTTTATACATCGATTTTTACCGCGATATACGTATTTATTTTCCTTTTTTTCTATTTTTATTTTACTGCTCAATATACGTATACATATATGTATATATATATATATATATATATATATATATATATATACGCGTATAACAAATCGTTTTTTCGTATACACATTTTTTCCGCGTAACTATTGTTTTTGCGCGTGGGCTCTATAGGTGTCTTCCACGCTGTCATGTCACGTACATATATTCACGAACGTTTTTATTAGGTGAGTGAGTGTGTGTATATATATATATATATGTATGCATATTCTTGGTAACGCGCGACACGTCGTAACGAGTCGTAAAGTTTAATTTTACGAGAAGTTATAAATTATATATATAAAAGTGAAAAGTGTTTTTTTGAAACAATTATTAAGAGTAATATTTCTAAATAAAGTATTGCATTGACGAACAATTTTTTCATTTTATATTTTAACGTTATCAATTATTACTATTCATTCGAATTTATGACATTTATAACTGAGAAATATACATCATCCTATGTAGACAATAAATTTTATTGAAATAAAAATCTGTATGAATGCATAAAGATCTTTAACAATCTAACTTGAAATAAAATGAATTTCTCGTAAAAGTATCCAATTTTTCCACGTATAAAAACGACACCCACGCGACCCGTGAAAATTGTCAGCAACAAATCATAAAAGAAATAAAAAAAGAGTCATACCCCGATTAAATTATTCTCAAACTCCAGATTAATCGTATAATTCACCGTATATATATTATATAGATACATTTAAGAAAAAAATATATAGATAGACACCGAATCGATATAAGGTTAATAATGACTTTTATGAAATAAATTTTGTTTTTACCCCGTAAGTTTCATCACCTCACGGGTCTTTTTCTTGCAGTAACTGCGACCCTCTCGCAAGCCCAGAGGCGAATCGCCGTGAATAAATAACTATTTCATGCCGGGTATCCATGGAGACGAGCGAAAAGATGGATACACGGAGAGAAAGAGAGAGAGTAGTGGTAGTACCGCATAGCACGAACGTCGAGGATTTAGAGGAAAAGGCGAGATCGCGTGATACGAGAGCCTTCAAATCCGTTCACGCGTGCCTCTTCTCTATATATTTATGTTTTCCTCGACCCTCGTAAGCGACCCTTTCTCTTTACACAAACTGAGTTGCGCGCACTATAACAACGATATAATGGTCGGCGTAAAAATTATTGCGACGTTATGCACTATTTAACATTGTTGAGTATTTTTGACGAGTAAAGCTATAACGTATTATGTGGATTTTTCTTATTTATTTTACTTTCTATTATTATCACTAATGTTTTACCTGGGGTTGTTTTCTTTCAAATTGTACAATACGAACAAGAGATTAACACATCGTGTATAACTTCCGCAAGAGGACAAATAATGGTGGCTGAATCTTAGTTAATAAGTATTCGTTTGTTGTAAATATTTACTTCTCTCAGTGTAATCTCTAAAAAATGAAAATATAATTTTTTGGATATTTTTCAGAAATCTTTATTTAGTGCACTATTGGATACCTGTATTACAAAGTTACTCACTTTTGGATTTTCCCTTTTAATTATGCGACACCTAGCAGGTGGTTGCGAAAGCAACTGTAGGACAACCGCTTGCTATCGTACGATGCAATCATGCAAAAGCAAAATCCAAAACTATAAAGTCACGAGTTGCGAATTATGTACATATGGGTATAAGATTTTTAATAGTCTAATGTGTAAAAATTTCTATAAATTTTTAAAGTAATTATAAGTACAATTTACATATATTTGGGGATATTAAAAATCTTGCGTATCATTTTGAGGTGCTTCATACCGCAGAATAACTTGTACAACAATGTAAGAGAATATATGCCACAACGTTTAACTATGCATCAGTATCGTTTTAATAACTTTTCATACAAACAATAGTAAGTTGCCGAAGCAACGTTTTTACAACGTTATTTTCTATAGTAATGGATCTTGGTAATGTTGTCGAACACTTTGCGTGTCGTAGCAACGTTCCTATATACATTTGGTTATGACAATGTACGTACAAGAGTTCAAAGTTGACAGAACAATATTTCCACGACGTTACCAAAACGTTGAAGAGAAAAGGAACGTAAAATAGAATTTTAAATTTCCTTTATCACTTCAAATGACTCGTCCAATATTTTTACGTGTACCGAATACTCAGTCGTCGTAACCTAAAAAAATTAAAGTAATATACGAATAATTTTAAAAAATCGTCGAACGATCCATACGATCGATCACGAATTATGCGCAAAAATAAATTTCCAATATTTCAGTATTATAAAAAGAGAGCGAGAAGACCGACGTTGAACCAGAATAGTATCTTCTTCCGTTGAACTCGACACCCACACACGAAGATAAATCATGAGACGCGAGAGAAAGAGAGAGAAAAAAAAGAATAAATAAGCTGTCGTGTCTATGTGTGTGTAACGTAATAATAGGCATCTATCGCGCGATTTATCAGAACGACACATCTCGCACGTGAGGCTGCTTATCGTAGGTGCGAGTTGACAAATTGTCGCAGAGGGTCGAGGGAGGCTGCTGCGAAAAACAGAAACCGAGAGATAGTACAGCTGTTCTGTTAGGTATAATAGTTAGGGAGCAAGTAAAGGGAAAGATACTGATCCGTCGGTGATGCTGCGGTGCGCATGGGAGAGAAACCCGTGTGTTTCTCTTGCGCGATAGCGGTAGAAACCTACGGATGTTCTCCTACAGTATCTTTCGAATTACCGTGCACGAAAAAGGGAGGGGTTGCACGAGCCTTTATATACATGAATATACACCGGATAACTTTCGGCCACATTTTGTCCTTTTTACTATATCTATGCGCTACTTTTTTTTATATGTGTGTCATTTCCGTTTGGCTAAGTGTATAGCTTTTCCAGAATTTGATGCACATTGCGTTAAAATAATAATAATAATAATAATAATAATAATAATAATAATAATAATAAAAAGAAAATAAGAAACTAATGCCTGGAAAAAGTAGGTTTATTTTTTTCTTCAAAGTAATCATTAGGGTTTATTATTATTGTTATAGGGGGGCAGGGACGGTGCAATTTATCGATACTTTCCGTTTTCGTGTATTCGTGGTGATTGATGGGACACGGTAATTGTAATGTACATTAGGGGAGATAGCGTCGATTTCTCACAAGAGCGACTATTATATGATTCGAATATCTCGAAAGATCGGTAAATTTATACGTCGAGTCCTTGACTGGTAACCTAATCATTTTTTTTCAACAACGGGCCGAAACTGTCACTTTCGCTCCCGGCGCCCGAATCGCGAAGTTGCAATTTCGGCCTCGTTGTTGAAAAAAATAGTATACACACCACGGGAGGTAAAATGGCGACCCAATAGCACACGTTTGCCACCCACGCCTTCGGCTCGGGGGGCAATTTACGTGTACTATAGGCTCACCAATACTTTACCTCCCTAGATGTGTAATATACTATTTAATACACAAAATAAGTTAATCTACTTGATATATATATATATATACGTGTTGCATGCTAATTTTCGTAACGATTTGTTTGTTGCTCGATTTAAATATATTTAAATAATTATACTTCACATTGTTGCACGAATGCTTCCTAAAAATCTTTATTTTTTAATACTTTAGTTGCATATACATTTCGATAAGAAGTGTAGATATATAAATACGTAAAACATAAAAGTATCGCCGAAATTTCGTTAAATTTGTTATCGTTAGTTAGATTATAATTCGTAAGTAAATTTTAGATTCCTTTAATCAAGTCGATTGTAAAGTTACGGATAGAAAGTTAGTCGAATAGAAACTAGGACAAACTAAAGATAATAGAGTATTTTAACAATCTTAGTATGAAATTTCTTAAATAACGTTCAAGTCCAAAAATAACGACCGAGTTCTCTACACGTTCAACAACTTTGTGTTTAACTAATTCAATGTTTACATTACCATATTGTAATTATAGAATTAAATTTACTTCTCATTTGAATGTAGATTGAATGCAAAAAAATTAATATATTAATCACGTTTCCGCAACTGAAGAGAACTCGAAGTATAGAGAATATTGTTATAATGTTTAGAAATATGCAATAATTATTATTAGATAATAGTAATTGTTATATACATTTTAAGCAGCTAAGTACATCGAACGATCTACACTATATTTCAATTAGTTTGATTAAATAATTGCCTTACCATAGAAAGAGTATTAAACAAAAAGAATACTGGCGTATGGACGAGTGAAGTACAAGTTGGCGTAAAATTCTAAAATAACAAAAGCTGAGGTAGTTAGTCTGGTCGCGTGCTCTATCAGTGCGGTCGGTGCGCCTCGGGGGTAGACGTTTTTTCCTTTCTTAGCTTCCATCCCCTTTAGCTTGAGTCTGCAATCGTTCGTCGGGACAAACTTGGCGTCGTGTAAGGGGTCGAGGAGATAAAATGAGATCGTGTTCCTTGGTTGGTCCGAGCCTCGTGGAAGGGTCCGATGAGAGGGAGGAACGAGATAGAAAGAAAGAGGAAAAGAAATTGCTACATCGTCCACAAAAGCGGCAGGAATTATCTCATAAAACGAATGCACGGAGGTGAAGAGAAAGAGAGAGAAAAAAAGACGTTTCCCGAAATAATGCCTTGGTTCTTCTAACGTTCCGGTGGTTCATCTATAGGATTGATTGACCTTTCCCCTCCTTATTTCGATTTTCCTTTATATTCATGATTAATTGATTCGTGTTAATTACGGGATTAATCTTACATTCTTCCTTGCAATGTTCTTCGATGGAGATTTCCGAATTTTTCACTATTGTATTCGATTCATCATGTATCTTTCATCGAGAATCCACATGTATACAATCACAAAATTTGGCTATTTTAACCTACTTACTTTGAGGGACAAGCTTGGGTTATAATTGAAAAAAGCTATTCAAAATTAACGTTTAGTCATTTTTTCGTAACAGTTGAAAACATTTTTTAATTTTTTAAACAAATTGAATTATTGTGAAACAAAATGAATTTATCGTTCGTTGATATGTATATGTGTATATAATATCGGTCTCTCCGAACTAAGTTGTACTTTATTCTAAAGTAAAGTATTTAGTTCGGAGAGACCGATATTATATAACATAAAAATTGAATTATTATTAACTTTTATTTAAAATTTTTTGGTTAATTTGTATGTCACATAACTATTCTCATTAATTATGACTTACCGCAAAATATCTCAGGAACCACTTCATCGAATAGGTTGAAATTTTAACAGTAACTTTAAAAAATGATTTTAATCTAATTAAAAGAAAATAAATTTCAATAAAAGTCTAAATTTTAATAACATTTAATAAATTATTTAACTGCTTTTTACACAATTTTTCAATTTCGTTTAAAATAAAATTTTTTTTTTAATTTTTTTATTAGAATGTTAAGACAGTCTGTCTCTTCCATTTAAGACGATTAAAATCATATTTGAAAGTTACTGAAAAAAATTTCACCCGATTCGATGAAGCGGTTCCTGAGATATCCTCAGGTAAGTCCAGTATGGAGAAAAATTTAGAGTACGGAGTCTCATAATTAATTAAAATAGTTATGTTACATATAAATTGGCCAAAGTTTTTAAAATAAAGGTTAGTAGTATTATAATTTGATTAACAAATTAAGAAATGTTTTCAATTGTTATGAAAAAAATTATTAATCTTTAGAGTGCCGGGATTTTCACCGCTGTTTCTGAGATATTCAGGTGGAAAGTTTAAAAAAACACCCGGTATAGTATCTACCATATTACTTCGGACATTTTGAATTTTCATTTTGATGACAAAATCAAGTTCAGAAACCTAAATAACCCTTAAAGTCGGACCCAGAAAATGATCATTTTGTACTTTTTTTTATAAACACATGGATAAAGTTTTTGAAAAACGCCGAACGTCAAGCCCTTAGGCATGTTTTAAATAATAGACCCAAATTTTTCCAGATTTTTAAATCCATAATTTGATCACGATGTTTGGGTTGAAAAATTATGCTTTTTTTTGACTAATAATTACCGACCAAACATTGTTTACTCAATTATTATTTAAGTAATGTTTTTTCATTAAAGAATCAAAACGTCAAGCCTTTCCTTATGTTTTCAGCTATCCGTATGAATAGAATAACGTTTTCAGATTTTTAATGCAATATGTTAGATATAATTTTTGAGTTGAAAGGTGTAGATTCCTGTAATTTAGATCCGACATCCCGTTAATGAAAAAACATGTCGCCTACAGACGCCCTCTAAATGCTAATCGTTAATATTGAATATCTTTTTTTCGATTTTAACACTGACTGGTCCCCTTAAGTAAATAATATAGCAACAATAATACAATACTAGAAAAAGCATAACCTTATTTAACAGACTAGAATTATTTTTTCTCATTCAAACTTTACTGAATATAATTTGGCAAATTTAAATAACATTCGATTAGAGCAATACGATCGTGAATAACAATACGATTCGATTATCCAAGTTTGGAAAATAAAGTAAGTTTCACTGAGAACAAATCTTCAATTGAAATAAATTAGTCTTTTTAATAGTACTATAAAACATTTATTTGAATTAGTTATTGCACGAAAATTTTTTTCATGTGCATTTTTCGAACACCGCGACTCAGTGGCTCGGCGTGTCACTATAATGTGACGCCAGTTCAGGTGCACGTGCGTTTCGTGCATTTTTCAGTGCATAAGAGGCACGGGCATCTGAACTATAGGGAACGTTAGGGACGCGAAGATGTAAAGAGGATCGCGGTGGTTCCATCGGGAGGACAGGAAACTGTAATTATTAGACTAATTACAGTGACCGATGATATCTTCCGATGGACACAAGCACCACTGTTGCAACTACATGTGCTTTGTTTACAGACACACCGTTCACCTCCGTCGCTGATTAGCCCTGGCAGCATAAATAGAGCGACGTTAAATAACATAAAAAAAAAAAAAAAAAGTTATTGCACGAATAAATTCGTTTTTGTACATAATAGTAAATTTATTAAATACCGATATACGTTTTTTCAATTACGATTCATTTTATTAATTTATAGACATATTTATTCGAGCTAACAAATATTTTTGTGAAAAAATAGAAAAATTTCCTGGCAAATAAATATTTACTTATTTGGTAGACCCCACTTATTTTGCACTGACGAATATTTAATTCATTTAAAAAATACTTTATCGCTACCATGAAATTTTTCATTACTGACATTTAAATTTTATTTAAAACAATAAAATATTTCTTGCGTTCAAAGTGAACAATTGTTTGCCGCAGTGAAACAGTTCATTTATGACTTTTCAAACATATATTTTTTTAAATAAAAAAAGTGTTCTTTTGTACAAATATCTATTTATTCAAATCTCGCCGAGTGTTCGAATAACACTGATTTATTTAATTTTACTAAATGAACTGTTAGCACAAAATTAGTATTGTTTTAAATAAAAAGAATATTAAAATAAATCAATTAAACCTCACACAATTAAATAAATGGTATTAATATTTTATCAAATATTTTTTTGAGTGTATTAAACTTTATGGAAGATTGTTTGTAAATGTTTAAATACAAGCATGATCCTTTGTGAATTTGTTACGCGAATCGGCGAACAATGGTCGAGATTACGAAAAAAAAGGTTACGAGAAAAGACCGAGAGGGTGTGCAGGGAAAGACAACTCTACGAACAGGAAGTTGCAGCGTGAAATTGAGAAAAAGCTCAAAAAAAAAGAAGAGAAATGCTTGTAGGAGGAGGGGGGTGGGATAGGGAGAGTCGAAGGAACAAAAGCAAGGCCTGAAGTGGTTGGTAGTGCCATTGTCGAGGTAACCCCTCGAGGAGAGAGAAAGAGAGATGAGAGAGCTGCTGAATCGTGCTCGAGGTCACCGCAAAAGGGACGATTGCATCCGCGCGCTTGCGGGAAACACTTGAGCAAGTCCGGAAGTTCATAAATTTGACACTTCCGAAATAGGCTTACGGTTGAATCGCCATCGCCTCTATATGCGTAATGGTGTTCTCGTATTTATGAATGCATTTGCATTTGCATTAAAATTTAGGTGTCGTTTGTCGGTTCACAATTCACGAGATATATTCGTATTTGAACGAAATGTTTACCTCTTCGCATTGAATATCGAAATTTCGATTTCCAAATGTTGTACTGCAGTCAATAGATTTGTGAAATTTCAGATATTACGCAACTTTTTAACCATAATTTAGACAGTTACGCTTACATCGCCTATATATATATAACGGTATCCTAACGAAAGAAGTTAGCAATATCTCTAATGAAATTTAATTTAATTACGCATTGTAATACGGGGGAAAAAATTACCTCCTGCACATCTTTTGCAATTCTAATCGACTAATGAATATAAATAAATTCCCACAATGGTTTTACACACGTTATGCAGAACGAAGACAATTTCGGATAGCTGTCGTAACGCAAGAAATTGGATCTGTTACCGAAAACAAAAAGAGTCGTTATGATTAATAAGCATGCGCGAGACACGTTTCTTGGAAAATAAGGTAAACCGTATTAATAGGATATATTCATATCTTGGTAACCTTACGAATTTATCTCGTATATGAAATCAAGATTCTCATCACGAACGAGTTCACAGCGTGCAAATATAGTATGTATACGTATACTCACAAGCTGCAGGTTTCATTAAGCGGTAGACGTCAGAGTTAAGAAATAGTCGAGGAGAATGTGACCCCGGAGAAACAGAGAGAAAGAGACAGAGTGTCGGAGGGGGGGAGGGGAGGGGAGGGGAGGGGGGAATCAATCCTTCTCGACACATTAAACCAGGGTGGCAGCGGTAACGACGCATCGTCAGTTAATCAAGTCATTTCGTTCCTACGGGACCGGAATGGCTATTTGCCCTTTTCCTCTCTTGCTCTCTCGAGCTTCTCTGGATGCTCGAGGTATCATCGATTTTACCCAATACCTTCTCAGTTTTTCCTTCAAGACTCACCTCTCGTCTCTTGCACATGACGTCGAACTAGCATATAGGAAACGTATTCCGACTGCGGAGGTTCCAGTTCATTTGCGTCCGGGCATGCATATGCATCTCTTTTTCCACGATTGTTTTAAGCCCTATTGAACAGAGGTAATGTAATATCATTACCGTCAAATTTAGAAATGATAAATTAAACTCATTTATCTTTTGGTTAAATTATTTACTTCCATAAAACGTCTATACGTAAACATAATATGAGTCTTTAAATAATTTATATTATTAAGAATATTAAGTAGTAGTTTTCCTCACGAGGGAGTACTTTGGATTTCACACGTAATTTACCCCCAAGTACAATATTTATCTAAAAAGTACAATTTTACAAGATGTTGAAAAAAGATTTGGAATAACTATATTTTACGCATAACGTCTATAAAACTGCTACGCGTAAATTTGTATTTTACCTGCAAAAAAATATATGTATATGTATAACATGCAACTACATTTAACGTTATCACTGATTAAGTACGTTTGCTAAGAAAAATAAAAAAATAATCCGAAAACCAAATTTAACCATTTCGTCGCGCAGGATATTTAAAATACATTAATCTGAAAGGGGCGTGGATTTACGGTGTTTTGAATATAAGATCATTAGTTACGTTACTGCGTCACCGTCGTCATTATTATTATTATTATTATGATATTGTTTGTTAATAAAATCAGCGCATCGGATCGTTAAGTAAAATCCTTGTGCGAAATTTCGCCGGGCGAGTCTCATTTGCACGTCAGAATAAGCCGAAATAAATCATAAATATTAAATGAGGAGGATTCCGAGTCAGGGATTACGAGGGTCGTGCGTCGCGCGCCAAGCGGAAATTGTAAAGTCCCCTCAAAGTCTACGGTTCGTCGGAGTCGGGTATTTCAATGACAATACGCCCGAGTTACCATTCGGGCCGATTCCAAATCCAATTGGCGCCCCTTCCATGGAAAAAAAAACTTTTTAAATGCCCGCGATGAAAGGAAACATTTATTTATGTTTCGTTCTTCGCTCTCCTCTCCTCGTGGGCAAATAAAAGGAAAAGGAGGCTGCCGTCCGAGGTATTATACGTATATAAATATATACATCAAATACGTCTAAAGCACGCGAGTTTTTCTTTTTCAATGTTAATCGACAAATTTGTGTGACGATATGTCCTAATACATTTTTATTGATTGATGACCTTTGACAGAAGTTTGAATGTAAATGCAATTGTATTGTACGTTCTGAATTTTGGTAAAAAATAACACAAATATATATATTACGCGGGAGTTACGTTTATGTTTATTACCCTATATATATACAATCGGCTTTAACCGTTACACTACCATAATTCACAAAAGATATTTTCGATTATAATGAGGTGTATTTTAATTAAATATTAGATTAGATAACCACGAAGCAGGCTAATCATTACTTGTATCTGTATTTTCGTGTACTGAAAATCCTGAGCACGCGAAAAATCGTTTCATCGCAAGTAAAGCAATATAACCCACTATTTCAAAGCACTGTGATTCTACCTTCTTTCCAATTAAGCAAAACGCATTAAAAAATAAATCACGAAAAAGTAGATAATTTTAGTCATAAATATATAGATATATAGATGTACATACACATGTAAAAAAATATTTATATACAACTCTATACATTTTTATTTTCAGAAGTCTATTAATTCAATAACCGTCTACCTCTACGTTTCTCTCTTCTTTTATTTTGGTTTCAACGAGCGTGCGCTATTTATTTAAAGATAATGGTAAACTCTACGACTGCGTGATTTTCTCTTGAAACTATAACTGAATTGGGAAAAACTATTCATTATCGACGTGTATAGTATATTGATAAAAGATATTGGAGATGGATTCGATGAGAAGTAAATATTGTGTATATAAAACATTATGTGTATAAGTGTCGTAGTAACTGTGTTTAGACCAGTACACTGACTCTCATCATCTTAGAATGTCTAGTTTTAACCATGCTGCACCGAAAGTATGAATGTTCGAGAGTACGTAACAGTCCGTCGAATTAAACTTTATTTGAAAAAGCAACGGTATAATATTATTTTAATCGCCGTTTAAACCTTATATTCGACTGGACTGTATAAGTATAACGTACAATAGTTTTTATTGGTAATAATAACATTAACAATGACTTCATCTCACTTATATATTATATATATATCTTTCGCGTGAAATAGCCAATTTCTAGTCAAAATAGTGCATTACCCAGCTAACAGAATTGTAATAAAAGGGGGAATTGAAACATCGATTTGTGGAAATGCGCAACTTGAATTTCCCTTCGGACGAAAGAAAACGTCACTGCACCGTAAGGAAAATTCGCTCGAATTTTTCTTTCTCTTTGTCAAGATTGATGTTTATATCCCGCACGACAAACACCGTACTATTTAAACAAGATCAATCGCATACTAAAAGAGTATAAATATATGCACCTTTCTAACGAATAAATAAATATATTAAAGAAAATTTAATATGATGCTGTGAATTTTATACTTACCATTACCTGATGTATAGCTGAGGAATAACAAGTATTTAATAAAATTAGTATTCATTTTTTTTTATTTAGTTAAAGGTCAATAGTTTTCGGAAACAATATGTAGATGAAATTAATGAAATTAAAGTGAAATTTTTGCAGCGTAAAAAAATTATTTCTTGAAAATTACGTACTTTCAAATCATGCTTGATTCATAAACGAAAAATTGTGCTACTACCACAAACAACTGTAATAAAATTTTACCGCGATAAAAAGAAAAGCAGTATAGCTATATTTCCGTATATTCAAAACAACAATACGAAAAGTCACGTTTCAAGAGCCCGGCAATACCGTAGATCCAATCATTTTTGCATCGCCAGCGATAAAGCTGCGAATAGAAGTTATCTTTCCTCGCCCCGTCTATTCAACACATCGAAAGAAATAAAAAAAAAAGATGCGCGTTCACATAAAAAAAGTACCACCCGCAGATAAACCGCAATCGTTTTCCACGGTTCCTCTTTTATATTTCTTCCGCTACGAGGGTGAACAATGCTACACTTCTCTTCAACGCCTATGCGTATATACATCCCTCCTTCCGACCATTTTTTTTAGTTATGGCGCTCATGTATATATAGACCAACGCCGCCCTAGGTATATTAAGTCGCGTAATTGAGATTTATTAATATTGGGGGCCTTCGTGCACTTTTCGCAAGCTCGTTACACGCCCAATGGAATATAGGGGTGCTTTTATATATATCTACGCACGTTTCGACATAGTTTGAATGGGCTAGTTTATAACAGATGTTTTAAGTGAGTTCTAAAATTACGCGGTTTCCGGACGTGAAGCTATTTTGGGTTATTTCTCAAATTCGATAAGACCTGTGTATTGACGTATTGTTTTATAAACTACAGACATATGAATTTTATTATTCTGTTTTATTTATATATCTAGCCAATGTATATTAGTTTCTAGAAATTTGAGTACTTTATTATATATTGTACCAGTAAAAAAGACGTGATAAATTTAATAATTTCTTCTTTACTAAATTATAAGTTATTAATTTATTATTTTTATTTAAATTTTAGTTTATTTAATAGTTGTTTGTTTATAAAAAAAACCGTGGAATATTAATGAGACATCATTAAACTGTTGTCTAATTATCTATATTTCATTAATGAGGCGTTCAGTGAAATTTACAGAAGTTAAACGTTTTATTTTGTAGAATCTCAACTGTACGTATATCAAGTTTAATCATTAAATTTCATACAAAACTAACAAAAGTATAATAACAAAATGAAAATTTCAATATTGATTGTTTGTTTGAAAATTATATCTTGACTAAATTTAATAAATAAATAAATAAATAAATAAATAAATAAATAAATTGTGACTCTAATAATTACTAAAATCTAAAACAATATCATCGTTGCAATGTAATTAAAAATCTTGCAAATGTTCCAAAAAAAAAAATTACGATGACATTAATAGATCTATGGATAAATCTAACGAGATTAAAGAATTTAGTGTCCGGGCACCAAAAATCGGTGAAGTTTCATTAAAGACAACCCGTGGATGTGTCGTAAGGCCTATAAGTAAACAGCCGTTAATAAAACGATGGAACGATCAGTCATAGCTTAGCATTTAATGAAACCATTCTGCTTGTGAGGCCATAAGCTAGGCTTTTCTAGGCTTATACTCCTATCGTCTCCTCGTGGGTAACTCAAATATTGTGCGAATTGTGGATGTTACACTCGGTGCACCCAACCTATATCAAACTCTTTATATTTCGCGGCACACACCTTCGTAAAACACTTATTACTTTTCACTTGTTCAATATCATAATTCAAATTTCAATTGATTAACCAAACATTGTAAAATTTCAAGTATCGAAACAACGTTTGCAAAAACTTCGTCGTATACACCCGAGTATAATAGAGCATACCGATATTGTTTGTCTTGGATAAACTTTTAATTCACTGTGGTCGCGCGAGTAAATGCATAGAAAAAGTTTGAGTTTAATCGCATCCGCCACTATGTGTATATATATATATATATCGAATCGTTCGGGTGGAAAGGGAGGAATTACACAAGAGAAGATAAATACGTGGATAGGGACACGTAGGCCAAAAGCAATTGGAACTCCTTACCTGTAATATTACGAATATCAAAGTTAAATCAACGAAGTTATACTCTCGGTATATATACTGTCGTGTGCGAAACTTTCATCCCTCTATCTCGTCCTCTTTCTCTTGTATATACGTCAAAGTAACCCCTCGCAACAAATGTAACGAACCCTTTCCGTTGCGCCTCGTAAATTCGCCCATCGTTAAAACGATTAAAAATCGTAAAAATCCTATAAAAATAGAACCCCAACACGCAAACTTAATCTTGCCAATATTTAATGTGCTTTCAACGGTTAAGTAGATGGAAAATTATATTTCGTCGTTATTATCTTTAGTTATTTATTTCTTGTTTATAAATTCACTTTTTAATTATATTAATTTATTTATTTATTTATATAATTGTATAATATAACATTTATGACTGTGTCTATCATATGTATACCGATACACTTTGCAGTATAAGTAAAGTGTTAATTATATATTTTGATTATTGACTCAGTTCGAGTTTCAATGTTGAAAAGAGGATTTATTTAAAGAACATATGAAATATGATTAATGCATTTCATCGACAATGACGTCAATACCTTATTCAATATTTCAAAATTGAACGCATTACTGAATATATACTCACTGGTATTTGCAACTTCGTTGAACATTTTCAAACTACTATTTTTAATTTATTGAAAATTTTAGTAAGCTTTATATATTTTTTTTTAATAAAAAATACTTTTAATAAATTAAATTCGAAAGATAGTATAGTTTGAGCATTGACGCGAAATTACCGCAATTGTTTGTAAATCGCGTATAAACGATTCTTTGTATCTCGTTATATTATTAAATTTTCAACGGATTCACCTGGTTTCATTGCAGTTTACACGAGTTCCTCATTTTAGTCGAATAATTTGAAGAAAATAACTGTACGATCGTATAACTTTATAAAAAGTAATACATTTAAAGCATTTAATGCAGTTTAGTTTGTTAAAAGTAAAAAAGGGTGATGATTTTTTTTTCTCTTGCTCGAAATTAACTTGAAGCCTAACACCTTTTGACGCGTGGTTTACGAGAGGTTAAAAGAAAATGAATAACGTTTTCATATCCCTTAATAAAGTCCAACCGGAAAGAATGATAATTATTTGGATAATAAAATTAATTAATTAAAAAAGTGAATAATTATAAAAAAATATAATTGATAATGTTATATCTGAAATTCGAGGAAAGTCGAAAATTAATTTTTAGAACACCAGGTGCACTTTAGTGACGCAACAAAATTTCACTGTAAAATATCAAAATATTATTTTTGTTATCTAACGATTAATGTGCGTAAACTCATAATATGTATAGAGTATAAATTACCTTTATACACGTACATGCACGCACACACGTATAGTCTATATTAAATTTTCATTCGATTCGTACCTCTATATATATATATATGTATATGTATATATATATGTATATATATGTATAAATATACCGAGGAGTATTTACGTTGACGCAGAAGAGAAAATATTGTGACTCTCGCAATGTATATATAAGTATATATTTATTTGGTTCTTGCAGAGGGATGGCGAGACTCGGTGCTCGGGACTTCGCGTCGGTTGCTGTCCAGTATAGGCAGTCTCTCAAGGGACAACTCGCCCTGCCCTACCTCGGTGAGTACACGACACGAAGAAAAACATAGAGCCAATGACGATTCCCGTTCTCTCGACTTTAGTCTACATATAGATATATAGCAAGAACCTTTGCTCATACCTAGTCCAATTACAAGATTACAACCTCGCTTTATTTACCTCCGACTTTATATATACACACACACACACACACACACTCGCAAACGCACATACGTTTGCTGCCCTTTTCTACCTAAACTAATTGATTTATGGCCTACGTGAATCGCCCCTGGCTCTTTTATTTTTTTTTCTTTCCCTTTCTTTTATTTTTATAAGGATGTCTTGGATCTATATCTCATGGTCGTACAAACACCGGGATATATGCGTATCGTTACTGTCTTTTAAAGAGGGCATTTCTTATCTTTTACTTACGTAGTGTCATAGTTAATTTATTTACGATTGATTTCGGGTTAAGTGGTTCATTTATTCGTTTTATACTTTTATTTAATTAAATTTTGATTACTTTCATTTAAACACTTCTTGAAAATGCTCGAAAACGTATAGTGGCTCGCTAATGTCGTGACGTTAGATGAGCATAAAACTTTAAACAGTAATAAAGTATACATTTTTGTTACCAATCGTCTGAAATCATCATTTACCATTAATTAAGACGTCTAAGGAAATTTCCCCGTGAGAATGACAAATCAACCACACATTTAGAAAATAAATGTGTTCTTGATAAATCAATTATGTATTATTATAGTTGAATATTATAAACCATTGAACACTTATTGCAAAAAAAAAACAAATAAAAGGGGATGTATAAATTAGTGCTAAAATTGAAATACTCCCATTAGTAATAAATATACATCAGTATTGGTATTTATAATATTGTAAGGCTGACTATAGGTAGACTTATCTACTTACAGATGTATAAATACTTTTCCGATATAATGTGTGTAATTCTAATTTGTTGCGCGAATAGCGACGAGGAGGAATTTACGTTGAACAAATATTATATCTACCTCTTTTTTTTCTATTATTGTCGGTCGAAAAATAAGAGTTAATAAAATAAAAGATATAGTATAATAACTTTAACGAAAATTAGACACGCATTAAAATCGCAAACACTTAAGAGATATGGATCTACATACGTAAATCGACAAATTAATATTTTTAAGTTTAGCATAAAATAATTTGGATAACGCTGTTTCGTATTTATCTTTCTCTCGCCGGTAAATCTGTTTTCGCGATTAATCATAACTAAGTACGTAGCGTTGCATTACCGAGTACGAGCGTTTAATTAAAAGGACGTGGACAAATGAGCCGAGCGTGCGAAAGAAAAATCACAGCTATACGATATAAAAAATTGAAATGCTTCTACGAGTATATTGCATGGAGTACGTACAAGGCACCACAGTCACATTTAAAAGCCTCGAAGGTTTCGGGTAACCCTCCACCTGGTAATTAAAGTAACCATCGCGAGGAAAAATGTATAAAGTTTGCGCTCGGACTCGAGCCTCCAAAAGCACTTTGGCTAATAAGCACGAATCTCGAAAAGGGAGATGAGACCTCGTATATATACGGAAGAGTCAGAATCCAACTTCAAAGCGTGTCGTTCCGACTAAACTCTATTCTATCGTCGTTGCAATGGTTCAACCTGCTTTCCAGCCCATTTCGTGATTAAGGGCAAACTTGATCGAAACGCGTTGCGCCCGTTTATCAATTACATTCTCCTCGTTTATTGACTATTGCGATCTATATACATACCTTTGAAGAGAAAACGTCGTTTCGAGTGGATATATCTCATAATGGGTTAACGAAGCTTTTATAAGAGTTTTAATTATTTTCACTGACGTATTGTGTATTATATAACAGTAACGTATGTTGCGGTTACGTACGGTATTGCTAAATTCGTGCTCAGCGTTACGATTAACCAGTGTGTATATTTATGAATATGCAAATTTTTATTGCCTCTGTGTATTGCAATAGCTATATATCTATAAATTTTATAAAACTCGCGTCTTTCCCGCATGAGTAATAGTTGAACTAGATTAATGTCCAATAAATAAGCGTTAGATATTATTTATTAATTGCGTGGAGATCTTCTGTTCTGTGATGCAACAATTTAGGATAATCGAGGATGTAATTTTAATACGACAAGCCAGCAAATTTTCAAATTATTCAAAAACAAGTGATAGTGATATCTACCTTTTAAAATATTAACGTATTGTACGAGTAATTTACCTTCTTACCCATATTACGAATTTAAAGTACTTATATTCTTTTCATTGACTGGCTGATTGTACAGAGTTCTACATAAACCTGGAGCATCAATTTTAAAATTCGTAATAAAATTTTTAACGAGATCGTTTTCTTCTTTTTTTTTACGTTGACGAAACTTTTTACAAATATAACTGTGTATAATAGATGAGTAGAGTGCTTTGTGAAGATTCCTCACGGTAAGAGGGACACATTTTTAAGATTTTCTTATACCTGTATAACCTTTAATATTTTATATAGTACAATGGATGAAAATATGAATATTGTATGATATATGCAGTTTTATTACGTACCTATTCAATATCTTGACATAATGTGTAATCGAGAATTATGCAAAATGTTATGATATAATGCACGTATGTAACTAGAAGAAAATGCCCGTTTCCATCTCGCTTTCCACACGATTGTAGCTATAGAGAATCTAGAAAATGTAAATAAAATAATGAAATACGAGAATGTTAAAATTATCGTGCGCGGAGCTTGTAGATGTGTAATTTTAAAGTAAAAAAATAATGCGTATGCACAAAGATACATTAAATTTTAATGATCGGTGAATCGTTTGTTCATTTGAATAGATGGATTTACACACGTCCATTCGTAAAAAGGATCTGTGACTAATAAAAAGTGAAAACGGCGAATGAAGAAGAAAAAAAAAAGACAACGGTCGTTCATCATCGTATGCATTAGTAACACCGATTTTCAATTACTCGGATAATTGCTATTGATTATACGAGGCTAATCCAGTAGGTGGCACCATCCGGTAATAATGAAAAGGTCGACCGGAAATCCGCGTGTCCAAAAGAAAAAAAAAAGAGCCATCGATCTTGATTCGCCAAAAGTAGAAGAGGAAGACGAAGTAAAAAGGGAAGGAAAAGGAGATGGAGAGAGAGAAAAAAAGGCACCAAACGTAGCGTATATAACATCGGTAACCGCGTTGATGATGAAGTGTAGAGAAGGGCATCGGACGGGGCGAGGTTAAAATTGCTCGTGTCATAATAGACCAACCGGCAGATGGCACGTGACTCATGGCAAGTCTACTTGCCCCCGGGTATCCCCGATTCGTAAATAAATTGCTCGTTATCAGTGGGAGTGAGAGAGACAGACAGAGAGATAGAGAGAGAGGGAGCTACCTATATAACTCGCGAAGGAAACTCGCGTATTTATGAGCGACTCGTGACGTTGCAGAGGGACGTACATCCAACAAGAAACAGAGAGAAAGAGAGATAGACGTCTGGTTTTGGTGTGTATAATGGCTACGTGTACGCGATTTATTAAGCCTATGATTTTCTATTTCCATTCAGAAAGCTTTTAACGATTCATCCCCCGTGGTACAATTTATCTAACTATGAATTGAAATTAATTTGCGAATTCACGAGTATTAGCTTCTTTTTTTCAAGTAACTGTCACAGTATTCAGTTGTTCATTCTTTTCTTCGCGTCGGTCTTACAGAAAAGTAACGTTGAGTGTATATATATATATATATATATATATATATATATATATATATATATATATATATATATATATATATATATATATATAGTGTATTATAGTGGGATTTCATTTATAACCACTTTACATACACCTTTAATTCAAACAATAATGACAATTTTTTTATTGTAGATAGTTATCAATCACAGCACAATTATAAACATTTAAAAGCCAGGTTTGCTCTTATAGAAATCAAGAATCATTCTTCTAACAAACTTTTCATTTCCGCTCGTTAAACAACTCTGCCTCCCTTTTTTTAATACGCGAATAGTAACAAAAACACCTTAATAACCACGAGATGAGATTTTACGCATCACTGCAAGAGTACGAACTTTGAAACTGAGTGAAATATCCATCAAGCATAAAAGTATCAGAAGAAAGAAAAATTAATAATCCGATAAACATTGTAAAAGGAAAATCCAGACGAAAAGGAAAAAACGAGGAATAAGGGTACAGACGATGAAAGAAGGAAATAAAAAAAAAGAAATAGAAGAAGAGAGGAAGGTGCAGTAGAAAGCCAGGGATCGTGCCGAAGTTGTGTATTTACTCAGTGCGGGAGCGTTGGGTTCTGGTAGTGACAGGACGCCCGCAAGGCTTGGGTTGGGACTACAAAGATGGGGCCGCCGGGGGTGTTACTAATTGGTGGCGAGGGGTAGGGAAGAGAAGGAGGTGGAGGAGGGAGGGGGGGGGGAATTCGCTGGCGCTAGAGGGAAAACCTTGTTATCTCTTAATTGCTACGACCCTACGCGTACTGTTTTGCATTGACGAGTCGCGTATCTCCTCCATCCTCGCGATCTTTACGATTATCGTATCCGCGAAACGAGCGGTCTTTCATTATTTCCAAAGACCTATATATATATATACATATAAAGTCAGTATAACCTTACTTTATTTAATGACCTGACGCTATATATATACGTGCTCCTTTGAAATATTTTATCTCGATGGTGAAGGAAAAGTGTTCGAATGGAAAATGCGTTTGAATAAAAAAAAAGGAGAGGAAAAGAAAAAAAGAAAGAGTGAGGGAGGTAGAGAGAGGCTCGTAAAATTAACTAGTTCAAGATGCGTGTCTGTGTGAGTGTCGCTTTTCGTGCCTGATGATCAATACCAGAAGGAATGAACCGAATATTGACTACGAGGGGGGTTAAGCAACTGGGTCATTGTATAATTACACGAAAAGAAAAAATTATTTTGTAAAAACTAATTTGTGTTACTGTACCAGGTGTTCGATACGTTACGTATACGCTAACAAGAATATTTTGGTTGATTTGTAGAAATTTCGGTGACTACAATAGAGGGGAATCATTAAGTTTCTTCGCAGGTTATACGTATGTCTACGTGTAATCAATTATTAAAGTATCGAACACGAGATTTATTCACTGAAACTATTGATTTTTACACAACACAAAATATTTGTCACTATAATTTAATAAATGTAATATATGTATATATATATACACGTGTTAAAGCAAAATTATATACTATTAAGATTTTTCACAAGAACCTTCGACAGCTATACAGCGCAAGGTATGGAAAATATCAGAAAAGAAAAAACTTATTTTAATCAACAATTGTGTACAAATTGTTGTACGAATATGACAAAGCGTTAAGGTAACCTTAAGTGTAATTCTGAAGATAATAACCACCAATTATCGGTGATAAAAATATAATTACAACGTATGAGATAACGACTAATTAATAGAACAATAGTTTATCTAAAAGTATAAACGCACACCTCGCAGAGAACGCGAACAAAAGAGTGAGGCAGTAAGCCAACTTACGCAAACAACCTGACAAATTGAATGATCGTGACGATAAAAAAAAAAAGAAATAAAAGGAAGGAGACATTGTTCAAAGAGAAAGAGTTGGCAAGTGGTGTACACGCAGGAACTATGTAACTTTGAGCACTCGGTCGTATACACTAATGGGGGGGTTGGTAATCATTTCAAATTCAGTAAGTTCGAATGGCGGACACGTCCGATTGATTATTATCGCAAACTAACGGCCGTCCCGTTCGCGCAAACGAGGGTGCTTCACTCTGCTTATCGAGGCAGAGGGAGCGATCTAAGAGGACACGCGCGTTCTATTCGAGTACGTACGCACACACCCACACACCCGCACGCATATAATGTATACATTCGTAGAAATGGGAATAAAAATTGTATCGCACCTTTTGTCCTTTTAAAAAGGAATTGCTTTTTTACGAATGTACGTATGTGTGTGCGAATGTATTCGATGAAATTATGGCGATTGATAATAATTCTTACAATAATCTGAGTTTATCCTTTAATAATATAATACGCGGAAATTATATATTATGTTTTTATTTTAATGTAATTAGATTTGTATTGGAGTTGTAAACGAATAAACAAACGTGCTGTATTTCATTAAAATTTTTTCATTATCTTTTTACTATATGTATATTAATATTTTTTTTTTATTTGCTCGATACAACCACTTTTTTACTTACTAAAATAATGGAATATAATACCGTTATACATATTCTAAAAAATACTGTCTTGTTGTTCTGTAGGTGCAGAGATCAAATGTTTATATTATTATATGTTGTACGAGTGTGTGGAGTATATATGTATAATATCCATTATATTTATAGAGCATACATCTCGAAGTAGATATACTTATTAAACTCGAACGGCGTTGCTTTGTATAGACACCAAATACTTTTAATCGCGCATCGATTTTTATCACTGACCTATTAATTATTCAAAGTGCGGTTGACGTCAGTGAATCAATATTATGGAATGTCAGTAATAACGCTGTACTTATGTTTCGCAGATTTTTATGTACCGCTAATGGGAAAATCGTTATTTTTTGCGTCACAACTGTAGAGCAACGCGAAAACAATATATGTATATATTTATATTATATTTATTACACGGTTGTATACATACATCTGTATGTGTATATATATATTACTTCTAGTTATTTTCCGTTACATCTTTATATCTTGTTTTTTTTTATTATATTTTACATTTTCTTTTTACTCGAACGAAACGCTTATAGTTTTAACAAATTAGGTGGAAAGTAAATAGTATTATTTAGAGAATCCATTATAGCTCATTAATTTCGAATTAATAATTACTAAAAATTCGAATTATACGTACATATATATATAGATTTTACGCGTATCATTTCCGGCGTGTGTCGAAGGAATTTAATTACCTCGTGAATTATTACTAGTCATTAGTTTTAATATAATTAACAATACACTCGTTTGTATATAGTTATAGAGTCGTTCGCTATAATCTTCGTACAATCTCACATTAACATGCGGGAACACCTCGATTTCCACTGCCTGAACGAGAAATCATTTAACAGCATTCGAAAATTCGGTTAACGCTGTAAAGAAAATAAAGCGAGAGAGAGAGAGAAATAAATCCGAAATCCAATCGAATCCAAAGGAATTCACATCACGAAACGAATCGAAGGGAAGGAATCGTAACGAGTTCCATTATCAAGGGGCGTCACGAGTCAGTCAGAAAAGAATCGGCTCCCTGTTCTCTTTCTCCTCTCTCTCTCTCTCTCTCTCTCTCTCTCTCTCTCTCTCTCTTTTCTTTTTTTCGCTGCAACTGTCCCAGTACACTCGAATCGTCGATTTTCGCGTGTGCACGTATCTACGAGGATTCCCAAGAGCTTTGCAGCTCATCGTTATGCACCGCTGCGACGTAGCGCTAACGACTTTCCCGACGACGCTCGGCCCTCGGCTTATATATACGTTTGTCTCGCTCGAGTACCACCCCTCGTCGTGTCTCTGTGTCTGTGTGCGTCCCTCTGTAATCTCACTCACCCCGTCAATCTACCCTACCGCATATATTTCCCTCTGTACGAATGTTCCTTTTTTTATATACCTTTTCCTTTGTCGCGCCTATATATACCTATACCTGTTTCTCCATTTCCTATTATACGTTCTTCCTCTTTCCTTTCGCGAGGATGTGTCGTCGTTTAATTTTTTATTGTAACAGCAAGTGAACCTTTGTTTCTGCTAGTCGAACGCACGTTCGAAGGAACATTCGAAAATATATATGTGTAACGACGGGTTTAATTAATTAGTTAGCGTTATCCGTATATGCATATTTGTTTAATATAATTGTAAACTTTTTAATTAAAATACATTCGATGTATAAGATATATTTATATAGGGTGTAAGTGTATGCACACGACCGATAACAAAGTATATGCAATATCCCTTTTATCTCGTAGCTAATTTTGTGAATGCAATTATACATCTTTCGGAACTTAATTTTATGGTAATATGTTTAATTTCTAATTCAACGAGAGGTATACCCTCAACAATTTGCATATTCAGATGTTAGCGTATCTCTCTCTTGGATCGTGAATTGAATTAGACGTCTAATTATGATGTAGCGGTAGAGATAATACCGAAAATAAAAAAATTCACACGTAAATCATAATGCGATATTTTATTACACATATAATACATATATGTATATATAATGTGTATATATAGAAATATTGTTATCCACTTACTTTCTAATCGTAATGGATGAGATTTCCTTTAAGGCAGAGACAATAATGAATTATCATTACTTTTTTTTCTCCTCCCTGGCAAATAATCACGTCGAGTTCATCATTTAATATATCCGTCGTGTTTATTTCCACACGTTGAACTCGTAAAGTATCATAAAAGCGTATATTTATATACACCGAATGTGTGTCGGTGATGAATTGATTCGAGGTACTACGTACACGGACGTACACTCGATATATATCGAACATTTCGATCTCGAAGCCGTTTTCACGATACACACACACACACTGCACACCAAACTAAAAATATAATTCATCCCCTTTTCGAAAGTTGTACATATACCCGCGACCTCGGTTACGTATATAGGACGCGTGGTGAATATATATATATATATATATATATATATATATATATATATATATATATATATATATATATATATATATATACATATATACCATGCCAATTAAATAAATTCGCAGGGAGTTAAACTGCAAAGTATAAAGAAGAAAAAGTTCATTTTTTTTCCACCCTCGTGCGTTCGTCGTCTACGTGTATGTATATACGGAACGGACCTGCGTCGACAAACACGAGGCGAACCAGGCAAATTGGCAAACAGAGGGCGCGTGTTCACTCGGGCGAAGCAATTACGGATTTTGCGTGAGCGGTTGCGGAGACCTCGACGCTTCTCCCGTTCGAGCCAACACTTTTTTTCTCTTTCTATCCATCTTTTTTCTTTCTTTCCTCGAGAGGTTTTGAGTCACGCCGGTGACTCTTTCGAGTGACCCGCGAGAGGTGCGCCCGTAATTGGACGCCGATACTTGCACGCACCCAAAAATATATAGAAGGGGCGAATGTGTACGATGCGAGGGGTGAATATATGTTTCCTTTTTTTTTTTTTTTCTTTTGTTGTAATGGTTCAAGCGGTTTTATTGTTCTCGATGACTGAGTTGATGATTGCGAGTCCTATAGAGATTATAATGTGGGTACTTTTCATGCGCGTTAGGCGGTTTTTAAACGTGCGACCGCGATTAGACGTGTGCGAGTATTCCAAAAAATATAAATATAAATATTCATACCAATACGCGAGAAATTGGAGAAAAATAAAGAAATTAACAAACGGTGATAAGCCGATGTAGTAAATACACCGTAACGATTATGTTTAATTTATTTTGAGGTTCCCACCAGTCATATACTAAGTAATTTCTCTACATTTCAAAATAATTGGTCAAGTATATGAGTACACGAAAATTAATTTAATTAAATTAACTCCTGATACTTCGATCTACAAATTGAAATTTGTATGGTTCATTTATTATTACTTAATTAAATTAACGAGAATGAGTCCAATATCGTTATCGTTAAACGTACTAAATTATTCTTAAAATATTAATAAATTCTTCATGTTTTCAATTTTCAATTTAAAATTACACAAACACAAACGTATTTTGATATTTTTTCAAAACAAAACCAGATTATTATTTTAATTATAAAACAAAAGTTTTGTGAAATAATATACATCTTTTTAATTTTAGCTCTCATCAACATGCTCTTGCGAACGGAAGAGGTGCTCTGTTTGCTAATTAAACTAAGACCTCAGTTTTACGATAGCAACCTATATTTCTTCAAGCGAGATTTGTTTTTTTTCTAAAAAAAACCTTAGTTAATTTGTAATCAAGAACTCCAAACTTGGTAAATCGATAAATCATTATTTATTTTCATCAAATGCGGAATAAACAGTTTTGTATGTATAAATATATACCGTGCATGTAAAAATAAAGAAATGCTATTTTCAATTAAAAATACGAAACTGTGCAATTGCAATAAAAATTTATAAAGTTCAGCTACACCTACGCTGAAGCATCGTAATTGAATTCGAAAAATAAAATGTATATAATTAATCATATATATATACATTTATACATATACAAAAAATTCTAATTAGTTGTTCGCCTATTCACGGAAATATTTTGTCTTTAAAAAGATATACCAAAAGGTAAAAATAATTAACTATTTTAAAACGCATAAATTAGTAATCAAGTAGTGCTATTTCCCTCCAGGTAGACTCGAACCGTATTACCGCGATGAATATAAAATCAACTACCACTAGTCATCTTTACCAAGTTTATAACGTCCGATACAGTAAATTTAAGTTGATAAATAATTAATTCTAATTCCACAGAAATATATAATCTTTCATCATTATAAACTCGCGGCAGTGGTATATTAATTTGTCGTATACGCGACAAGCACATGCAACGTCATTTATGTAGAATTTATTTACACGTATATATATGTACGTACATATAAACATTAGACTAGTTTGCGTGAAGTGTCATGTAAGGTATACGTCGTCACCTGGAACTAAAAAGACATTACCTAGTTTATATTGGCATTGAATGCGGTGCACGGTTATATATCCGACATACTTGAAGGAGTTTTCATACTGTATAAAGTTAATTATTATCATCGATAAATACATATGTATATACACGTTCGCTCCTTCGTAAATAAAGTATTTGTCCCACCTCGCGCAAAAAAATATGATACCGAAAATCAACTGAAAAAATAAATATATACACAGAGAGAGTGTGTGAGAGAGAGAGATTTATTGATAGAAATATTTATTATGCCTAGGTTGAGATTTCAATCGTAAGGTAAAAGCAAGAAGATTCAATTAAATTATTACAATAATGATAGTAGCAATGTTTTCTGTGTTAGATTAATATACAATGCTTGTACGACAATTAATTAGAGATTGTAATAGAAAAAATAATACAAGGAAGTATCAACATACAGTTTAACTTAATCTAATTAATTTAATCAGTTTAATCAAGAACAAAGAAAATTTACTATTTAAAGCTATTAATTAAAATTAAAAAGATAATGACGTAAACGCAAATAGTAAATGCAAAGTAAATAGTAAACGCAACAAAACTCACACTTACTGATCAACAGGCCTGAAATATGCAAACAAGCGGCTCTTAAATATATTAACATTAGTGCAAAGTTTTGATTCTGACGGTAAAGCGTCCCACAAATCCATAGCTTGGATTGTATAAGATTTTCCATAAGTGGTGGTAGACACAATTGGACATTCGAAGAGAGAGAGAGAGAGAGAGAGAGAGAGAGAGAGAGAGAGAGAGAGACTGCGAATGTAATATATAACGAAAAACAACGAATAATTGTGAATAGGCGAGCGAATTTGTCTGTCCAATTTATACAAACCAACCAACCGCACTAACAAGGACCTTCACGCAAAAAGGCCGTCAGAATAGTAGATTCTCGTGCATGTATATATACGCAGAAAGAGAGAGAGAGAGAGAGAAACGTGCGCCCACAGATAGCTATCCTTGTTTCGTTGAACAAGCACCCTCGCATTGGTTTCGTCAACTGTAAAATAAAGAATCAATCGCGTAACGAAGCATAGCCCTCTCGTCCGAGTGAGCAAGGGTAGTATATATACGCGCTTGAATGCTCCCCTTTTCTCCGAGTTCCGATGGCCTAACAAGTGTAGTACGGGAAGCAAAGAAGAAAAAAAAAAAGGAGAAGGAAAAAGGGTACCTCCGCACGCGCTTGCCACGCTGTTTCCGATGGTCTCGCTAATGGACTCGATATATGTATAATGTACCAGCGCGTGTCGAATTTTTCAGCTCATTTTGAAATTGATGCATTTGTACAATATCACTCCCCTCGTTAAATGCGTATATATACATATACATATACACGTACATCTATGTATTCTACGTCTATACGACGTTTGAGGAGAGCTCGTCCTATTCAATCCAGATGTTTTCTATCGTGATACGCGCGTTTGTAAATTATTTTCCCTTTGCACAAATATGATTCCCGATCGAATATTGATTATTTATGAGAGGGGCCACCTTTTCTATGCTTTACTCGATGCCTTTTATCAGTGAAATTGAAAAATATTGTTCGTTGTTGTATTTTTGTAATGGTGCTCTTTTAGTCATTCATATATTTTTTTCAAGTCTTTCATTTGAACGATATTTGAGAGCAGGTAATTTATGGGTACAATCGTTGCACGAGAAAAATGTAACTGAATAATTGTCTATTTACATACATAAAAACATACTTTATCATGAAATTAAGTCATTTTAGACGTTTTTCTAAATGTATGTATGTGCGTGTGTATATATATATACGTGCAAACAAGTCAATCGAAAATAAATTCAATTAATTTTTTACCGATTTCGCTGAAATATATTTTTATGGCAACTTATAAATATTTAATTGTTTCTTTTTATTTAATGAATATAAGGCGCGTTCAAGTTTTATTTATCGTCTCGTCAAAAATACAAAACCTATATCGACCTTTCCGTTTATTTATACAAACACACGTACTGTTGAAACGCACTGCACACATACATGTGTAATGAACCTTGCACGTTATATACAAAAAATATATATGAATTTGAGAGAGGATTTGATACTTTACATGCAAATGATTGCACTCTGAAAGTGACTTTACTATTCTAAAACAACTTTTGAGAAAGTGCAAAATAGTATATAACTTTGTGGTAACGATGAATATATTTTCTAGTTTATACATACGCGTTATCTTTTTTTACATCACATAAATTTATTTTCAAAATCGTAAAATGCACTTCTGCAGTTAATATTGAATATATAAAATTATTATTTACAATGTGTTTTACACATACATATGTATATGGTAATTTCTTAAAATTTGTTTTTCGCTCATTCTATTAAAACAATCTATTTAATTAATATACTTATTCGAAAGAACGCAGTATCTATTGAATACATTAAAAATAAGAATGTAATGTGTCGAATAATAATATATAAAGCATATGAAAAAAAAAATACATGATTAAAGTGGTCGATTAAAATATAATATACATTGTTTAAGCTCAACTAACTTAATATTTTTACTAACTTTATATCTATACGTTCTATGTAAAGTAAGCGTATATATCGTAAAAACATGAAAAATTAAAGATTGTTTAAAATTGTTTTCCTCTCGATGGCATATATTTTAAGAAATACCCATATAATACATTTATAAATAACACTTATCGTATAGAGAACATTATTTTAATGACTTCTTACATCTATGTATTACCCAACGTTCAGTGAACATTTTTTCATTCGGTAAAGTATAAAGCTCCATATATATGTTATTACTCCCACGAATAAACATAGTAATTCTCGAACTAGTAACTCTATTTTGTAACAACTTTGTACTTCGAACACCATATATTTATCGATACATCTTTCGTGTGTAATACCTATTTCTATATATTATCTATATATACATACATACCTTTTTACCGATTTAATGACACGTTGTATATATGGATGTGTATTTGCGCAGAGAGACGAGCCTCTACCGAGTCTACCGGTGCCGCATTTAGAGACTACGATGCAAAAATATCTGGCCCAGGTTGAGGCAGTTGCACCTAATCATTTGGAAAAGACACGTAGCCTCGTTAAAGCGTTCCTTGCTGGACCAGGACCGAAACTCCAACAGCGTCTCCTTGAACGAAGGCAACAAGTTGTCAATTGGGTAAGTCACTTTCGCTTACACCCTTATTCTTTATTTAAACAAAATTATATCTTTACGAGGTATATATCAGACTATTTTTCTTTAAGTTCATAGGGTTTAACAACTATTAAATTAAAATTAATAAATTATAATGATATATAATAGATATGCATGATATAATTTTAAAAGTTTTAACTGCACACAAATTATCCTGCATGTCGCATAGCTATATACAAATATATATATATATATATATAAACTCGAGAATAAATTACGAAATAATTCATATAGGTATACGAGTTCGATAATACACTTAATTAACTATAAGAAAACAGTAATACAAGCAGAAAAACAAAACTCTGTATGTACAATATAGAATCGTGTACATATTTACATGAACTTTCGTTTCTCTTCCCTATACGTACCATATCAAACATTTATGCGTTTCCCTTTCGTTTCACCGATCGATCAGAAAACGTAACGCATTTGTCACGCATAGACAGACGGATAAACAATGGCTCTTAAAAGAAAACACGGCACAAGTCAAAAGCACAACAAAAGCTCAAGAGATAGTATAGAGAGAAGAGAGAGAGAGAGAGAGAGAGAGAGAGAGAGAGAGAGAGAGAGAAAAGACATAAAGTTTTCGCTGGTACTTATTAAAAATTCGCCGGGGGAATATATACCCTGTCTCTTTCTATCTTGAAATAAAGAGTCAGCGCCGCAGGGGATTCCCCGGCTAAGTGGCCCAACAGCATTTCGGTTTCAAGCATGGGCCGCCCTCCGGAGAGCAGTTCTCTTTCGTGCCTCCTATATATACACACATCTCGACTCTACACATCTCTTTCTCTTGATCCCTGAATTTTCAGTTGCGTCTAGGAATTTAAAATATCGATAGATTACATTATTGACTTTTTGACAACAAACAAAAAAAATAAATTAAACGCATTTCCCGTAAAAAAATTCAGTTTGTTTGGAATATTTTATTCTTCAAAATTTCTACTTCCAGTAATAAATTATGAAAATAGAGGAAATTCCATGTAATAAGTCGCTCGATCATCGTGACGGTATGGCAAATTATACCCTGCACCAGGAGCGGCCGGAGCAGCAAATTAATGCAAATTTAAACTTCGGAATCTCTCAGAAATGAGGAATTTTGAAGTAGTAATTTCCTAATAAGACAAATTTTATCGGACGCGTCGAATCTTAAATGACATCGTTTAACGAGACCCCCGCGTGCGATATTTTGTGTATAAACCCTGTATATCTCGATCAGATAAGTTAGATTAAGATACGTGCGTTCAAATCCCACGAAAATTCAACCGGTACGGTATAGTAAAGAGGAAACCTATACGTATACTCATAGTATAAATTCTCGGAAGAAAACCCTAGCGTTTAACGGCTTTATATTTCGAGTCCAGAACTCCTTATCTTAAACCTCGCGTTAACGTATGCGAAAAAGAAAAGAGTAACGAAAAAAAAGTTCGCAAAAAGAAAAAAAATTTAAGGGAGAGTATACATATATATAGAGAAAGTGAGAGAGAGAGAGAGAGATATATCCCTGGGAGTAAGTCTCTAGGGATAGGCTTGCTTTCGAGGGTTAGACCCTCGGATACGGTCATAAATAAATAAATAAATGGATTTACGGGACGCGGATGCTGATTCTCGAGGTTATACTTTCCTTTTTTTTCTCCGCTACATATATATTTTTTTGTTCTCTCGTACGCATTAATATTTTATTCGTTGTACGTGCGTTTACCGAGGGTTACCTACGTATACCTATATATATGTATGTATATATGGTTTTACTTTCAAGATTGATCAGGTGATGCACGCGATTTTCTTTTTAACAACTGCAGAGTAACAGAGACTTTTTACCGTTAGGGTTATTAACGTTTCATGGAATCACGAAATGAATATTACATGCGGATAAGTTCGAAAACTGCTCCGTCTGTGTCTCTGTGCTTCTGTCTACATGGCAAAGGGGACCCCCTAAGTTTGTTTTGTGCAATGTGGAGAAAATTCGATTTGGTCAGTGTACTCGGGTACAAAACAACGTTGTTTATATTTAGTTTAACTATTAGTTGTATTACAAGAAAATGTGTAATTATAGTAGAAAACTATGTATCATCTCGTGTGTCAATCGTTTACCCATGTAAAATTCACTAATTTCCAATTTAGCTTAAAAAAAACCACACAAAATGTCTTTGCAATTAAACGTTCGCCATTCAAGTAGACGAAGCGACGAAGAAAAAAAAGGAAGAAGAAGAATGAATTGGATTAAACGCGTCGCGTCAAAGACGTCCGGCGCAAAAGCGCACCTAATAATTCAAGAAAGCTTCGACGACACGTCGCGGATAAAGAAAAATAGCATAAGAAGATGGAGCGAGGAGAATAAAAAAAGGAACACGTTGAAGATGAAAGGCAAGTCTCCTAGTCGCTTCGTGAGATTGCTTTTCGCCTTTCAGAAGAGTGTATATATATATATATATATATAGTTCTCGCTTGTAACGAGACGACGAAAATGTATTTCCAAGTGTGTACCGGTAAATCGAAGTCTACACTTGCAAGCGTCGATTGTGCGTTTCGGGAAGGAAAACTCAGAGGCGTCTCTAAGGCCCTTGGGGAGATCTGACTCGAGGGGTGCGGAGAGGGAGCGAACCTCTTAAATGGAACCGTGAGAGGGAGGGTTATGCTTCTCGAACGTTGCCTCGTTAAATTATATATATATGTATATATACGTAAGGTAGATTATCAACTAGACGAGCGCTAGATGTGGATTTTAGATATATTGCGGGTTACCTACTGATTTTAATCTTTTCGACAGAGTTTCAATTTATGCGTTTTCATTTTAACGCGTAAGCAGTATATATATATATGATATATTTGAAAACAAAAAGAAAAATCGAACGTCGCTCGATAAATATTATACCTATATAAAATCAAAACTTTACTCGCCTCGTATGTACATATAGATACATGCGCATGGACAAATCAAGCAATTAGACTAAAAATTTATTTTAGTTTTGACGCTGCAACTCCGATGCATAACCGACGTGAGAGGACAGGGCGTTCCGTAAATTCAAGAATCGGGTGTTAATTCCGGAGTTTGTGCTGGGGCGAATTAAATCCAAAGCCACGACTAGCCACCCGAATGAATAATGGAAGTTTGAATGAAATTTTCCAGCTCACCCCGCGGGGTGTCGCAATATTAGCTTACGCGGGGGTTATGACTGGACCGTCGCAGCAGCCCTTCCTCCTCCTCCTCTTCCTCCTCTACAATCGGAGAAAGATATTTCAATTTTCCCGCGTACCATTGACAGCATTTTACTCTCGCGTCAACGAATATAAATTCACTCCGGCTTAGAAAACGATGGATTTTTTAATATTTAAAACTGTGATATTGTAAACCCGCGTCTGTATTCATTAAAAAAATAATAAATAAATAAACTGAGAAATTCTTCATTATTTTTTTTTCTTTGAGATGTTGACGTTGTTGTAAGAAAAATTAATTAACTACAACTTTTTAGCGCTTTTAGTCGGGAGCTTGAAACATTAATAGTGACTTAAATCACTATTTATTTATAGTACCCCATTAGAAAAAATGCATCACCGAGAAAGTTAACGATAAAAAGTAAAAAAAAAAGAAAAAAAGACGAGTAAGGTTTATCTTTAATTTGTTTAACGATGCACTTTAAGTTTATTAACGCGACCTTAGTGAAATGGCGCTATTAATCATACTATTATAATTAAACTTCGCTATTACGCGAAAACTACTATTATCAATTATCAACGTATTCGAATAAATTTTGCGCTTTTTATCACAAATTTCACTCTACTACTGTTTCCACGACGTTAATATTTAGAAATAATAAATAAGAACACAACATTCAGTTCGTTCTATCAAATATCTATTTCTGTAACTGGTGAAAACTGTCGATAGAAAAAAGAAAAGTAAACCGATTGTAGAAGTAGAAAAAAGGCAAGTTAAACAAAGTAAAGGTAATAATTTAAAATAAGCAAAAAGTAGTTAACTATTATTTAAACTTTGTTTATCGTTAAGAAAAGTAAACGTAAAGTTTACTACTGACAGCTCTTTTTTCCGAGCGACATTAAAGACGTCAGGAGAAAAGATCGAGCAATGCACGTAACACGTAAAAACTTCTCTACCCTCATGGGGGAAAGAGGAAAGGAAGAAAGTAAAAGTAGCTAATCCCATAACGGCGAACGAGGGTAGAGAAACCTATATATATATATACATACATACACACACGCATACGCGAAGCCGTCTGGCTTACTAACTTTTTCCTGATTTTCCATGAAGGCGAGGGAAGAAGAAGAAAAAAAAAGAATGAAAAAAAGATTAACAGTTTTTCTTTTCTTTTGACGTAGTAAGGACATTTAATTTCCCGGTGAATTATTTTAGTATATATACATACCTGTAGCGACAAAGGATTTGCGGAAAAGCCTCCTCAACAAAGTACATATTATATACAGTGTCACGGGCGTCGCACAATAGAAATAAACAATTTTTATGTGTTACAGATTTTTAGATATTCGATAATGGGATGTAGACGTATATTTGTTTTAAAGGTATAAAAGTCGAAGCGAAGTGTTTTTAGTATATGCGTCCTTTGATGCAGGTGTGTACGGGGCTGTTATTTTACTTTGACATTTCGTGCGGGGGTTCTTTATAGTTTTTATTATCGTAGTAAGAGGGTTCTTTGTCGTACTGAGGATAGAATGAAAAAAAAGAGACAAGGTTTTGGGTTTGTTTTAACGAGATTCTTTCTTAGTACACGCGTAATACTCACTACGTTTGATGTCACTACGCAATCTTGTACGTATTGTTAAAGCAAGATGGAGAAAATAATGTATAATCCAAATTACGCGGATACTGTGTATCGCGCGGTTAAATTTGTTAAATTGAAACAGTGTATTATCGAGAATATATATGAGAAAAGTCCCTGATAATTTTTACCCTGTAAGAATAGTAAAAATGGGACAAACTGTTTTTTTTTGGAAAAATTTACCCGGTTTAAAAAGTTACAAGGACTTAGGATAAATTTTAGTATGCAGCAGGGTAATTTTTTCCAGAAAAGACAGTTCGTCCCATGTCTACTAACCTCACAGGGTAAAAATTATCAAAAATTTTTCTCCGTGATATAATATTATCGAATTTTAAACGTTGACGCTATCATTTACGGTATTGATTTCCATCAAATTTACGAAAACCCCATATGTCACTTCGTATTTGAACAAATAATTAACTAACGTATACATCAATAATTATAAATAATAATTGATAGCAAATATTGTCGCAATTATACGTATACATATTTACACGTTCCGCAACAACAAATATGATTGCAACATCCGAGGGATAATTTGCCATTAATAATTTGAATGTATGAGTATTCGACACGCATACACGTACAGTGTACACACGAAAAAGGAAATTATACCCCTAAGCAGAGATAATTCAACGTCTCGTTCTTACAATGCTCGACCCTAATGAAACAGCGAGAGATCTCTTGTAGCACGAATATTCCTCGAACGACGAATTTTCGTTGCATGCATATTCTTAAGACTCAAGACAATACATTAAAACCAAAGGAACTTTCCTAACGACGATAGTCTCTCCTTCTATCTCTCTTCCTCCATATATATATATATATAGGAACACATGTACAGACATCTATACTGCACCTAAACTTTTGTGCAACAGAATTTGTATAATAGTAAACAAAAAAAATGCGAAAGTCTTGTAATTAAACCGCCAGCAGGAATAACAGTTTAATTTGAGCAATCCCTAATGCAATTACGAAATCGTGGAGTCACAATTAGCCAGGCGATTACCGGTTACTTTCATCAATCCATAGACTCCCTGGGGATATTCTTACCCACAGCATCAAACGACGACTTTGATCTAAACTCCTGACTTCGGGACACCTTTTATTCTATATTCCTGTACCTCTATATATATGTACATATTTGCGAATTTGCGTGTTGTTTCTGGCATATACATATATAATCAGATTATGCATTATTCAAGATCCTCGTTAGAATTTCCGTATCATTTTTTTCCCTTTGATTCGACGACTCTTTGGTATGCATTGTCGTTCGGGGTGTTCGGGTATTCGATCGCAATGGTGTTTCATATCTGATCTTGAAGGTATTCCTTTTTTTCCCCATTTTAAATTGTATTTTTTCTTTAGGATTATATGCCTTATGTAAATTTACTTATTTACGCAATTCGTTTCGGATATAAATGCATTAGTTGAACGTGGAAATACAAATAGCTCCTATCTTCCTCGTCTAATGACCAGACTCAATAACCCAAAGATACACAAAGAAACAGAGAGAAAAAAAAAAACTTGAATAAGAAACAACTTGAAATCGTAACGCGTTGACCCTATTGTATACGTAGAATCGTCTACAAACAACGTATCTAAAAGTCAAATACATCGTTCCTCAATTTCACAAAATCTCACCAAACACATCATCGAAATCGCTCTCGAGGTAATAATCCAAATATACCACGCGGCTCTCTTTCTCCGATCGGCGCGAGGACGATAAAAAAAAAGAAGAAAGAAAAAGCGAGAAACGATTTTACGTAAAGAAAGGAAAGAGCTATCCGCAAACGATGTGGGTGCGTGTAATCCCCCGTTGAAACAGTACTAAGCCGTAGGATTTTCCGGGTGCGCGTTACAGAAAACAACGCCCTCGTGTTTCGAGTTGTGTCTTTTTAAGAGGAGGGGGGTGCGCTACGCGGATTCGCGGGTGACACGAACGACTGGTCGGTTGTATATACATATATATATATATATAAATCGAACGGAGCTGAAGTTTGAAGGCTTTGAACGTAGAAAATTTAGTTTTAAGGGCAATTAGGGGAGTTGGGATTACTTTATAATTGCGAAATCATTTTTTTCTCCCGGTCATACTTCTCTTTCATCCAATTCTATAGTTAGGTTATTTTACTTTTTTTCTTTTTCTTTTTTGACAGGGGGAAGTTGTCGAGTAAATTTCTTGGACGTTAAAGTTTAAATAAGATTTAAAGCTATTTTTGTTCGATTTTGTTTTTAGATTTCTTCGGATTAAATTAGTTATTTACTTTTTGGTGTATATACGCGTATATACAGGTCGAAAATATGTCTTTCTAATAAGGGATATTACTACTTAAAAAAGATTTTTCGGTCCTTAACAATAATTCAAAATTAATTTTTATTTTGAATACTCGTAAATGTAATAATAATAATAATAATAATAAATTATTAAATATATATTTAATAAAATGATTGAATAATGTAGCAATAATAAATATATTAAATAAATAAAAGAAGTAAAAAAAAAATCATAAATATGTAGCAGCAGTTTAATTTAAGGAGATGTGAGACAAAAAAATTGGAGTCCTTATTTATTTTTTAATTAACAATGGATTGACTTTCTCTAAAAAATATCTCTGTAACGCTCTTTTACTTGATTTTTTTCAAAATTTTTAATCACTAAATGAACGAGATTTTTGTGCAGTGACGAGAATAAATTTTTCACTTAATTATTACCGACAAAAAGTGGTCATTAATTTTTAATTAATTTAAAATTAATAATTTAAAAAATTTCTCTGTCAGCTTATTCTTCTATATTATTCAAGTATCACGTATGAAATTTTCCAGATTTTCAGTTCGATAATTACAGTAAATTTTTGAGTTTTTATAAGTAGATCCCTGTAATTTGGCTATCACATTTCCTTAATTGGCTTGATATAAGTATTAGAAATATGAGTTTAGAATAATTCAATAAAAATAAATTTAATAGGAAGATTTAACGAACTATTAAAGACCTAAATGTTAATCAATACTGACAAAGAGACCATCATATGTTTGGGAAACGCATAGTGCCCAGCTTGTAGGATATGTTTTCTAATATAAATACAATACTAATCATCGTTTTTCAAAAGTTATACGCTATTAAAGCAAAATTTCCAAAAAAGGAGGCTTCTTCAAAATTTCTTCAAATTTTCAATTCGGCTATAACTTTGCTGCATTCTAATGGATTTAAATATATTATTTAAAATTATATATCTATGTTATCTCAGCTTGTTACTAACTTTTGGTTTAAATGTGAATATTTTATTATTTAAAAGTTACAAGCGATTAAACTGACACCTCATTTTAGGAAATTTTACTTTAATAGCATATAACTTTTGCAAATACGATTATTAAGGTCTGCGGCTCTGGCTTTTTTCATATTATTATATTAAAAAACGTATGCTACAAACTGTACACGATTCATATTCTAAACATATGATATGGTCTTCTTGTATGGAAATATTATACATTTTATTACATTACTTGTTAAACAGGATCTATTTGTTCTGTCCTGGTTCCAGATAAATAAATAGATCTTATAATAGTTCAATTCATACAATTAATTTTATTTGTTCAAACCAGACCGCCAACAGATGTGAATACGTCTGTGCAGTATTGCAGAATTTAGTAACTTAGTTATAAGATCTTCTGTAATTGTTAATTCTAATCTGGTGATAACAATAATTTCGAGAGATTTTAGTTAATTTATTATTGTGAGGTAAATAATTAAAAATGGAATAAAAAAGAATAAAACTCTTTTATTAAAAATATAGAGTAAATATTTACAAATGTCAAATTAAAATAGCCATAAAATAATTGGATTGTTTTGCCGTAATGAAATAAAAGTAATTTTATTTATAGATACCGTAAAATACCTATACAGATACATAGCACAAATATTGAATGAAAAAACAAGCTACGAAGTTAACTGTTAAACCAAGATTAAATTAATAATTTAGTTGTTTTCACCACCACTGACGTCAAGATCTCTCTTAAATAATTCATCAACTTCCGCAGCGTTAGTTTTTTATAATTGAGTGTATAAAAGAAACAATTCAAAATACACGATAACCCGCAAGAGTTGGATCAAGGAAAAAAAAATATCATCGTATCGCAGAGTAATTAACCGAGGGAGTATAAAATTATATAGCAATCGAATTTAAAATCAAGTAGCGTCGTGTGCACGAAGAATTTAGGTAAAGCAAGCGGAATAATCGTGGAAGGAACGCGCGACGGGGTTAAATCGAAAAGTGCGGCGCCCTTGCGTGTGTCCGGACGTTACACGCAAAAGGGTCGGCGCGTAGGTGGAAAAAGCCGCGTCTAGCCTTTGCGCACGTGCGAGGGGGGTAAAACGAGAGGGTGCGGACTTGTACTATCCGAAAGAGGGGGAATTACGATCTCCAGGGGATTGGGGGAAAAAAATGAGCGAGGCCAATTTCACCCCGGAGACGAAGGTATACGGGATGAGTGTCTCTCTCTCTCTCTCTTTCTTTTCTGTTCGATACCTTTAACACTGCGAAAGAAAGAGAAGGAAAGAAAGTTAAAGGGAGCAAGAGATATACCTGGAAAACACCCGGATTTTCTCGTACGCAGTATAACCGGAAGAATCGGTCGCGTTATATTTTTATCTCAGATTGGGATTATAAGGATGTGACTCGTTTACCTTCGATTGGATTCTTTTTAAGATACTAATCTCACGTTTTTATTAACGATTTTCAAGGCGCACCATTCCTTTTTATATTTCTCCTCGTCAACTATACGTTATATAAATCGTTGAAATTTTAATGCGCGCAATGTAAGTGCGTAGAGCCGCATTTTAAAAGAAATAATAGTTTGAGAAGCGGAGAAAGTTGGCGAAAATATGTCTATTTATCAGAGAACAAATCGGAATTATTCAAGTTATTCAAGTAGTTCAAGTGTTTCAACCGATTATTAGATTTTCCTTTAATTAATTAAGTTAAAGTGACAGTTTTACCTTGAGTGATAAATCACTTTCGCGTGTCGTACTGTCACTCCTCGTCGTATTCTCTCCAAAGTTATTCGAATCATCCGGAGAGTAACAAACTTTTACTTGCATCGATATATACTCAATTACTGCCGTTATTCCACACAACGAAACCGTTCGAATATCAAAATATGAACTTCTATAGGATCGTATATACGATTGGATCTACTTAAAGGAAATCGATCAAAAATGATACATTCCAATAACCCAAAAATTCTTATAAAAAACAATCGAATTGACTAACGAAATAATATAATAATAACAAAAAATTATTAGTACAATATCGAAAAATTAAAAGTAACACGTGAATTTGACGTTAAACTTATAGGAGATATACATATAGGAGATGCACTTAAGAGGACAAATATTTATGGTGTCGTGTACCGCGCTTACTTGGCGTTTATACCGAAAAACAATGAGCCCCATTGAGACGCGGCTCGAGTAGATATAAGAAAAAGCGAGGCATCGAAGCCCACGGGATTAACCTTTAATTCTATCCGTGTACATACCCCCCGTTCAACTTTCCCTTTTGCGACGTAAGTATATGTACAGAGAAAGAAGAAAAAGAGAAGAGGGAAGAACTGAAGAAGAAGAAGAAGAAGAAGTAGCCTTGAGGAAAAGAGGACATCGAAGCTTCCTCTATTTTCTTTCACAAGTGTTTCCCTTCTCTTCAATTTTCCACGCTTATCCTTTACCCTTTTTTCTTATACCTATATTTATTATACGTACATTTTTATTTAACGCGTATCTAGACTGTACCGATAGATCGTATATCATGACATTTTAAACATTCGATTATGTCTATAAAATTTTTTACAATATACGATTAAAAATATATGTAACGAAATGTAATCAACTTCCGTATTATAAATGAATGAATCATATAGGCATGAGTGTACATACAGTGAGAATAAAACCATACATATGCATTTAAATATCGTTGCACCTAAAGGTAGAAATTAAAGTAAAGACTAATTATATTCCCTTGGTTCCAATTCGGTTTTTCTTACGAGTACCTTTGATACTCCAAACGCAACTATTTTTTCGTAAAACATTTTAAAAATCCTGTGGTACGTGTAAACCTACATATGTATATAACATCAGTTAAAAAAATAATGCACCATATATATATATTTTTCAATGTTAAAAACAATTACATTTTACGCGATTATAGAAAAGTTTCAGCAAAAACAAACAATATCCTATACGATTTGGATAAATTGTAATACTCAAAGCGTGCGGAAGGAAGGTAAAACGTAAAATAAAATAGAATAACGAAATTATAAACAATTTTTCTCATGCAAAAAAGTAATTTACACTCGTACATGTATATATGTATATACACACACGATATAAGTATATATAGGAATATACAGGTATATGGATTAAACGTTGAAAAGCGTATAGAACCTTAGTGCACGAAAGCGTCAATCAACAATACGATAACCATCTTTTCGAAGAGAGTTAAAATAAAAAAAGAAAATGAAATAACACAAAGTTCGGAGAAATTGGCGCGAGCAGCACACCTCGGTGTACGTATATATATATAGGTATATACACACGTACGAGAGAGGCTCGTGCGCAGAATCCTGGTTAACGATTGCAGGAGGCTGCTGTGCTGGTGTACAGGTGAGGTGAGGTGAGAGAAAAGAGAGTGAGAGGTCCGATGGATCTGGGTCAACGCGTCCTCAAACCCGTGCAAAAACGGTACCTACAGGCCGGATGAATCGTCTGTCAAGCGATTTATATATATATATATATATATATATATATATCTATACAAATATGCATTTGGTACTTTATTTTAACCCTTTATGTACAGTCAACCTTTGACCAATCTTTCCTTTTTAGTTCGAGTTTCTTCACTCCAATTTTTTTTTCATTACACAAGATAGAAACGTTTTTTTTATATTCTATGTGAATATTCCAAAAGATAGAATTGTTGATTGATGGTCAAATTCAATTGAACTATATACGTCCTTTTGATTTTCGTAAATTGACGTGCTACAATGAATGCGAATGCGATTATTAATTGCAGAGTATTCATTCGTACGGAATCTATATATGTTTTAAATAATTGATTTCGGTTAATGTATTAAATTATTAGGATATAGTAATGTAGTCGTACTTGCTTAACACGACGAATCATATTTTATCCCGAATCGACTAATCTAACGATCTACAGAATTTACGCATTAACAATTTGACGAATCGAAAGATCCAATTTTGTCTCCAGTTAATTTTGTTTGCGACGAAGGAAATACAATACCGGCGAGTCAATCATCTTCTTTATTACATCTGAATAAATTGACCCGAAGAAGTCGATACGCGATCGTAATAATTATATTTATCGCGATTTACATTTTTACAACGTGCGTGCGCTCGTATTATATCCTATATCGACAACGATAATCAGTGTCGTGTATCATTTTTACTTATATACAGTCTCAAATTTATTTTTTAATATTACCCAAGTGTTTCTCCTACCACACTTATACGTGTTTATACGTGCAAATTAAATGAACCAGGTGATCAAATTTTAAAATTCGATAAGTAAAGTAGGTAGCCCCGCATATTTTATTAACCTTAGCTTACACAATTTTCACGTCATTTCGTTCGGAACGTAAAAGTATCGATCTACCTATTAATTTTATTTACGTTTCATAATATAAATTATATACAAATTATATGGAGTGCGGATTGTTTAAAAATAAAAGAAAACAATAATTATTATCTTAGATAATTTCTAATGATTTCAATCACTATATTTCTGACAATTAGAGAAATTTGATAGTACCAAAGTACTACGTGCAAGAAACTTGACCCTCGTTTCTTCTCGCCTTTATTTCCTTTGCTGTTAAGGGCCGATCAAATTTCCGTAGGATCTCTATTATTTTCAGACTTTGAGCGTAGTCTGTTTTTTTTCTCTCTCTATCTCTCTTATGCTTAAAAATCGTGATTAGAAGACGCTAAAAGTTTGAAAATACACTTTAACTACAAGTTTGCGGATAAGAGGATTATAATATACTTCGTGTTGAAATAACTTTTAAGAAATTTAGAAATTATATAAATTTAATTAAACTTTCTATAACTCGAACTTGTATAATCACTTGGATTAACTTCTACAATTGTGCAAATTGAAAGATAGTGTACGTGCAAGCAAATGTTATAAAAGTATATGATTTCGTATATACTTTACAAATAATATTGATCGAACTGTCGATCGGCAATCGCAACAGCAAAGTATACACATATACCAACGATTTCTCAATCCTTTTAACACAAAAATAAAAACAAAGATTAATTATTTAAACCGACAAAAAGTTGGAAATCACTTTTAGATATTATACCAGACGAAACGATTGAAAATTTTATCGCATCGCACCGGTTATTATTGTACTTGCGCAAGATGTATCCCGTTATATAGCAATAAAAATATATAATTAAATGGGGCACATATAAAAAATGTAACACCAATAAGAAAAAAAAAGAAAAAAAAATTATCATCATCACGCAGGTTAAAATATAATTTCCAAAGATAGTCACCCTCGCCTCGCTGGGTATATGATATCTAAAGACGTATCCCGCAATCAGAGAACTAAGACCGCGCGAAGAAAGTGATTGCAAAGACATTGAGGTATATATACGTATATATATATAGGTATATATAGGTATATATAGGTATATATAACCACGTGAGGCATAGCTTGTATATATATCGAGGGCGGAGAATTAATTTCAGATTTGGTAAAGCCGACCGACGAAACCCGTGAGAGATTGAGCGACGACGCGCACGGTTGGTTAATCCCGCGGTTATACCAAGAGGTACACATACACAGACACGCACACACATACATATAGAGGATGTCGTCGTCGCGATATCGAACTCGTCGTCGTGGGGGCTGTTAGCTGGTGCCTAAGACCGGGTGTGAGTCGTATATAGAGGATAGAGGATAGATAGGAGGTAGGCGTCACTGGGTCAGAGAAATTGAGGGTGTAATTCCTCGTGCAAACGTTATATATTGGATGTGCGAAGATTCGCTCTTGGATGAAAAACGATCGAGAGTGAAATAGAGAGAGAGAGAGAGAGAGAGAGAGAGAGAGAGAGAGAAGACCATTTCTTGAGCTTCCTATACATATATATGTATACGTTGAGTAACTCAATTTTCATGATTCCTTCTCGTTTTATCGATTTTCCCATAATACGTGATCGTTATACATACATATATATGTTACTAAATTTGAATTTAACTTTTTACGAGTACACTGTTTTTACTATTCCTTCCCGTTCTAAGGCGTCTTGCTCTCATTTGATTTGTTTACACGAAAAATGTATATCGATTAAAATAAAAAATAAAGTCTATATCAATGGAACTTTCTTTTTTCCTTTCAATAATTTATTTCGAATAATAGTCGTTTCCTTATTTCGAAAAAGAGCAATTCAGCCTCTCCGGTAGTCGATTTAATCGGTTAACAGAGAAAAGTACTGTATATATTTATATATACCTATACTACTTGAAAGGAGTCGCGCAAGATTGTGTGTGTGTGTGTGTGTGTGTGTGTGTGTGTGTGTGTATATATACATCGTTGCGTTACGTGACGAGCTTTGTTCACCCGTACCTTTAAAGAGGATGTTCTTCCATTTTAAGTCTATGGCACAATCCGAATGCGTACATGTATACGGTATTACGACACTTCAATGAGAGTTTACAAATGGTGTATTAGATCTTAATTACATACTTTTTCTATTCAATCAACACCTTCGCAAACGCAATAGTTTTATTTTTATTATACCTTTATATGTAGACGCACACTCATTATTATTTTTAATTTAATATTATTTATTTCTTTATTTAATTTACAACGATTTTAATACTTTTTGCAGCTACCGCTAATCGGATTGAATGTACGTCTGTATATATATATATATATATATATATATATATATATATATATATGTATACATTATAGTGACAAAAACATGACAATACTCGCGTAATTCTTTGATAATGTACGCAAAAGTATATATATATATATACATGCATGTAATGTTAATAATTTAAATTTAATCTCTAACAATTATTAATTATTCCCATCTAACTTTCTTTTACAGTATAATATAACAATTTTAATGTACTATATATTTATAAGTTTTAATAATATTAATGAATAATAATGTTATTCAAATTTACTTGTAAACATTGTATAATGGCGCAAGTTTGCATACATTCGTAAAACACGAATGATATTTAATACCATCTCGCGGGAAAGTATATAGACCACACACACACACACAAACCGCTGTTCGACAAAATATGAAACGCTCATTTTCCTTGCTATATATACCTTTCGTTCGTTAAGCCAACTGATTATCTATATGAAATATGAAAAGATAAATAGAGAGAGAGAGAGAGAGAGTGAGAGACGTACGTATAATTTTCAAGTTGGACACATACTCGAGTTCAGTTAATAATTTGCCGTCAACTTCTATGTGACGTACTTGTGCGTATACGCGATCAATATCGCAAATTAATCGAAATCGAGTAATATATTATACACACACATATATATATATATATATATATATATATATGTATACATTATAGTGACAAAAACATGACAATACTCGCGTAATTCTTTGATAATGTACGCAAAAGTATATATATATATATACATGCATGTAATGTTAATAATTTAAATTTAATCTCTAACAATTATTAATTATTCCCATCTAACTTTCTTTTACAGTATAATAAAACAATTTTAATGTACTATATATTTATAAGTTTTAATAATATTAATGAATAATAATGTTATTCAAATTTACTTGTAAACATTGTATAATGGCGCAAGTTTGCATACATTCGTAAAACACGAATGATATTTAATACCATCTCGCGGGAAAGTATATAGACACACACACACACACAAATAGAATCCGTATACGTACGAGGCGATACATTTAACCCTCCGAGTTTCCCTTATTTTAGCGCTACTCGTGTTTCAACCCGGATCACATTGAAGCGATTATACGAGACAATGCAGACAACAATGGACACTTAATAATACGCTTATGTATCTTAAACGATGCGCGTTCTAATGCGTTTTTCTTTCACCTTCACTGCAATTCCGTGAGAGTGTATCTATAACCTTAATTTATAATTGTCTGTACGTACGCAAATTTCGTGAGTCCGCTGTTCGACAAAATATGAAACGCTCATTTTCCTTGCTATATATACCTTTCGTTCGTTAAGCCAACTGATTATCTATATGAAATATGAAAAGATAAATAGAGAGAGAGAGAGAGAGAGTGAGAGACGTACGTATAATTTTCAAGTTGGACACATACTCGAGTTCAGTTAATAATTTGCCGTCAACTTCTATGTGACGTACTTGTGCGTATACGCGATCAATATCGCAAATTAATCGAAATCGAGTAATATATTATACACACACATATATATATATATATATATATACATCTGGTTCGTCCGAAGCGTTGATTAACGGGAAGCCTGAGTAATGCACGAATCATAACATTACGTTCCGTACACGTGTGCGTAGCCTCGCTCGCTCGGGTTTCGGAGAGTTTAACGTTACTTCGTTAAAGCTCTGCAAGCTCCGGTTCGTCCGAAATACAGATGGAAATACGGCCGGTGAACTTGGGTTCAGACTACTACCGATATATATATATACACACCTATATACGTTATATACACGTGCAAAACCGAGGGGTCGATACCGTTGCGTTTGCGCCCCAACAAATTTACTACAAAAAAAAAAAAAGACAAACCTACGATTGTTGGGTATACCTTTTTCATGGAAATTTTTTGATACAACTGGTAATTGAATCTTAGTTTGCTATATACAACACAGATATTTTAAATATTTGTATAATTTATTCATCTTTTGAGAGCGAACGAAACGCTTCTTGTTTTTAAAAATAAATCGTTATTTGAATCTCTATATCTTTGCGATATTTTCTTTTGCACTTTGAGTACACGATATAGCGACATTACCATATAAAAAAACAACAATAAGTGATTAATTCAAATGAAATTCAATTGCATAATCGAAAGGAGAGCGAAGCAATTTTAAAATTTTAATGAATCCGGCGCGTTAAAAATGAAATTGTATAAAAAGCGGGAGCGAGCGAGGTGCAACGAGGGAAGAAAAAACTAAAAGTGTTGTGCGCGAGGTTGGAGGAAAAAGAGCTGGAAATTGGAGTGTATTAATGAAGATTCACTTTTATATTTGCGCAACATCTTAACAAAAATATCTAATTACTTACTATCTCGCATACTTTTATAAACTCTTATTCCACATTGCATTAAAATAATCTTTATATTAACTATATACATATCATATATATATGCACACCGAGATAAGTGTTTCGTAATATTAAAAAAAAAACACTATATAATGTGGCAATCTAAGCGCAATATTAATTAAACTTAATTAGGTATAAAACAATGCGATTCTCTTAATATTAACAAAATAATCTTAAAGAAAAAGAGTGAACAATGACTTTTCAAGCATTTTGCACATCGGACTTTGGCGTGCACGGAATTTCATAAATGCACCTAATTAATTCAGTAATAATACGGACAAATATTAGAAATTTAAAAGATAGTAGAAGGTACATGGAAGAGGAGTAACTATGTACAAAATTTGTTGCCACCTTTTGGGGTTCACGTTCGACATTGAGCTCTGTTGAAATCTCCGTAACTTGATACCAGCGATGGGCGCATCAGGGGTAAAGACAGAGAGGGGGAGAGAGAGAGAGAGAGAGAGAGGGAGAGGAAAAAGAGACGAGCCGATGGGAATTGAAGTCTCTCTACGCGTAAGGTTGACGTTTCGCTTCGTGAACTTGGAGTTTTAGAAATGAAAATGATAAAAAAAAATATGATCGATGGCTTTGGCGTTGGCTTTGGCTTTCGTGCCTTTTTGAATCACTTAATTCCATTCGGCCGAGTTTATTTCTATGTCGTGCGGTGTATTTCAACCACGTAGATAAGTTTACATTGTTATGCAGATATTCTTTACAAACTCCGACATATGTCTCAATTTTTTATTTTGTCTAAAGACTGTGACGGAATACTTTATTGCTTGAAGATATTTTTATTATTCGAATGTTTAAATTTTGTACGAATTATTAAACGTCTTTTTCATTGACATCGCGAATTATTTTTTTAAGATTGTATTCCCCGTTCATGTATTAATGGAATGTTTCGCGAATAGGGCTACCAAATTGGTATATACATAAATGCGAAAAATTACTATGCTTTGGCAATATCGACCAAGAACTGAGTTACCGAAGATTGCGTAGTATATTCTTTAACTATTGTAAATAAGGAAAGAAAAAATAATTGTAACTTTAATTTTAAATAAAGTCACGGACACACAGACACACCGCGCACAGATATATAAATCTCGACGCAAACGCGTAAGTATAATTTTATTTTCTTGAAATTATAAATCTAAGTCACAGGTATACACGTGTACGATGAAAATCTTTAACGCGCATTTCAATATTTCGTCACTTTGGTACGGTTGCAAATTCCCTTAGACACACCGCGTACATACACACACGTGACGAACTACAACTAATTTCCTTTGGAACTTTTGCCTCGTCGTAAGATGTAAATTAACGTTGCGCGTCTATAATTTCGTGTACACCTGGTTGTCAATAAAATTAATGGTTATCGATAGTTGATGAGATATTATTGCGCGTTAACTGCATTTAAACGATCTTAAATAAGAAAAATTGATCTCGATTACGATCATTCGTATAATGCGTCATATATACAAATCGTACGTTCATCTTGTACTTTTACCATCGTAAATCTATCTGTGTATATGTATGCGCGTCCAGGTGACTGAAAATAAAATACTTTTTAAAACTATAGCCGATTGATGGTCTATTTGAAGTAAAAATAAACGTATAAAAATATACCGTTTGAGCTATTAATACGACGGATCTAATTTTTTACTATAAAATTCACAAGATTTCTATCTTCGCTTCGAAATAGCGCTATTTATGCAAAGAGTTTGATTATAGAGTTTGCGATATGTATATATATATATATACCATAAGCTCATACCTATAACCAGGCAAACTTTAGTAATAATAACTGGACTAACCGTTACAATTCGAAATTCAAAGTTAGATACCTAATCTTAGAAACAAACTATAGATAATTCATTAGGAGGTTTGCGCTAGAAATAAAAGTGTGTAACACCAAGCCATATACCATTTTTACAAAATGCACATTTACTATTTTGCACTAAAAAATTAATGTTGAACGATACATCGATGCACCGACCGGTATAAATAAAATGAGGAAACACTACGTCAGAATCTAATCAATCGAAAGTGCGAACCAAGTGAACGAGAAACTTAAAGTGGAAAAGTCCGAGAGTATTTCGTGCATTTGTACACGTATTTATCTATATATACGTATGTATGTACACACGTACGACGAGGATACCCGGTAAGAAGAAAGTGAATTTGATTAGAGTCGCGTAATGTCCCGCACGGTAATCGGGTAGGTATAATATATACGGTGTTTACGTGTGGTATACGTGTGACGCAACTTCTAATTTCTAAGATTTAGGGAATTTCGTTGGGAAAATTTCCGACGGTTACGAATTGTTCCATTGTTACAACGCGCACGACGTGGTAATCGTGTACGTATACACCACTATATATCTACACATACGTAGCTAATAGTGTTGACCAACTAATTGATCAATTGATTATCATATCGACGCAAAACTCAAATTAGAGTATACATATATCTCTGTATTTATCTTTAAAAATCGTGTAGTTTATATTTGTATAAATAAAAACCTGAAGAAAAATTTCAGTTGCAATTTTTGACTTGAAAAGCCTATACGTATGAGAATAATGACTATATCCAATATTGTAAAAATGTTTTATTAAACAAACGATTAGCGTTAGCATTTCGCCGAGAACATTTGGGTAATTATTAATTATTTGTCGCCTCTGCGTCCTCGTATCCTTTGATTTGACAAAGTCAATGTTTCAATTATTATTTTAATACGTAACAAACAATTTAAATTTATATTTCAACACACACTTTACTCTTGTATCGTACCATCGAGTTACGATTTTTCCAGTAGACTTCATTAGCGTCCGTATACCAACGTACAATAACACACACATATATACTTCTCATTTTGTCCGGAAGCAACGGTACCATCTATTTTCTATCAAACAAAAGATACACCGGTGAATGGATATAATGTATATTATATATTCGTATATACGACGGTCACTCCCGCGTAATTTTTCGGCCTCGTCGACGTTATTAGTCGTCGTGTATACACGTACGTCTGAGTACCTCTCTTTTCTCTTGGTCGCATCCGCTTATCGACATAATTAATTGCTGTACGAGGGTGCGAATGGTGTACACAACCGAAAAGGGGGAGGATAATAGAATAACTTGTCAAGGATTCGGTTACACAGCCGAAACGAGCGAGTGGCTCGATGTTTACCTCGTGTGTCGCGTATACATAAAGGATTCCTATATATATACCTCCATCGCGACTCGTCCAATAAATTTCGAGGATGACGGATATACAGTCGCGTTAAACTTTGTTCCTTTAAACATATATATAATTCGTGTTTATATATCGAATATTTCGTATTAGCGTAACCATGGTACGTGTATACATATACATACTCGTACCGAAAGAGAAACTATTTATGCAAACAAATATAGACGTATGTACATTTGTTAAAACGTCGCGAAGTAAAGTAACTTTGGCTGTAAATGTACATGTATATCCGTGTATATATTAAGGCATAGAATGCACGACGAGTTATCAAAGTGTATTTGCATCAGGTAGACTCATCGCACTTTCAAAAGAACAAAGTTTCGTTTTCTCGTGATCAAGCTACTAGAAGAGGATTATACGTATATACGAAAAATTTACTTCGGATCGTACGTTTATTAAGCGACTCGCGAGTATAACGGTTCCTTTTTTTTACTTCGACTACTGTACGTGCTACAGTCACCGTAATAACAACGGGTAGATCATTTTCTTATTCTCTTATTTCAATCTTCAAGAGATATCTGGTATAATCCAAAAGATATAGTCACAACAATTATTTTTTTTACACATTAAGCGATACGTGATAAACCATTGTTTATCATACGTGTCTAATACGTAATATACTTCAAATTAAAATTCACATAAAAAACAATAGGTTTCAATTCGCATTGTAACACCAGAATTTATAGTTATATACCTTAGCTGAAACGATGTAAAACTCGGATCGGAGTACAATTTATTAGAAGAGAAGTAAAAGTATATAAGTCACGATTAAAATTGTACTCGTTAAATAAATAACCATGATCCTTCCTAATTAACGTCGAGTACAAATTCTATACCTTATCAACGGACGAATGTATTAGTCGCGCGTAAATAAACTATTATTTCTATATCACGAAAAATCGACTATTTTTTTTACGATGATGTTTGTAACGATTGAAGTTGAAAATTATCTAATACGCGAATTACCGTATTGTAATACATATCACACACACACACACGCATACGCGCGAATATCATTTATAAAGAAAAATGTAAAATAAACCGATCACTTTTACACTTCGAAGTTTTATCTTCGTGAAGAGTAAAGCAAAAAGAAAAAGATAGGAAAACTCGTCGCTAGAATTTAACTTCAAAGAGAAATTGCTCAAGAGGATTTTGGAGTGTGCGCAGGTGCAAGATAAATCAGATGTAAAACGACGTGAAGGAACGGAAAGTAAACCAACCCGCGTGGTTTCAAAAGTCTCCTAATCTATATAACGTGAGAAAAAGTTTTCACGCGAAAAAGATAAAGAAAAGAAGTAAAAAGTAGAAGAAGAAGAAGAAGGAGAAGAAGAAGAAGAAGACGAGTGACGTGAATCGCAACTTAGTTATATTTACATGTGATGGATATGTATGTATATATATACATGCAGACGATGTCTCTCCTTTGATGGTGATTTTGCAAGCGACGTTTCGCGCGCCATAAATCGTGTACTAATCATAATTGCCTTCGTTTCAAAGTGATTTCTTAAGCCTATCGTAACGCGTGTCGGATGGATTATTGAAAATTCCATCGTGGGATGAGAGTGCTATAGGTCTTGAATGAAAAAAAAAATAATACGCTACGACCATTTGGAAAGGGACGATGTTTAGTTTTGTTATTGTTGACAGGATAACTTGAGGATGTATGACGAAAGGTACGATGTATATGCATATATGGAACGACTCGAGTATACTTATCAGATATAGCTATATAAACTCTGGAGATTATAGGTAATTGTCTATTTTGAGATAGATCGTTCCTCCTCTTTTTTTTTTCTTCCTTCGGTGAAAGCTGACCATTTGCTCGTTCAATTATGTGTTTTGTAAGCTTCGTGAGAGTACGATCGGTATACGTAGCTTTCAGGATTGTAGGGAAGTTTCACTTCGAATACGCACTTAAAGCGTTATGAATCGATCGTTGTAAATATATAGAGCTTCACATTTTCGGTAAATAATCTATATTTATGTCGATTTTACAGTGTACGGTAATTGCACCGACGATTTAAATCTACTGGGATTTGGTATAATGACAATAAAGATAAATTAACTGTTAAAAATAAAATGTATATTAGGTCGAATTTTTCTACATTATCGTTTTCAAACACAAAATTAATATTAATCTTTCAGTGTCCAGCCGAGATTGAATATAAACTAAATAAAAGTATAAAATTAATTGACGCTGTATTTTTTTTTTCTCTGAAATATATAATTAAATATAAATATGCACATTGCACTTCGCTAATTACGTACATATATTTATAGAATATCGAATATGGCAATGTTTTGTCATAATAATACATATGGCACGTAATTGCACACTCAAGTTATTGTGTATATGAAATATAGGACTGGCGCGAACGTAATCATTTTCAACATTCGTAATTCTACTTTTAAGATAGACACCTGGATTCATTCTATTCACACTGGAATAAATGTGGTAATATAAAACACTATTTTTTTTTATTATCGCTTATACACATCTTGCCGTTGCCTTATGCAAATGTGATGTACTGCAACCCATTCATTTGCAGCTTCACCTTTAACGAGCCTATTAGAAATAGTGGTGGTAGTCGAAGTGTTAGTAGTAGTAGTCACAGCAGTAGAGGTTGGTAGTATAGACAACCTAAAAACTTGGCTCGCGAGCAAACTAACTCATAATCTTTTATGCGAGGTGTCGCAAGTATTTACATTTCGAAAATTATTTACAACGTGACACGGATGATAAAATCATCTTTATTATAAAGATGTTATTTTTTTTTCCTTTCCTTTTTCTCGTTTAGGTTTTACGTTACATTAGCCAAATGAATTATTTCGTATACATTTTACTATAAATTTTACGGAGTATGCAACTGTTGTTACTCGAACGATTTATACTCGACGAGGGTTTTCCTTTTCAATATGTTGAAATAATTATTGTTTACCTAACGAATATATGTAATATAAATATAAGTTTCCACTAGCCCACGGCAATGACATATTAATTATAGTTTATCTGAAAATGTATACGGGATTGTCATTGTGGGTTAATTACACTAAATATATACGAGTGGGATCTCATTTGAAGAATACCTTCATTCACATTTTCTGAAAAGTTTAGAATTTCAAAAATTAGACTACACAGAAAAAAAAATTTGTTTGAATCAAAAAAATATATTTGTTTGAATTCAGTTTATTTGATTCAAATAAATATTTTTTTGATATAAATAAAATTTAATTGAAATAATAAAACTAATTATTTGTTTTCATGCACACAATTTTATTGATTTATTATTACTTAAATCAAATAAATTTTACTTGAATCATTAAAATATTTTTTCAATTTTATTTTATCGTTTATTTGAAATGAAAAAACCCATTTTTTCCCATGTTTTAAAAATACCCAATAAAATGGTAAACATAAATCAAGTAATTAATTTATTTAGTTCAATGAAAAAATTGCATTAATTTAAAAAATGGATTTAACTGAAAATATTCTTTCATATAAGTACATATTTCTTCAAAATGCTAGAATATTTGGTTAAATTTATTAAATAATTTTTTAATTTAACGAAATGAACTACATAAATTAATGTTTCTTTCACTTATTAAATTAATGCAAATATTAAATTAATTCAAGTAAATGTTTGTTTCAAAAAATTATATGGGTTGATAAAAAATTTTTGATTATACAAAATAATTATTTTGTTAAATTAAATAAATAATTTTTTTCTCTTAATATTATTTTTATTTCAATTGAGAAGTTTGATTTTATAAAAGCAAAAAAGTAAATTATTTTAAAAGATGGGTTTAGTATGATATAACTTTACTTGAACAATTAAGTAACATTAAAAAAATAATTTTTCTCAATTAAATAAATATTTTTTAATGTGGATTTGCTAAAGTTAAAATTATATTTTATTGTTCCAATAAAATGTATACTTATTTTAACTAAATTAGGAATCTTTGTTTTAAAATAATAAATTTACTTAATTCAACTTTATTTTTTTTTTAATTCAACACTCAATTTGAGTGAAATAAATAATTAAATATTTTAATTGTAAACAAATTTGTGTTTTTAATTTGGTATGTACTTATTACTTTAATTTTTGTAACTAAATGAATTGAAAATTATAAAACGCGTTCAGTTTTACGTTGCTTTAAAATAATATGTTATATTATAAAACCTATAATAATTCAGGGACCTACCTGCACCGACTCTCTAAACAGTACCCGTTATAATTGGTAATTAAAAAAAAAGTTTTGATAAAATAAATTAATTTTAAAGAAATATTTTATTAAAACAAAGAAACATACGCTTATTAAATGGAATAAATACTTTTTTGAAGCGATGTAATAATTTATTTGTATTAGATGCATTTTTATTAGAAAAAATAAAATTAATATGAAATTAAGTAATTCTAAAGAAATATTTTATTGAAACAAAGAAATATTAGTTTATTGAAGGAAATAAATACTTTTTTAAAGCGATGTAATAATTTATTTGTATTAACTGCATTTTTATTAGAAAAAATAAAATCCATATGAAATAAAGTAATTTTAAAGAAATATTTTATTAAAACAAAGAAACATACGCTTATTGAAAGAAATAAATACTTTTTTGAAGCGATGTAATAATTTATTTGTATTAAATGCATTTTTATTAGAAAAAATAAAATTCATACGAAATAAAGTAATTTTAAAGAAATGTTTTATTGAAACAAAGAATTATTGGTTTATTGAATTAAATAAATTTTTTTTGAAACGATGGAATAATTTATTTGAATGTTCACTGGTTTTGGTAAAAATATTCCAATCAATTTTTGAAAAAAATAAAGTTATTAAAATAATTTTTTTTTGCTCTTTAAGTTAAATAAACCATTTACTTAAATAAGAGAGCTTTCGGCAACGACCGCTAGGGGGATCCAAGTTTCCCGCAAGCGGCCAAAAATTTTATCGGTTCATATAAAAGAAACTTTCAAAAGTATAAAATTAAATCGAGAAGCGAATTGAAAAAACGTTTTCTTGAATCAAGGAAATAATTTACTAAAATTCGCTGCACTATATTAAGGTAAGTAAGAAACATTAATTAAATACAGTTATAGAATCAAATACTCTTCGTTTCATCCAATTAAATAAACTATTTACTCAATTTCAGTGTTTCGGTCGTCGTATGAAAACTGGATTCAAGTAACAGATAATTTACATAAAAGATGAAGATGCGTTACATTAAGAAAACAAGTGCATTAGAACTACAAACTCAAGGATGCTCGATGTAATTAAATGTACATTGGATTCAATGGGCCATTGAACATAATCGAAGAAACGAAAATAGTATCAAAGGAAATAATAACTTTTTTTATGTTAAATAAAAAATTATTTGATTTAAAAAAAGATTTTCTTGATTTAAATGTATAGTTCAATTAAATGAAATAAATGTTTCATTCAAATAAATAAATTTATTAATAAAATTTACAGAGCAGTAATTAGGAAAAGAAATATTAATTTTGTTTTAAATATATATTTACCTTGAAGCAAATAACACTATTATTAATATAATTACAAAATATTATGAAATTGAATAAATATTTTATTAGTATCAGATAAATGAAACTAATAGGATTAAATAAATATCTTTTAAAACAATTAAATAATTTCTTTGTTTCTGACACATCAATTTTATAAAACATTGAAATATTTTGTTCGATCGAAAAAAATTTTTGTTGGTTTAATAAAATTGTTTGGTTTAAGTGACTAAATATTTGTTACAAATAACTAATTATTTACTTGTGTGTTAATATAGCAGATTTTAATTCAATGAATAATTTGCTTGTTTAAAAGAAATATGTTGGTCAATACAACGCAATATGTATTTATTTTTAATATAGATTAATTTTGTTCAAATAAATATATTTTATTAATTTAACAAAACGGATTCTTCAAATATAGTGAAAGAAATAATTTACTTGATTCAAAAAAAATTTTTTTGAATTCAGTAAATTTTTTTTTCAGTGTAGCTTGTTTTACTCTTATAAAAAATAATATGTGAATGACCATTATTACGAAAATAATAAATCCTTCAGTTTTTGCGTTATTCGTTCAATATTAAAAATTCCAAATGGTAGAATAATTTTCTACGTTATTGTGCTCTGTATACTCATCTATCATCAGATAAATTTGATAAATTCATCTGCAATTCGAAATCCGAAACATTGGACAAAATACGTTAATATCGAAAAATTTAATACATTCGAAATAATGATGAATAATTTTCTTTATTCTAACATATATACTATACATCTAAATCCGATTGTTGACATCCAAAATATTTCACAATGTTTTGAATATGAGCGTTCGAAAAATCGGATCCCATCCCCTTTTTAGGTTACAAATATACCACAATACATTTAATTTAATTTATTTTTTTAAATCATCACATTTTTTAACCTTTCTACTGAAATTTCGCTCTTGTATGTTGAAATTACAAAGCCGAAAAAGAGCATTCAATAAAAAAACACTGTACTTACGTCCAGTAGATTCGAAAAATTATCTTGTATAATCTACAAGTAAATCTAAAAAGTATGCCAGTTGTAGAAAATGTATGTATATACATATATATACGAGTAAAGAAAATCTAGGTGTTAAAAGAAATGAGATGATCGCATTAAAATGTCACACCTCACCAAACGGATAATTGAATCTTTCATAAAAAATGCACAAAGATAAGAATACATTATTCGCGACTTATAGGAATTAATAGCACCGGACGGCAAAAATATAGACGGCTATATGGCTATACGGTGAAATATCGACTCGCATCTATGTATGTGTGTTTGTGTGTGTGTGTTTGTGTGTCTGTATATATACACACATAACGAACACGTCGCCGGAAAAAGAACTTCCGACTGATTCATGCATGCTAAACCATACACATACGTACGTATATATATGTGTGTATGTAAACCCACCCGTATTATGGCCCAGATAAGTCGGTTTTAAACGCACACTATATTTACGCTACTTAGAAACACGTTTTTAAATACTCGTATATATATATACCATATATATATACCTATACACACCGCAATACATTTAAATATAAACATTATACTTATATATACATTTGTTTAAGATTTTGGTCGTGAACGCATTGGCTTTTTTTCTCACCCCCTGAAAAGGGTAGGTACGCATAAAATTGCTTTGTTTTAGCTACATCGGGGGATTATGCGAGCGCTCGACACGCGTCACGTTGACGCGTCATTAAATAAGGATTAACGGTACACGGTACTTGTTGTAATCTTTCGATATATACCGATAATTGAAAATTGAAATCGCTCCTTCGCGACATTTTTTTCATGATTATTTTTTCTTTTTTGGAGCTTGGAAATACTTATTTTAAAGTGACGTTTAATTTTCTATTATTTTCCTTATATACTGCACATATTACGATAGGCGATTAAATTGAACCTGATATTTTAAGTTTTTAATGGCGATGTATAAATAAAGAGAGTATATCAATTTAGCTGAGTTTTAACGCTAAATAACTAATGGATATAAATATAAGTAATCAGGTTTACCGAGCGGATAAATATATAATTCTAAGTTCATACAATTAGATATTGTACGAACATGTATAATCGGATTTGGTCAGTGATTAAAACGGTTATTTTATACTAGAAGAATTGTAAGTTAATGCACATAACGCACATATATTAATATAGACAAAAAAATCAATTAGAAGATTTTTTATTTACGATAATTATTTATTATTCTTACAGTGTAATCTTAAACGTATTACTTAAAACTTGGCGCGATTCCTAACCAACCAAGATAATTAAGTCATTATTCTAATTAAGAAAATCACTTTCGCAGGTATTACTTAATGAAAATTAATAAACCGAACTTGAAAAAGATAATTTAAATGCGAAACCTCGTAAAGATACGCAAGAAAATTAAATATAAAATTGAATGAATTATATAAAATGGTATTATGATGATAATGAGTTTATAATTGTAACGAACAAATCTATAAATGAATTCTAATTGTGTATTGTAGGCAACGGATTGGTGGTTGAACGACATGTATCTAACTGTTCCTCTCGCGCTTCCGATCAACAGTAATCCTGGCCTAGCAATAAGACCAAAAAATTTTTCCAGCCAGCGAGATGCCGCCGTCTTCCTCGCACGTTTTCTTACCGAGCTCCTCAATTACCAGGAAATTCTCGACAGGTAAAATTTAATTAGCACTCCCTGCTCTTTATTACTCTTCCTCGTCTTTTTTCTCCCTTCATTCTGCTAATTAATAACGTCAAAACTTTTTGTACCCATCGCTATTCACAAACCGATTCTATTTTCATTCTTCCCTAAACGGCATTCTGCATCACTACGTTTTTAATTTCAAAATATATATACACCGGGAAATATATATCTAAATTTATATACCCAGTTTTCTCTCGCGTGAAGATATACGACTTCTTTTGTAAAAAAATTTTAATTAAAAAAATTATACTTTTCAAAAGCATTGTTTTTTTTATTAATTAAAAAAAACTAAAGAAATTAATATATTCTTATTAACATTAATATTCTTTCACAACGTTTTATTTTTTTATTGAATACTGGATCGATGTTAAGAAGAGATTATTTTTAAAATATAGTTCAACTTTATTTTAATAATTTAGTTATAAATCGAAAAATAATTGACTCAAATATATTTGTAACAAGATATATCGAGGATGTTAAAACGATGGTACTTATATATACTTACACTGTCCAATCTCGAGCACGAAAGAAACACCTTAATTTAACGCATGCTGACTATAATACGTTTATTACCTTAGCAGACCAAGATATTATACATAATTGAGTACCTTCCATTTCATATTTACGTGAATAATACAAGCACAAAACAATACACTCTAGCGTATACCGTCTGATACACATATAAACTTAATAATGATAAAAAAACACACACAGAAAATAATAATTTAACGTAACATTGCCAATTAATTTAGCAATACACGTGTAGTATTGCACAATTTAATATTGTAGAATTTGGTATTTAATATTTAATAATTACGTACGAAATTAGGCGCTAGAAAAATATAGGTGAAACCTTGGACGAGAATGAAGAATAATGTTATTTTAATGGAGTGTTCGAAATGGCGTAATTGACGACTAGATGAGAATGTTTAGTATATGTACATGTCGGTAAGCGTGCAACATTCTGGAATCAATGTTTATACACTTTTACGTGTAATAAAACAACTAATGGGTATTTGAGAATGACGAAAACGTAATTTTACTAAAATATAACTTGCCATTATATTCGGTGATTAATTATTGTCAAAGTTGCGTATATAAATAATTAATTATTTACTGAAATGTATATATTTGTAATTTAATTGAATGATTGCGATATTAATTAAAATGTAAGCCTATCAATGTGTAACGAAGAGTACACTGTTAGTTAGGATCAGAAAGGGTCACCGTAGCGCTGACCACCTCGTATTAAAGTGTAATTAAGGAATATAATACGATTACAATTTAGGATGCTTCCGGAAACTAGTTGACCCTAATTTCCAAATTTTTCAAATAGTTTGAACCTATTGCATTTATAGATTAACAAATTAAAATAAACGATAAAAATATATATTATTAACTCACATTTATATATATATATATATATATATATATATATATATTTATTTATTTATTTCTATATATTTATTATTATTTACAAGTTCTTGTTTGTAAGACTGAATTATTTTACTACATTTGCGCGGCGATCACATTTTTTTCTTTTAAACGCGTTAATTAGTTTACCGTTTTTAATTAACAATAAGATAGTACATTGACATCGAGTTTAGATAAAATAAAAAAGCGTATAATAAATATAAAATATAAGAGCGTAAGAGGGAAAGGGAGTATTAGAGATAAACGACACGTAAAATAACGACTTCCTTCGAGCAATTTGCTTTACAAGTCTCACCGGATATCGTAGGATGCTTTGAGCCTGCTGCTCTTCAGTATAGTAGTGGCTTTATGCCCACTTTCTATAGATTCTACGAGACGGATTTCCTTTAGCCGGGAAGGCTAAGGAACGTCGAATTCAATCGCGAGCACTTACGCGGTTTCTTTTTATCCTACACCAGTAAACTAAATGAAGGAAACAAAATCAATAACGTATATCTATTATGACACTTTTTTTCATTCGACATTCAATAAATTGCGTAATTACGCAGCAGCGTAAGATCAATTAATTCAATTATTGTTTGATCGATTTTGTTTAATTCTTTCATATTTTTTAAATTATTATAGAATTATATTCGTAATTTTAACGGGGTACGTTTTATTCAATTTTTATCTTCCCTACATTATCGGCGCAAAATATTATATTAAAGTTGGCAGACTATTCGGGAATTTATTTATAGAATTTTAAAAGTTTATTGCTCTTTGTTTATAAATAGTTTATAAATAGTTTCGAAAATCAGCCCTTACTAACATTTACAAATATTTTCACATAATATCTAAGTTGAAATTTAAACAATTTTTCAGTATCATTTAGGAATTTCTTAAAAGTCGGTAGAAAATACTTAATAATTATGAGTTACAAGATAGCTAATTTAACCTGAAGCCATTAAAAATGGTCAAATTTCTATGTTAGGTTATGTTCAATTATTTGAAATTTATTTTAAAATTTTTATAAACGCACAGTACTATTTTGTCCAAAATTTAGTAATTTATATGATGAACGACGGGCATTATCGACAATTTTTAATTATATCAATTGTTATATAAGATTTTATATTGATCATATAAGAAGCATAAAAGTTCAATATGTCTTTTAATAACGTTATCAAAATGTTGATTTAATATAAATTTTCATCACCTACACTCAAGATAATAAAATAAACAGCTAATACAATTTGTTTTCAGGGGTGAACTAGAAGTGGAACGAGTAAAGTCAAAAGATGGAAAAACCATGCAACCCTTGTGCATGGCTCAACATTATCAAATATTCCGTCTTTATCGAAGACCCGGTGAAATTGACGAACGAGTACATTTGAATCGAGCCACTTCTGGTGATCACATCATAATCGCTCATCATAACCAAGTGAGTATCTCTCTCGATAATAAACATTCGGACAATATATATCATGTTTACGTTTTACGGCATTGACCAATGTAAATAATTCAACATTAAAAATTCGCGACATCGCCAGTTTTATAGTGTACCTGTGAGAGCATCAGACAGAGGACGTATTACTGAATCCGAATTGACTCAACAAATTTTAAAAATCATGGAAGTACCAGCTGATGCTAAAACACTGCCTGTTGGAATTCTGACAACTGCGAAACGACCCGTTTGGGCTAAAGCCAGAGAGGAACTCGTGAAAAGTACGTAAATGCACCTCGTTCATCGTACAAACATTTTCATCGGATAATAATTATATATATTTTTTAAACGTTTTTTCCCCCAGACGAACTGAACCGTCACAATCTTGAGCTAATCGAACGTTGCTTGTGCGTCGTGGGTATCGACGATGACGTTTTACCAACGACGTTTAACAATCCATTTAGGAAGACCGATCGATGGATTGGCGAGCGTGATTATGCGAATGTATTACACCACGCGTTACATGGCGGTGGCTCACGACACTTTGGTGCAAATCGCTGGTTCGAGAAAACTGTTCATTTCATTCTTGGAAAGGTATATCGCATCTTCCTACTTTCTTTTTAAGTGGTTTTTCATTTCAACTGTTCAAACTAACTTTGAGTTTATTACCCTTCCTTCTTCTTATTTTTTTTTTACGATGCTAAACATTTCGTTATTACGATTAATTCGTTGATATTGTGCATTAAGAAATTTTACAACGATTAATAGAACAATCAATAGAACAAAGAACAACGAAAATACGATAGGAAGGAAAATTAGTATATTTTGAAGAAAGTTTTTAGATGAAAATTACTTTCTTCCTGTTATTTATTTATTTTTTTAAAATGTATTTCTCGGAAACTAGATAAAAGAAGTTTACGATCGATAAATTACTCTATAAAAAGTTAAAATATTACATAGAGTTTATATAAAAATAGATAAATGTTTTTTCATCCAAGGTTATATGATATATGTACCTCAATGTTACATTCAAATTTCGCATACAAGATTTTCAAGTGGGTTACGCACTGATACTTTTGAAACATCGATAAAAACGACCTATAAAATTGTCGAAAATAAAATTGCAAATTCGTTGAAATATCAGAGTTAATAATTAAAACCGCGAATACCGTAAAATCCATCAAAATACAAACACCGTAAATCAGACACTTAGATCGTCGTTCCGATTCACACACGCGTATACGAGAAACCCTTACGCAAGCGCGCGGCTTCCCCTAAAAAAAGACGCGTTGAGCTTTTATCATCCATAATCCTTTGTGAAAAAAAGAAGATTATGAAGAAAAAAAGTTGGAAGGGAAAAAGAAGAAGAAGAAGAAGAAGAACCACACGCATCAGTGGCTCGTCTGCGCGCAGTCTAATTTAGAAAGGCGATCGGTTATAGAACGGTATATAATTGTCTCTCGTAACCGCATCTAAGATATCGTTCTATCTTTCTCTGTTGGTTAGTTCATTAAGTATCTCATTACGGGGCCGGTACATCAGGAGGGATATATTCAAGTACGGGGTTTCGTAAATAACGCGCTCGCTTTGTCTCTAATGTGACCGTACGCTCAAGTCCCTGACACCGATAACCGCTCGCAGGCACTTGCTTAACTTTGCACGCGGGAGAAAGTAATAAAACCTCGTTACTTATATACCGAACGCTTCATATACACTGTATACCTCTCTTTTCTTTCATAAAGTGGCTGCATCATTTTTTTCTTCTTCGTTTTTTTTTCCTTTATTTCGCCTCTTCCTTTTTCGAGTATCTCACGCAGCTATATATACGCTCACGATTTATGTATAGCGTTTCGTGATTTCGGGTAATTGAAAATTTATAACTCCGTACACACCGCTTTTTCGTATACGTACGCGGCGAAAAAAAATATAAATTCGTGTACATGCCTTTTTTTTCTTTTTTGAGGTATATTACATATAACTTCGTACCTCGAAAATTAGTTTTGATTTATTTGGCCATTTCGAGCGCGAGGAAATTTAATTTCTTATTTTTTCTAACTTCTGAGAGGATGAGAGATTCAAATTGACTTTTTGCAGGACGGAATGTGGGCGTTATCGTACGAGCATTCCGGCGGTGAGGCACCAGCGATCTTTAAAATATTCGAAGAGATCACGGAAAAAGTAGACGAGATGCCACCACCCGAGGACAATATGGTCGATTCTCATTTACCAGCTCCTGAGAAACTCGAGTGGTCCTTGTCCGAACAAAGCCGCAACGACATTCGCGAAGCTATGACATCTTTCGATGCGTAAGCGTACACTCGTTTAAACCTGAGCTATCGTCTACGAAACGAAAAGATTAATGTCTTTATTTCGGTTTGTTTTGACTTTAAGGCTCGTCGAGGATTTAGATCTCTGCATTTTGTGGTTTGAAGATTATTCAAAGGAGTTCATCAAAAGTTGCAACATTAGTCCCGATGTCTTCATCCAATTAGCGTTGCAATTGACATACTTTCGGTGAGTGCGTCTTCGGCACTTTAGAATTTCAAAATTTTCGCGATCGATTTTACCTTGATATTATATTATCCTAAGCTCCGAGTTAAATATTCGCTTCTATTATACATAACATAATACATGCATTGAATATATCCAAGATATTGCAATCATGCATTGTAATATTATTTTTATTTATATTAACTTTTAGTTTTTATCTATTATATCACATTGGCTTCATGTGGTACATCGAAACTTTTCGATAATAATATGTATTTTTTGTTTACTTCGTAGACACAGGAAAAAAAATTGAAAAAGAAATTCGTAAATTTAATTTAAGTAAATGTGAAATGAATAACGGAATCGTCATTTGTTAAGCGACTATAAAATAATGACGTTTCAGGCTTCACAAACGTCTGGTGGCTACATACGAAAGCGCAGGTATACGGCGATTCGCCCTGGGTCGAGTTGATGTGATTCGAGCTGCAAGTCCTGAAGCTTTAGCTTGGGTTAAGGCAATGTGTCAAGGCGATCCGGAATCTCATGGGCAAGAGGAAGGCACCAAAAGAGTTCAGTTCACCATTTACAGTGTAACTGAATTAAACATTTGATTTTGTTGTCTCGTAGACAGTTTTCTCGTCTCTTTATTTTTATTTATTTTATCATTTTTACCATTATTATCTTTTATTTTATCATTGTGGATGCGGTATTACATATATACGTTGCATTAAAAAGATTGATTATACATCATATTGAGAACTACAATTTTGTAAGTTTATTTAAAAGTAATATTTTTTTAATTAATTTATTGTATTTAGAGGTAGAGGTTAATGAACCTGCTGAATTAGAAAACTTAGATATTTTGATAACTTTCCTATGCTGAGAGGTAACTTGTAAATTGCAAAAAATGTTACTTTTGTATATTACATTATTAAATTAAATTATAAGATTTGACATAAAATATTTACGTATACGTGTATTGTATTATATAAACATATCTAAAATTATTCTAAATTGTTAATTGTTGAATCTAAATACGTATATAATATTATTAGCGACTTATCCCGATTATAAGAACAATGCTATGCAACTAATGTTCGTGAATATTTATTGATTTATTACAGAAACAAAGGATTAAGGAATTGTTCGATCTGGCTGTTCAGCGTCAAACGAAAGAAATGACAGACAATATTACGGGTAATGGAATTGATAATCATCTAATGGGGTTGCGATACGCAGCTGTGGAAGCCGGTGAACCGATCCCTGAAATTTTCAACGATGAAGCTTACAAAATCACTCAACATTTTGCACTTTCTACATCACAGGTACGTACAACACTATTTTTAGAAAGAAAATATATATGTAAAGTTGGGCCTTATATCGTTTGCATTATTACTTATTTAATAAATTTTTACTTAATATCAAATTTATAAAAAATTTAACCTTTAGAAAAAGTTTACAATACTTTTTATTAACGGAAAAATTTTGGATTATTAAAAAAAAAAGAAAAAATTCTCTTCAGGTATTTGAATCTTCAATCTTTATTATTTTTTTTATTATTTTTTGTTCACCATTATTTTATGAAAAACATGTTTACATTTAACATCGTTCTGGCACATAACAGAATACAAATTTTGTATACAAATTACTTATAATTTCACAAAAGATTTCACAAAGATTAAATTTATCTTTCTGACAATAATAATTCCTATTAACAATGTAGAAGATTATTGTTATTCTTTTTAAAAAAAAAATTAATAAATAAATCAATTAAAAACCAACACACAATAAGTTAACACATTTAACAATAATAATAAGCATAAACACAATTCGAACTAACACGATTTTATAGAACAAATGGTTATAATAAAAGTTAATTTATATTTTGACGATTTGTTAAAAAACTTACAAGGGGAGTATTTGACGTCCGAGAAGCGGATCTTTACCAAACTGTAAGATATGATTTCTATATTATAAAAATATAAAGAAATTATAGATTCTAATGCCCTTTTTAATTGTTATAGGTAAATAACGAAAAATTCATCCAAAAAATCCTTGACTTTGGTCACTTATAATACGAATACAAATAATGATATACATTCAGTCCTGAGTTTAGAGGAAAGCCCATGATCGAGTAGATTGGATTTAAAAAAAAGAAACTTAGCACATTACTATTATTATAGATGTAAGGGGGGTTCTAGTCCTGACACTTAGGTAGATAACCCATTGTATCGCCCTCAATTGACTGCTTTAAGGTCCTGCAGAGTAATTAAGCCTTCTCCAGAAGGTCAGAAGTTCATCAGTCCCCGCAGCTCCGACCTCCGCACACGTTGGGAAGTGCGCTCGAAGTGTTTGGAATCTCAGCATACCTAGCTTTTTTCATGGTGTCTAAGGTCCCCATGACCCGTAATAATTTGAACTAGGAGCCTCGCGGTTCTCCTGTCTCCCGAGCAGAGATGCCGGGTATTTATTTAAGCCCTGGTCCACCAGCAATCTGGTGTATTTGCAGTTATTATTGTTAGTCCATTCGCGGAGATGTGACCTCACCCACTTCTGCACTATCGTAAGATGCAGGGGCTCCACCTCCATTAAAATACCTAAGGCTTTGGTAGGGGTGGTTCTCATAGCCCCTGTAGTCCCTCTCAGTATCAAACCCCTTAGTCCTTCTAGCAGTATATGTGCTCCTGCTTGTTCCGTCCTCGGCCACCAGACCACTGAAGCATACGAGATTCTGGGCAGCAAGACCGCCCGAAAGATCCACAATACGATTTTGGGACTTAGCCCCCACGTGTTACTAAAAGCTCTTCTACATAACCAAAGGGCTGCCTGAAACCTGCCAACTTGGGCCTCCAGATGAGTCTCCCAATTGAGTTTCTTATGCAGAATAACGCCCAGGTATTTAACAGATTCTTTGACTACCAGAGCTTTGCCCTCCAGGAAGGGCAACCTACAGCTTCTGATCTTATACTTCCGTGAAAAGACGATCAGTTCGACCTTATTCGGGTTAACTGTGAGCCCAGACGCCCTGCACCACTTCTCAACCATCCTAAGCGCAAGCTGCAAAGACTCCATCGCTCGCTCCACACAGCTGATCAGGATCCCTGATCAGGATTAGGAAGTCATCAGCATATGCCTGGGCATAGCACCCTCCCCCATTCAAACTGTCTAGTAGCCCATGTGCCACCTGGGACCAGATCGTAGGTGAGGTGACTCCGCTCTGAGCACAGCCTATGTTGACCTTACCGGTGACTGTCTTGTCGCCCAGTTTGGCCGTAACTATCCTATTGGTCAGCATACTCCTGATCCATTCCACGTGTGAATCAGGAACTGCATGCCTTATAGCCTGGTCGCAAACCACTTCCGAAGAGGTGCATTTGAATGCTTCTTCACTGTCAATGAATGCTCCTACCATCAACTGTCCTTTATCCAGTTGTTCTTCGATACGGCTGACCGCCGCGTGCAGCGCAGTCTCCGTAGAGTACCCTGCCCTAAAAAGAAACTTAATTATCTTAATTTGGTGAAAAGTTATAAATGAAGAATTAAACGAAATTTTAACGAAAATTTAGTTTTAATTTTTTATGAACTTTTTAGGCAAAAATATGATTAATTTTTTATTTTTTCATATCTTTTGATTAAGTTGAAATACACTGTTATAAGCGACCAGAGTCAAGGGTTTTTTTTGGATAAAATTTTCGTTATTTGCTTATAACTATGGTGCAAAAAGCATTGGAATATAAAACTCTGGCTTATTTCTTTATATTTTTATATTAGAAATTATATCCTAGAGTTTGGTAAATAGCCCCTTCCCGGAAGTCAAGTGCACCCTTCAATTGATATATAGTGTTAACCGACGCTTGATTAGGATGAAGAAGATCCATCGAAATGTCGCTTCTTAAAGAATTTAATCGATTAGTTTATCAAAATGAAGGACACAACCTTTCCTTAAAAAACATTCTGCACGAATGAAAAACCATCAAATTATACTAAAATTTGTGTATTCTACTGTTATTATTTGTTAACACGTAACCAAAATCATAAAATAGAATAAACGTGGAGAATAAAAATAAAATGATAATGAATAAATGATTACCAGATAACGACCAAGAACGACGCAATCGGCGGTTACGGACCAGTCGTACCCGATGGCTACGGTTGCGCCTACAACGTAAGGAAAAACGGCTTCATCTTCTCGTGTTCCGCCTTCCACAGCGATGAAAATACAAGCGCAACTAAGTTCGCTCAAACCTTAAAGAGGAGCCTGCAGGACATGGCTTCGATGCTCAAGGATTCTACGCAACCTTAAATCGTCCACTCCAATTCTATATCCAGTATAAAACGCAATTGATACAACAAAACTATACAAGCTAACTAGCACTATATATATAACGTATAAATAACAAGGAAACGAACGAATAATGAAACGGTGATACAATAATTACGAGAACGAACGATTGAAAAGAGAGATATTATTAATATAAATAAATGAATATAAATATATATGTATACAAACAAACACATGGAACGTGCTGGTTAACGTCCAGTTATATATATATATATATATATAAAAAAGGATCGACGAACAAACCAAAAATTAAAGTGGATCTTTAATTATATATGCGAAAGTAAATATATACACATCACAACTTATATATATGAAAGTGAGACGAAAGTAAAGAAAACGAAAGTATTTACCATTAAAAGCCTGAAGATATATGTTTATCGTTAGTTTATTGACAACGTGCAGATTATGAGAAATGTTATTATTTAGTATTAATATTAATATATACATATATGTGCAAAAAAACACCGCTATTGATACATATATAGTTAGGTATGTACATTAACGTACCAATGTCGCTGTTTATAGAAGGCAAAAAAAAATTATAGCCTAGTTGATATGGAACAAAAAAAATATCAATAGATTGTAGCAATTTGCGTACGAATCAATAGGTATAGATGATTTGTTGCCGTTGCTGTACATGGATAGTAGGCAATGTATACGCGTATCATCCGAACGAAAAATAATAATAACAGTAACTATTGTATTTTACCTATCACGAGGTACTTCAATGAATTGGACGTCCTAGATGCTCGATTGTTCTTTTAAATTCTTTATTCGAATATAAAATTTTCAAAGTTTTTATAAATCGCGCAATGTATAAAAATATCAATTTATTTAATGATACTCCCTAGTAGAAATTTAACACTTGAAGGTTAAATAAAACTTTAATTTTGCCATTAATTAGGGATTCTTCGGTATTTTATGAACTTGCCCATTTTTTGGCTTAAGAAACTTTTCATTTATTATCAGATTTCTACCAGTGTTGTATTGCATTTTCTTTCCATTTTGCCTTGCAAATACAATGTCAAGACAAATTGTGCTAAAAATCGCAATGAGTATATAACACCATATCATTTGGTATAGTATTTAATTTTTATGGAACCTCTCGTCTCAGTGAATCTCTGTTAAATCTAGTAATGACAGTTGTTAAATAACTTATGAATATGAGTTTATTTTAATTTTTGGAAATTATTAAAATAGTTTACCCTTCCTATTGCAATGTTAATTGACCGAACCGTAAAAAGTAAAAGTAATCGCAATCGAGCACTGAGGAGGTCGAATTCGATAACTAAGTGGCCAGTTATAATAAAATATTTTCTATACAAAACTGGCGCCCGCACAGTAAACTCTTGTCCAATTCTTAGATAGATCTTCGAGCGCATTGCATATACCTTCTTCCGGGTCTTTGTGCTCTATTCTATATATATAACTATCTCTTAGTCTCAATCTCACTACTGACACTCGATAAAACGCTTAAAAGGAAGAAAAAACACTATAGAGAAATTAAAAACTACATAGCGTTATTAGTTATAGTCTAATCAATTAAATGCAAATGAAAGTATATGACATACCGTTATTTTGTATGCACAGTTACAAAGTTTATAAAATTTTATCGACATATATATCTACACTATAGTTAATATTTTTATTTTACAAAATGTATGAGTGCGCGTACGTGCCTACACAGGGTTTATTTACACGTACTAATAAGAAATGTGTGTGTATATATATATACCTATATGTACTGTACACACATCACTATCGCGTTAGTTGCGGTGTGAAACACATTTTGTCGGCCTCTGCTGTGAGGGGTGGTAAATTCAGGTTATCTACGTTACCAATCGAGTCAAAGTATAATTAACCCAAAAAAAAACTTAATTAGCAATAAACGAAAGGTACGAAATTTTAAAAGTTTTGAACGCAATATGCAATTTTTGTAGATTTTACGTTTCATATACATACGTACTACGAAAGAATTTTTAATATATAATTGTATATGAATTACTTTATTTCGACTCGATGGGTTAAAGCACTGAATTGAAACACCCCGGATACTAGTCACTGTTTTATCTATTTGAAAATAATTTGTACATATAGTATAAGTTTATTTTATTATATTATTATTTTACAATTATAACGCAGCATATACTATTATATAAAAAAAAGCAAGCTTACAAATGTTTAAACTAGCGCGTAAACGTTGTTAAATGATTTTTGTTAGATCTATATATATTATATACATATATGTATAAAAATTTCGGTGAAACTTTTTAGAATTTTTGTGATTCTCATATAATAGTGAGTTTCATCTTCCAAGTACCTGATCTAGTTACTCTGAATTTTCTTTACTCTATATATATTCTTGGACGATTTGTTTATAATTCTATACAAATATGTTGTTTATGATATGTACATATGTTATATGTACTTGCGTTTAATTGTTACATTTGCCTGAATTATTCTAGTCAATTTTACATAATTTTGTGATATATATTGATTATTACATTAATTACATTGATTGCGATATCTGATCAGTTAGCTTTATACATTTGAGATTGTCAAATATACGTTGTGCGCTGTTTGTTAGAAAATGTCATAATATATTTAAAGGAAACCGGACAGGTTGACCGGCATTTTTACATTTTTATTTTTTTCTAAGAAATTATACAATTGATCATAAAACAAAAAAGATTACCTGTAAGTACTTTAACTGGGAGTACTTATGATTTTTTTCGATTCACTAAAACCAAAAAAAGTAATGTACGATTTTTACGCGACAAAAATTTCAGCCAACCTGCCCCGTATGCGGGGCAGGTTGGCCGACGTCCTGGGGTAAGTTGGCCAACAATAAAAGTTTTAATTAAAACACAAAATTTAACTTTCAAATGGTTTTTATTTGAAAAAAACAATGAGCTGATTAAGTTGTGTGTATAAATAACTAAACAATGCTTAACTTTTAATGAACAACGAAAATTATAACGTACTAATCAGTGAAACAAAAATAATCAAAATAAAAATATCACTTGTAGTTGTAACAAACGAAATTTTTTCTTCTTCCTGTGCATGATTCATACGATCAACTCTTATACGATTATTCTCTTGTAATTTCGAACCATTGTGAACTGCTGTAAAACAAATTTATTAATTTATAACTGTCATAATTATTTATTTATTGATCGGCCAACATGCCCTAAGTGTGCACGTCAATTTTGATGCCCAATTAATAACTTTATAAAAACTATAAAATAAAATGTAAATCATGTATAATATGTAAAAAAAGCATTCTCTATAAAGTTACTTTGATATACTTCCCAAATCATAAATTTAAATTAAGTTTTTCGATTTTTTTCAAAATTCATAATTGTACAATAAAGGTATCAATTATTTTCAAACTTCCTTGATTCCGTTAATGAAGAACATCTTCGACTGAAAAAAAACATAAGTATTCCTTGGGCTATAGTACATTGCTGTTATCAACAGCGACGCAATCAATTATGAGTTATTCACGATCGGCCAACTTGCCCCGTCGGCCAACCTGCCCCGTATGCGGGGCAGGTTGGCCGACGTCCTGGGGTAAGTTGGCCAACAATAAAAGTTTTAATTAAAACACAAAATTTAACTTTCAAATGGTTTTTATTTGAAAAAAACAATGAGCTGATTAAGTTGTGTGTATAAATAACTAAACAATGCTTAACTTTTAATGAACAACGAAAATTATAACGTACTAATCAGTGAAACAAAAATAATCAAAATAAAAATATCACTTATAGTTGTAACAAACGAAATTTTTTCTTCTTCCTGTGCATGATTCATACGATCAACTCTTATACGATTATTCTCTTGTAATTTCGAACCATTGTGAACTGCTGTAAAACAAATTTATTAATTTATAACTGTCATAATTATTTATTTATTGATCGGCCAACATGCCCTAAGTGTGCACGTCAATTTTGATGCCCAATTAATAACTTTATAAAAACTATAAAATAAAATGTAAATCATGTATAATATGTAAAAAAAGCATTCTCTATAAAGTTACTTTGATATACTTCCCAAATCATAAATTTAAATTAAGTTTTTCGATTTTTTTCAAAATTCATAATTGTACAATAAAGGTATCAATTATTTTCAAACTTCCTTGATTCCGTTAATGAAGAACATCTTCGACTGAAAAAAAACATAAGTATTCCTTGGGCTATAGTACATTGCTGTTATCAACAGCGACGCAATCAATTATGAGTTATTCACGATCGGCCAACTTGCCCCGTCGGCCAACCTGCCCCGGCTTCCCCTACGTATACATATTGCTGTTACCAATAATTTTCTCAATTGTATACACACAAATCACTGACATTTATGTAAATCGTTGTAATACGCTTATTTCCAAAGTTAAATAAATGCAAAATTTTATTACGATTGTTTGAAAAGCATAAGAGATATTATAAAAAATAGATATTATAAAAAATGTTTGTAAAAAAAAAAGAAAGAACAAAATTATATACATTCATACAAAAAAAAATAAAATTATTTTCTCATCGGAGTATTTAATTAAGCGTATATGTACGCTATGGAAATAGTCAAAAAGAGCAAGAAAAATGTTATATTTTTAGAGACAAAAGTGATGAAGTATATGATTAATCGATTAGCTGTAAGAAATGTACACATACATATCGCGATAAAAACAAATGTGATCGCGTTTTTGCGACCAAGAATCTGACACGCATATCAGGCACACAAGCCAATATATAATGTAGGGAAACAGCAATGAATATAAATATATTAAATGTTTATGTTCATATTTAGGTTCAGAAGGAAAAAACTAATGTTAACTTACACATAGCCGCAGGTGCAGTGGAAAAACTACGTTGTGCAGAAATTCTATCAGTGCAAGGAAAGTAATATCTCAAAGCAAATTTAGGTACTGTTATATATAAACGAAACTGTATATTTGTGCTGAAGAAAAATTAAAAAGTCATTAGATGATTTATAGAATTGGTATTATTACTTTTTATTTTATTACCATTAATTTATTATATTTTCCTTAAAAAATCTTATCCACATAGTTACATTCCTACGATAAAAGAATTAATTTTTTCAAATTATTTAATCATATTATCGATTGATTTACAAGGGAAGTACATGACCTCCGGGAAACGGATCTCATCCTAACTTTGGTATGTCTTTTATAATATAAAAATATGAAGAAAGCCAAGTTATCTCTTGCCAATGGCCACTTTTACGGAAGTTATTCGACATCCAATAATAATAGCAGTAAAAATTACTTCCAATTCGATCGCTTATAACTCGGAAACAAATAAAGATAAACAATCAAACCAAAAACCAGAAGAAAGTTGAGTTCAAGTAGATATGGTTTGAAAAAAAAGAAGCTCAAATTGCTTAATTTGAAGCAAAGTTATGAAGAAAATAAGAAATTGAAGATTATTAGGCCAAAAGAAACAATAAATTTTTCATATTAAATTTTGGTTAAAATTTCTTCAATTTCTTATTTTCTTCATAACTCTCAATTCCCCTCAAACTGTAAGTAAAAAGTTTCTGGACATAAAGCTGAATCTTATTTGAATTAGTTTTCCCAACATTTTCTGCAGTTTCATCAACTATATTCGTTTTGTCATTTAGTTGTGTATCATTGGAGATCTTGAAATCAAAGGTATTCTTCTTCCTAATATACTTTTTATAATATAATATAGCCATTACTTTAGTTTTTTTTTCTACCCTACTAAAAAAATTACGTGAGATCTCAAATGATAACTCATAAGTTATCTTATAAGAGATCTCATGCGATTTCACATATGTGATCTCATACGAGATTTCAAGCCAAAACATCATATGATTTGTCATATATGATAAGATCTTTTTTTTATTTAATTTAATGATTAATGTTGCTTTATGGAGCTGTTGATGGAGTTAAGGTAATCGTCGTAATTGCTCAACTTCTGTGCATATAATAAAATTAATTTCATTGTTTTTTAAATATACTTGTTTTCATTATTAGTGCGACGGCTCAGTGATGCTACGAACAAAATTCAAATGTTAAACGTTCAATACATTGACAAGTAGCAAGTAAATTTTATAATTCACCATGCTTAAATACAAAACCTATAATTATTTATGTATATTCAAATGTATTCTTTTTTATATAAACAAAGGTATAGCCTGAAGAGGATGTTAAAAAGTCATCGAAACGTCGCCATCTATAATTAAAAGTATGGTTTATTCAGCAAGATCACAAAATATTTTTATTCCTTTTATTCCTTTAAAATAAATTATGAGTGGATAATAAAGGTACGTCTATATAAATTATGTAATCTCATTTGAAATTAGCGTTAAAAAAATTAATTGTAATAATTTTTATTTTTATTTTTAATTATATAATTATTTATTAATTAGAATTATGTTTTAATATATAATATTACTATTAAAAATGATGGAATAGCATGGAATCTAATGAATTATGAATACACATAAGAGCTTTACTAAAAATGAATATGGATATTTAAATTAGAGTAATTGATAATTACACTTCACTGTTGTAATAGTCATTATTATACGTCAACTATATGAAAAACTCAAACGGATTTGTAATAAAAGTGACTTGTGAGTGTTACAGTAATGGAATCGAAGGTTATTGTTGGCACGTGTAAGGAAAGACAAGTTGAAATAATAGAATTTGTTAACGAGAACTATAAAAGAAAGCATGAAAATTGCGAAGAGGCTCGTGAAGATATTTTTTTTATTGAAAACAATACTGAAACATCAGAAAAAAAAACTTTTTTTGAAAAGAATAGTACAAATATATTAGAGTAAGAGACTCTATTACAGTAAGAGAGACTAATTTAAAGAATTTTAACAAGGTAGACAAAACTCTTAGTCATAATTCCAATAAAAAAGGTTTATATAGTAATGATAATAGAGGACCTTTCGGAGTATGGTGTAAACATATTAAATCTAAGGAATTGTAGTAGTATTGACTTTTTTATTTTTTTAGAAACATGCTCAAACATTTTTAGTACAAAAGGTTATGGCAAAATCATTCATCTTTTTTTGTGTTAATTAATAATTTCGCGATCTTAACAAACTTGCTTTTACTTGATAGATATTTTCAAGGCCTACAAAAAATATTAAAAATTTTTTTCTCTATTATTAATAGTTTTCCGAAAAAACCGATTTTTTTGTAACTTTTCGATTTTTTTTAATGGGAAGCGTATATACAAATATTGTTTGGAAAATTGTTGGGGTAATTCGTGTTATTTCATTCTATATTAAAGTACTTTTTTGTCGACAATATAATTTTTTCATGAAAAAAGTCTAATTTGACTGGACTAAATAATTACAATATGCGATGTATGGTTCGACAAAAATAAGCCAGAGATGACAGCTTTCTTGTAACTATTGAAAAGGGAATCACTTGTACGATTAATAATAAAAATATATGTATTAAGTTATATCCTCTTATATATTGCGTGCTCAGTAGCAAGAGCTCCTATGCAAGGATTAATTAGTATATTACATACCATGGCCAGTAAAATAAGAAATGTCTCAGATCACATGTAATTGTCGGCCGAGGCGAAGCCGAGGTGGACGAACATGTGATCTGAGGCTTTCTTTTTTACTGGCCAAGGTATGTATACTATTTTTCTGCCCGACGTTGCCGGAAAACGGCAACTTCAATTCGCGCAGCGACTGGGAAGTTGCCGCTTTCCGGACGGAGAGCAGAAAAATGGTTGCGGTTGGTGCTTGCATCCAGTAGGTGACTGTAATGAATGTAGAACATTTATCCCGGTTTTTACTTTATTAATTTTTAATAGAAAAAATTTTTTATTACTTACTTGTGAATTTGAAAAAAATATCAAAAACGTAATATAATTTTATAACATAATCTACATAGGTAGAACACCTCAGAGCAAAATCTCATTTCAAAAAATAATTTTGAGGCTGTATGCAGGAGCTCTCATCTCCATCCACCTCTCCTGGAATTTGTTGAGCTGGCCTTCTGTAAATTCCTGCATTAAATAGTAATTTTTCAAACTTCTTACGAAAGGAATCATCTCCCTTAGATTTGGGCTGTTCCCTCTTTGGTTGGGCCTTATTCTTATAATTGTTGCGACGAAAACTCTGGTCATCCCTAGAGGTAGAAGACTTATTATTAACATGGCTTCATCTGTTATTATTATAAGACGTTCTTGAATGTGCAGGTTCTGATTTATTAAAAGATCTCTTGTTTAAGTATGATGGTGTATTTAATCAAGTCTGAGAACCTCCTAATGATTGTATAAGAGATGCTAAATCCTCTTTTGCAAACAAAAATTCTGCGCTAGGTGGTAATTTACGTAAAGCAGCTTGAACACTATTATTATTTATATCGGGCAAAATTCGGTTCCTCCTAGTTTCAATACACTCTGCTCTCTTACCATAGATGATTTGTAAAATTTGTTCAAAATTTTTAGCTATCTGAGACCCTACTCCGAAAGCTGCAGACAAGCGATTAAATAACAACTCGGGATTAAAATCCAATGAATTTGAAAATGCCCAATCAATAATATCTTGTAAATTAGATTTTAATAATTCTTTCTGTTCTAAAACTGCATTTGACAGACCTGCTAAAAGTCGTTCCATTGTCGCAACATGGTCCTTCTTTTTATCAAAATAACAAAGCTCTTCATTTACCTTAAGATCTGTGAATCCAAGAAACGCCGTACAATTTTTTAATGCGGATGAATACCTCACCTCCTTCCAATCAGCTGTTCCAAACCTCTGTAATTTAATTATTACCTCTAAGCGGTCTTTTCTAGCTGGACGGATGATATCGTTTCTCATTTCCGGACGTCCTGAACTCTCCTAAATTCAAACTTCTATCTTGTGAAGGTTTGATTAAAAAATCTTTTTCAGGTTCTATTGACGGACCTGCTTGAGAATACTTCTGAGAAAAAACTACACTGGCTAAAAGATTAATATTTTTTTGTATTTCTTGAATGCGATCGTGATCCTGTAAACGCCGTCTCTTAGATGGAGGTAAACAAGGTGATGATGTCTCGTCATTCTCATCGTTAGAATCGCTCTCATTCGAATAAACACCTTGTTGACGATTACCTGTAGGAATATCTTTATCACTACTTGAATCCACCGTACCACACTCCGACATTTTCCGTATATTGAATTCAGCTTATTAATAAATTGTAAATTGTTGGTTATATTTATTTATTTATTTAATTTAACCAGAAAAGAATTTACATAATAGAAACAAATACATCATGCAAAACTCCCACAGAGATAATAAACCGAGTTATCTGTTGGTGGGACTGGTTACAAAAAGAAAACTTAAAACTAACTTAAATATTAAACTAACATACTAAAATAATAAATGTTTAACAATTATTCAAAGTAATAAAATAGTATACAACTGTAGCTAAAAGTAATTTGTGACGAATACAACAAAAAAAATTTTTTTAATATATATTATTTTTAATCCATTTTTTAATTTTTGATTTCTTATTTTTGGTGCTTAAAATTTTCATATCGTTCGGTAACATATTAAATATGTTTATTGCTTTGATATAACTATTTTTACAACTAATTGTTCTTCTTGTACGAGGTAAAATTAAATTTTTTTTCCTTGTTATGCTGTTAGAAGACATAAAATTGCTTTTTAGAGTTTCGTAATGGAACATTAATGAATCTAGTGTAAAAATCTGTTCAATACTTAGTGGATTATTTTCAATAATAAAATTATTCTTGTTTATAATTTTTAATAATTTTTTCTGCAAACTATGTAATATTTTCAAATAATTATTATATGCACCACCCCAAGCTATTATACCATAACTAATTATACTATTAAATAAAGCATAATATATCATTCTAAGCGTATCCATTAGCAAGTTTATGAAACACAAAAATCAGATATTTTGTTTTATTAACAATATATTCAATGTGTTTACCCCAACTCATTCTAAAGTCAAAAATTACACCTAGGTATTTGGTATACTCAACTCTATTTATGTTAACATTATTTATATGAATATTAAAATTATTAACCTCAGGTACACTATCCGAATAATTTCCAAATGTAATATAAGTTGTTTTTTTAACATTTAAAGACAATTTATTAGTAGCCAACCAATTGAAGATTGCTTCTAATTCGCTATTCATTAAACATTCAACTTCATTCCAATTTTTACCAGTGACAATTATCGCAGTGTCATCTGCATATGAGATAATATTATCTGCTAACATATCATTTACATATAAAATAAATAAAAGTGGTCCCAATATTGTACCTTGTGGAACACGAGTTTTTACTGTCATATTAGAACTAAAAACGTTATCTAATTTAACTCTTTCCCCAATAGACAAAGTTGCACAGGCAAAACTTCGTTACAACTTGCTACACAATTTTTGAAAACAACTTGTGTTAAACTTGCTAACAAGACAATACATAATAGTGACGTGTACCTAAATTTTATGTAAAATTGTTAAAAAAAGTTGCAACAAATAATTACTATAAATTTGCTAACGAATAAGGACGCAGATTTAGATTAATTTGTTATTTAACTCTGCTGCACGAGTTGATATAATTTTGGTATACATTTGCTAAGAAATATATCATAATCTGAGAAATTCTTTTTCAGCAAATTGGTAGCAAAATTAAATCAGTAAATGCTTACATATTGCAGTATATTGTAACAAGATTTGATGATAATTTGTTGCTATTTTGCAATCATGAAAATAATAATTTCAATGTATTTTTTATTCAAGAAAATCTGTGTTTTTGTGAAGTATTTCAAGTTTTGTTACTTTTTTTGAAATTTTAAGAGTCTAACACATTTACTAGTTGTGGCGATGCGACGTGCGATCTAGTTGCACAAAAATAATATAAGTATTTGCTATTATATTTACTTAAAATATTATTTCAACAAAATAAAAGCACATTTGTAGCAATACTTGCTATTTAAAAAGTAATAATTTTATGCAACAATTGACTTTAATTTTATATAAATTACTATATTTTCATGTAAATGATTTGAAGCAAATTTATAATAAATAAAGACTTACATTGACGCAAATTTTGGATAAGCAGGTACAAATTTTTTTTTCAAAGTTGCTGTCAATTTGCAATCATATGTCTATTGGGGTTGTTGTCTATTCGATAAATAACATTTCATGATATCATAAGCACCACCTCTTATTCCATAATTATATAACTTATTCAGTAATATAATATGATCTACCGTATCAAAAGCTTTTGCTAGGTCAAGAAAAGCTATTGCGATTGGTTTGCTCATATCTAAACAATTGTACAGTTTACTACAGTTTACTGTACTACTCTTGCAGAGCATCTTTAGTTCCCTTATTTTTAACAAAACCAAACTGATTTTTTGACAAAATATCACATTTATTTAAAAAATTAATAAATCTTTTATAAATTAGTTTTTCCAAGATTTTTGCTAGATTAGATATTAAATAGATAGGTCTATAGTTTTCTGCATAGTTTTTATCCCAAGCTTTATAAATAGGTACAATTCTCAGGTACAATATTCTTTTTCTCTTTTTTTTGACGTCTTATCGCGGCAAAAATACGATATAGCTTCACTTATAAGGATTTCGTGTATCGATTACTGATTTGAATAAATGAATAACGATAATATATGTACATGGGTGGTTCTCTGTGACATCGAAGGTGAAAGAAATAAATATTGTTATAACTGTGGGAATATGTTTTAGAGGTATCCAGTAGTTCTCCTGAATTTTTTCAGATTTTTTCTGGGCCATTATTTTAAGTTACAGAGAGTCAAAGTTGACATTTTAGCACTTTTTTGCATTATATGCCCATTTTCATGAATTTTTAGCTCCCAGGGGATGCATTTTTCACTAAAAACATAACTATGACTTTTTTTGTAAAATTTTCCGAACTTTTCATTAAAAATACTTTTAAAGACATAAATGTATGCTGTCACACTTTTGTAAGCCATTTGAACCTTAAATAGTGAAAATCAGCAATTCTGCTCCGGACTCTGGTAACCTAATACTGTCTAAAAGATGTCTTTTTATAGTCAGAAACTGCCTAAAAATTTCCAGAGTGGGTCTAAATCATTAAGATCACTTATGTTCAAAATATCCGGGAAAAGTGCCCGAAATATTAATAGAAATGTATATTTGTTGCCTTATAACGATGAATCTAGTAGCATGATCATTGCAAAAAAATTTATGCACTTACCTTGGAATGGTAGAAAAGTATCTCCACTTGTTTCAGTATCCATCTAATCCCCTGTAAGCTGCTAAAAATACAAATATTATTATACAAATGTAAAAAATTAATTTTTAAACATTTATAATGCTGAATTTTTAGTTTTACATCCCTTACAAGAATTATAATACTAATCTGAAGGATTACTATAAAAGTATCAACATTATTATTATTATTATTCAGCAATACATTGTTTAGATTTCACTAACTTGTAACTGTCACGTTATCATATTATTCATTATAATTATATATCCGATTTATTTATATATCTTTTGTATTAAATACGTATATTCATTGTAATAATGATGTTTATATATTTATAGTAATCCTTCAGATTAGTATTATAATTCTTGTAAGGGATGTAAAACTAAAAATTCAGCATTATAAATGTTTAAAAATTAATTTTTTACATTTGTATAATAATATTTGTATTTTTAGCAGCTTACAGGGGATTAGATGGATACTGAAACAAGTGGAGATACTTTTCTACCATTCCAAGGTAAGTGCATAAATTTTTTTGCAATGATCATGCTACTAGATTCATCGTTATAAGGCAACAAATATACATTTCTATTAATATTTCGGGCACTTTTCCCGGATATTTTGACCATAAGTGATCTTAATGATTTAGACCCACTCTGGAAATTTTTAGGCAGTTTCTGACTATAAAAAGACATCTTTTAGACAGTATTAGGTTACCAGAGTCCGGAGCAGAATTGCTGATTTTCACTATTTAAGGTTTAAATGGCTTACAAGAGTGATTTTTAATGAAAAGTTCGGAAAATTTTACAAAAAAAGTCATACTTATGTTTTTAGTGAAAAATGCATCCCCTGGGAGCTAAAAATTCATGAAAATGGGCATATAATGCAAAAAAGTGCTAAAATGTCAACTTTGACTCTCTGTAACTTAAAATAATGGCCCAGAAAAAATCTGAAAAAATTCAGGAGAACTACTGGATACCTCTAAAACATATTCCCACAGTTATAGCAATATTTATTTTTTTCATCTTCGATGTCACAGAGAACCATATATATATATATATATATATATATATATATAATCGTTATTCATTTATTCAAATATATATATAATGAAAATAATATATATATATATATATATATATATATATATATATATATATATATATATATATATATATATATATATATATATATATATATAAAATTAACTAATTATTAATCACTGCTTTTGTAATTTATATAGTAAAAAGAAAGTTCTAACATCAACCGAATAATAATATAATATTTAAATGTTTGACTCTAAATCGCTCGTGCATGTATTTATTATAAAGCATTATATGAATTTTAATCGGTATTTCCGAGCTAATTTGTGTTGCTTAATATTTTTTCAAATGTTGCACAAAATATAATATAATTAATAATAATATAATGATTAATTTAAAAATTTGGAAATATATTGCATCACATTCCGATCAAAGTCAGTAGGGAGGGGTGCAACAACTGGAGTTGACGTGTCCTTTCCATATAGGCTAGGACTTGAAAGATATACGTATCCGAGCATTCTCACTATCAGTTTGCTGTAGCCTGTATAGGTGCCCAGTTTTCCAAGTGTACGCTTATACGTCGATGGTACTGAATATAGGTAACCTCTCTGCTGACAGATAAAATTGCTAATTTAATTTATAACACTGTTACATTTTTAAATGTCATCACAGTTGTTTTAAATTAAGTTGTAATGTAGAAGCATAGTTTTATTAAAAGTAAGTTTTTAAAATATTATAAATAAAGCAATTTTTTATAATAATTTTATATAGGTATCTTTAAACTGAATTAAATAAATATATTTATTATTTATTATTCTAGAAATACATTTAATTTCTATTTGTAAATTAAAATATTCTCTTTGCTATAACTAACAATTTTTATGTATATATACATATATATTGTATTACAGAAAATGTCTGACAAGAAACATCCAGTTTCCGAATTGCAAGAAATAATGGCAAAAAAGAGGGCCACCATTAAGTATGATATAATATGCACAAGGAAATCAAATACAAATTATTTCAATGTAATAGTTGAATGTGATGGTCGTACAGTAAATTCTGGTGGTTACAGTAAAAAGGAGGCAAAATTAAATGGTGCTATAGATATGTTAGCATTATTAAAGGTTTCAGACTCGCCAAATACATCATTTCCAGATTCTAAGATAGAATATAATAAACATAGCCGTTCTCCATCTCCTTCAATAAATTATATAGGTAAATTACAGGTAAGATTATATATACCTATATATTATTTTAATTATTACATTACATTATTATTTTTAATAATATCCAAAGTATTGTACAAAAAACATAAAAAAGTAATCATGTATTTCTAGGAATACGCTATAAGATATAACATTAATCCTACATATATTGATAAAGTAAAAGATGGACCAGATCATAAGCCAATTTTCACATATGTATGTAAACTTAAAGAATTTGAGGAACAAGCTACAGGAATGACAAAAAAAGAAGCTAAGGCAAATGTAGCCAAAAAAATGTTTGAACGTATTTCGGCTAATGCAAAATTAGCACCAATAAGTGATGTCAAAAGTAATGTAGAATCAGAAAAATCTTTTAAAAAAGCAAAAAATATGTATCCAAAAGTAACTAAAACAGGAATTACAGAAAAAACATCAATGGATACTAAATCATTTAATAATTATTATAGAATATTGTTAGATGAAGTTTCTGACAAACAAAAACAATTATTTACTAATGAATTAAAGAGTGTAGTGACAATTTGTAAAGAGTGTAATTTAAACAGTAATTTTAATCCAATCGATTTATTAAAAAGTACTTTCAGTGTTATAAATGTGAAATTAGAAGAATTGAAGCCCAGTGTTAACAAAGAAATATTTGCATGTACTTTACGATTAAAATTAAAACCAGTTATCAGTGAAATTGGTTTTGATAAAAATTTACAAAAGGCTAGAATTAATGCAGTTATGCAAATAGTAAACACAGTTTGCTTATTACTTATTTGAATTGTATCTAATGTCGTAATTCTATGTTAAACAAGTATTGATATAGGAAGAATTCAAAAATTCTTTTCTAATTTTTGTAAGTTACATATTTTATCATTATCACAAGAATTAATTTACATGAGACAATCAAGATTTTTACTGTGTCCGTAAATAGCTCAAACAAATTTACAAGTATTTATTGATGTTATAGTGTTACTGAATTCGTGTATATATATATATTGTGATAACTCTTAATTGTTCTATGAAAAAAATTAATTATTCAATAGTTTTGAAACTGTAAAATTTATAAATTTTACAGTTACATTATTACATAGATTATTTATAAATGTAAATGAATATCGTAATGTGATTTCTATACCTTGTATGCATGTTAAGAAGGTGGCATACCTGATTGTTATCAACTTAATAAAATAAGATAATCCACATACAGCCAAAAGTCGTCTTAAAAAAAGTTCTATTAATAACATTTTTAAAAGCACAGTTGAGTATAAAATACTATATTTTGTTAAATAAAAGTAATAATTATAATTATTATCAATTATCTACACATTAGTTTATTTATTTTATCCTAGTTACACATGTATACATTAAAATTAATTTATTAATTTATTACTCGTCATTACTTTTGATTTCTAAACAATGAGTGTCCTTAAATCGAATATGTCACAAATTATATGTATTCTTATTAAACTTATACTCAAATGCACATCCATTCAAATATACTCAAAAAAATATTGTATAGTTATTAGTTCATCTATCTGTCTACATACTTATCGAAGCGCTGCTGTAGCTGTCTACATGCCTATAAGGCTATATAACCAAGGCTAACACCCCTCATGGCCGGTGGCCAATGGCGTCGCAATATTTACATTCCTCTATATACATCTAATTGTATTACTTCGAATTCGCTAAAGAACATAAGGTAACCAACGAAAATATATGTATATGAGTTGTTAAATAAAATTAATTAAATACACGTATATGTAATATATACACACAAGTTTTTGATTGTCGTCGGAAGTTGTCACGAGAGCCTACCGATAATTATATATTATATCTATATATAGCGTTTTATTTTTTCTTTTGGCTTTGATAATGTATTGACAACACGTTTGGATATGTTTATAATAATATATAATTAGTGAAAACGTGTATCGGTGTGTGTTTGCGTAGACGTATTAGGAAAGACCGAAAAGTCAGCTGATGGCGACAGTTTATTGCGAAGGTAAGGAGAAAAAAATACATTTTTTTTTATTACGGTTATTGCACCTTGTTTATTCCAAACAAAACGACTTATTGACTTTATTGGCTTTTCGAATATCACTTTTTCTGATGAATTGTCGATTTGTATTTGTCATTTTGTTAAAAATATGTGTAGAATTGACAAAGAGGATAGACCATATTCTTTGGAATTGATCAGGTTAAAAGAGTATATGTATATCTCTCTCTCTCTCTCTCTCTCTCTCTCTATACACATTTAGTGCATTCTATACTTTGTATGTGTGAGACAGAAAAGTATGACAGAATGTTAATTTTTGTTGTTTATATGCATACACCAATGAATACATAGAATATGTTAACAATTAATTGTGTGCATTGTCAAGAATGATGTAAAGTACATTGCAATTACAAGTATTATAATGTTGTATACAAAAGTGAAAGTTTATGTTATACTTTCTATAATTTTCAAGATACTATTATGCGTTTGTCTCTTACAGGCTGTAAATTAACGATGATTCACATTATAATTTTTTTGTTATAAATCATAGAAAAATACTGTATAGTATCGTAATAAATATAAAAAATTTTTATTTAACAGGAAGTACAATTTAGATTATTATTATCCACACAACCACATGAATTAAGATTGGTGTTCTACAATGAGTTCTCATCATCGTTTAAACCCATCTTCAGGAGAAATAGAACATACAAGTTTTTTATCCGAAGATATCAGTGCATTGTATTTATCTGATGATTATTCAGATATAACACTGGTAGTAAATGGCCAAAGATTTAATGGTCATAAAGTCATACTTGCTGCTAGAAGTGAATATTTTCGAGCGCTTTTGTTTGGTGGATTAAAAGAATCAACGCAAACGGAAATTGAATTAAAAGAACCTACATTACCAGCTTTCAAAGGATTATTAAAGTACATTTATACAGGTCATATATCTTTAGCTAATCAAAAAGAAGAGGTAATATTTTATTTAATATTTTACATTATATTTTTTACATTTTTAAAACAACTTTTTCATTAATATCTTAATTTGTTATTATTTCAGATTATTTTGGATATACTAGGTCTAGCTCATCAGTATGTATTTGTGGAATTAGAAGCAGCAGTTTCTGATTATTTAAAAGAAATTCTTAACGTAAGGAATGTTTGCATCATATTTGATGCTGCACGTTTGTATCGTCTTGAGTTTCTAATGAAGGTAAGTTATTTATGTATAAAATAAAATCTTTATACAGTTCAATATTGTTAATTTTATTCATTAATTGTATAGATGTGTTACGAATTCATGGATAAACATACATTAGAACTCATAAAAAATGAAAGTTTTCTACAACTTAGCTCAAGTGCACTGATTGATCTCTTAGCTCGAGATTCTTTTTATGCATCTGAAATCGACATTTTTTTAGCTGTTCAGTCATGGGTTAAAGCAAATCCAGGGATCGATAGTGATGAAGTTTTAAGTAAGATTTAATATTCAGTAGGTTTCATGTTTTTAACATTATTTAAATTATTTTTAATATTATATTACAGAACAAGTAAGATTAAGCTTGATATCGGTCTCGGATTTACTAAATATAGTTAGACCAACATCTTTAGTATCTCCAGAAGCTATATTGGATGCAATTGCAGCTAACACACAAACAAGAAATTTAAATTTAAATCATAGAGGGCTTCTTCTCATTGATGAAAATATAGCTCAGCCACATCATGGTGCTCAAGTATTACAAGGAGAATTACCAAATTATCTTTTGGATGGTGAAACTGAAAATTATGATATGGAGCATGGGTAAATACTTATTTAAATTTAATATCCACATAGTAAATATAATTTGTATCTTTTATTTTAAAAAATTATTTTAGATATACAAGACATGCTATAACTGATTCAGCAGAACACTGTATACTAATTAAACTTGGAAAAAAATGTATTATAAATTACATGAAAATGTTGTTATGGGATAAAGATTCGCGATCGTATTCATATTATATCGAGGTAAGGAATAATTAAAAATATTTAGTTTTAAATTATTAATTTATTTATTTACATTTATTTATATTTATTTTGTATTTATATGTATATGTAGGTATCTGTAGATGAAAAGGATTGGGTAAAAGTTATAGATCATACACAATATTATTGCAGAAGTTGGCAATACTTATATTTTGAGCCAAGAGTTGTTTTGTACATTCGTATCATTGGAACAAATAACACTGTAAATAAAGTAAGTTAATTTAATTTAACATTGTAGAATAATCTTAACATTTTAATAAATATAATAATGGTTGAAATTAATTAGGTATTCCATGTAGTAAGTTTTGAAGCTTATTACACGCATCACAATGAGAAACTAATGAATGGTATAATTGTACCTACTCAAAATGTGGCAACAATGGAAAAAAGTGCTTGCGTAACTGAAGGTGTCAGCCGGTATATACATATATTTGCATTATTTTGTGATGTATTTAAGTTTATACATTAATATAAAATATACTATTTTATTTTATTACAGATCTCGTACTACTTTGTTAAATGGAGATTCGCAAAATTACGATTGGGATCGAGGTTACACATGTCATCAGCTTAATTCTGGTTGCATCCAAATCCAACTTGGACAACCATACATGATTGATTCCATGCGGTAAGTATTAATAATGTTTTTCTTATATATTTTGAGATGTCTATAATTTATTCCAATGCGTTCTTTCTGTTGAAGTATTTAAATTCTAATTAAAGAATTTGTTTTGTGTTGAATATTAGTCAACTATTCTAAACATACAAATCAAATTATAATTAAACTTTCTTATCTAATGAATCTAATGTTTACTAGTAAGTAAATATTAAAAAATTATTTTTCAGATTGTTATTGTGGGATTGTGATGACAGATCTTATTGTTATTATATACAAGTATCTGGAAATTTAAAGAACTGGGAGTTAGTAGTGGATAAAACAAGAGAATCTTGTCGTTCTTGGCAAACTCTACGTTTCACACCACCAAGACCTATTGTATTTATACGTATTGTTGGAACACATAACACAGCTAATGAGGTAAACGTATTTATTTACATAAGTTTAAATAACTATAATATTAATTTGGTTTACATTTTTTAATCTAAATTTTGTTTTAGGTGTTTCACTGTGTACATTTTGAATGCCCAGCTCAAATTAATGACATGAAGTCACCTGGATCCGTACGTCTGAAGGAGCTACCAAGTAATGATGATTGCGAACAACCTCCTCCACCATCACCTTTACCTCCACCTCCACCAGAAACTGCTACTGAAGCAGTTAACATCGATCATGAAGATAATGAATCTGTAGATGATTACAGAGTTGTAGAAGGTTTACTTAATTAACATAAAAATGTAACTAACATATTTATGCGCTCTACACAAGCTTTAGTATAGAGTCAACTACATTAATTATCATTATTTTCTAGAAAATACTATATTTTTCTTTTTTTTATTACGTAAATTTCATAAAAGAAAGCCTTAGTTGTTTGTTTATTTAATAATTGCGATATAATAGCTGTCTAACAATAATTTATTGAATTACAAAAATGGCCTTTATTTTGATGCTTAAAAAAAATTTGCATACTCCGGTTCGTCAGTTCTATTGTTATTTATATGATTTTTATATAGAAGAAACAATGAATGCATTCAAAGGTTAATATAAATTATATTCGAATAATTTTACATATAAAATACATATTTGAAACAAATTTTAATTTTGTTTATTGCAAATATTATAAATTTAATGTAGTTTTCTCTAACAAGAGATAAGTATAGAAAAAAAGACTGGTTGCAGTATATAAACTACATCTGTTACAATTAAGTTTGTTTATGTTTAAAATTTTTAATGCGTTTTTCATTTAAATTGTATACAAGTTTTGAGTATACGAAAATAATATAAATATAATTTATTTTTGTAATGCTTTGTATTAGATGTATTTATATTAATGAGGCATACTTGTGATATTGGTATAATTAAATCCAGGCATAATTTGCATGGTGGCTATCTACAATTTAACTTTATAATTTAAATATTATGAAACAATTGTACATGTTAACAAAACAGTATATTTAGGAAAAGGCTCTAAAAATATATAATAATTGTAATTTATTTTTAATTGATATCCAGTATTAAGTACTTAAAATAATTCAGTACTTCAAACAATAAAAGAAATTGTTAATTTAGGATGTATTATATTTCGAAGTTCGTAGCTGCCATGTAACTAATAATTTAATTTGAGATTATATTGCCCAGTTATATGATGAAACAATCGTGAACAATGTAATTATGTGATTATTAGTGAAATAACAATTTCAATTATACAAAATTCCAATATATATATATAAAGCAAAGATAGATTTTCATTGCAACGCATGAGATGCTTTGTATATATTTTCGTATAAATTTGTAAATATTTTGTATCTATTTAGAAAGTACAAATAGTTATTTTATCTATTAAACAGTAAGACTAAACGTTTTATTATTTGGTGAGTTTTAAAATCGGTTAATGTATAAATATGAATTTGTGAGAAAAAAAAAGAAATAAAAATATTTCACGAATAAAATTAAAACCGGATGCGCGCGTTTATGTTAGCGCTACGGATGTAATTTCCTAAAATCCAATCTATGTAAATGTATTACTACCAATTTCTAAATAATTGATTTATGTTTCGTTAAATTGTACTATCTATTGTCTATTAATATTTAGAAATTTGAATATTCTGTATTAAGGGGATGTCGAACTTAGAATATGGTCATCTTTTAGATATTTTTTATAAACAAATGAATGAATTTTTGATAAAAGTGAAAACATCAGGCTTTTTCTTACGTTTTAAGCTATCCGTATGAATATTGTTCAAATTTTTAATTAAATATTTTCGATATAATTTTCGGGTTGAAATGTGCAGATTCTTGTAATTTGGGTTCGACATCCCGTCAAAGTAGATTAATAATTACGATGTACAATGTAAACTATCATAGTTGGAAATCTACAAATTTTATATTTTTCTTTTACAAATTTATAAAGCTCATCTGTTTTTGTACAATTGTAAGGAGGAGTACGACTATATTATTATCATTATATATGAAAAAGCAATTTTCAAATATAGATAAAATTGCAGTAATCGACTGGAAGACTATTTTGAAAAAAAAGTAAGAGAATGTAGTGTATCAATGAATATTGAAATTAGTGACCAATTTTATAAAACATCTCTTTGTACGTATACAATTATTTTCTAGTCTTACTATATTTATATACGAAAATCGAATTGATTGAGTTTTAACATTGTAAAGTAGTTGTAAACGTTTAAAGCTGGTCTACTTATATGGTTAATATAAATTTTTATTCCAAGCAAATGTAATATACAGTTCTTTTTAAAATTTCCCTTCATAACACGTAAAAAAGGAAGCTGCCAACGAATGTATGCAAATTTGCTTGTGAAGAATGATGAATGGAACCTAACGGTCGAAAAGTAAGTGAAAAAATATGCGAGTTCACAAAAAATTGATCTTAAGTACCGGAAACCCTTTGAATTAATGCGTTGAAGTTTTCAACCCATAAACTAATAAAATTGTTAAATAAAACAAAAATGGACATGGACGGCAGTGCTTTATGTTCAAGATCTTGATGCTGATCGATTACCCTCTAAAAAACGTATAAGAAAAACCTTAATTTGAACCAGCGCTGTACATTTATTAGGAAACAAAGAAATTTCCTTTTTTGCTAATTCAACAGTTAAAAATGTAAAGATCATTTTACCAGATAAACGAAAGAGAAAATAATTATAAAAATATCCATGATTTAAGTAAGGTTCTTATATTGTAGTCTGAGGACTTGATCGGTCTGATTTTCAAATAAAAAGCAAGAACCCTGCATGATTTCTTTATAATAAAGTTTTAAATAATAGCTAATTATTTATAAATTGTAATGAAATAAAAGTAATATAGGTTGCCAAAGAATAGTAGAACGAAATCTAGTATATATCCGCATAATTGAAAATTTAACGTTGCCAAACGTACGCGTCCAGAGGAACGACATAAGTTCACAAAAAAGTATTATTTCACTAATAGTATCATTCGAAGTGCACTTAATAATGAAAATGATCAATATTATAGATAGCAAACACATTTTATATGGCTTATAACGGCATTATAAGCCAAATATTACTGCTCTCTTATATGTGAGCCCTGCGATATACAGATACGGCCCGCTATGTCGGATAGACACCTTGAATGTTACACATTATCGATAAATAGTTTATATAAAATTTATTTACAAAATAATTTTTTTTTAATATAATTTTTCGTTGTTTCCTTCAATACATTTTACAGGCATTATAGGTAACGTAATACGTATCGGGTAAGGTGTTGTGTAATTACTAAATTTAGTATACATATATATGTACGCATTTAACGTTTCTAATCTAATTTAATACAACGAGTTGTTTGTCGAAGGAGAGCAACATTCTATTTAATGGTATAAAATACAAAATTTTGCACCAAATAAACCGCGGTGTCTCCAAAAAAAATGTAAAAATTTTTTCTCTAGCTTATTTATTACAATAGCTACAGATTAATTACATTAAAATTTTACGAAGTGTAAATGTTTGTACATATTTTTACATATCTAACTTTTCTACACATGTTTTCTAAAATCTTATAAAATTTTTATCGAGTTTTTATAAATTTAAATATTTAGATATTTAGATATTTATTAAACCAGAAAAAAATTACAAACATTTGGCAATGCTGTAACTCCTACAGAGATAAAACATGTTTATCTGTGCGCAGGTCTGGCATACTCAAAACTATTTAAGACTATATGTTATAATACTAGACTTATAACTAAAGTTTAAGCTAACTTTAAGCTTACTTAAATAAAACTCAAAATAAATAAAAGTAGTGAAACCATCACCACATGAAGTATAACTAGTATACTTGACAGTGTGAATTACCCACTACCAATATTTGATTAACATATGGCTCTAGCTGTCGTAAAGCTCTCAGTTGATACATTTCGGTCTCTCGCAAATATAATCTAGCCGGACAAGTAAGTCCTACCGCACAAGTAACTCTAAAGTGGGTAAACATTTCTTTATAACTACTAGATCCTTATAAGAAGGTTGTTGTTTTAGAGGGTAAACAGAATTTGTAAAAATTTGCTTTCCTCTTATTAATCTATTAAAATAAAAAATTGCTTTATTACATCCAATGTAGTTAAGGTCACCGTAAGACATACGAATGGCATTATGTTATAGAACCTTTTTTTCTGTAAAATTATCAACTTTCATTCTTTTACTATTTTCATTCGCTATAGTGTCTATTTTAAAAAAAATGTTTCAATAGGTAAATATTTTTCTTTTACATTTATTTCTTTTTTCAAGCTTACTGATTCTTTCACAAATTTTATGTATTCAAAATCTGAAGCACAGTTTATTCTATCGCATTCGTTGTCTTTTACAAAATTGGTGTCTTTTTAACTTTTAGACGTATGATAGATGTTTTAAGCCTCTCCACACTTCTTACTATCCGCTCCGAATTTACACGTATTTTTTATTTCATTAGCTAATTCAATTATATTGTTTAAATTGGTTTCATCCATTTTATTAATCATTTTATTCCAAATATATTTTGAAATACGCCGGTGTGATCTATTGTTATTAAAAAACATAAGTTATTTGCACAAATATATATTCTAGTATCAAGAATTTTGTACAGATTTTGTTAAATATATAAACACATTTTCTTATCTATTAGTTTTATCTTTGTTATTCAGTATGTATAAAAATCACTTATTTTTAATGTTATTGTGACGATTCTTATTTTCTCTTCATTTTCAGATAATGCAACTATCCTTTTAACGTGTATGACATTATCCTTTATTAGGTAAAGCATAATGAAAATAACCACCCTTCGAGAGTTTTCTCGTCCATCCTTCTAATTAAATTATATCCTGACATATTCTCCAACAAAAATGTACGAGGCAAAAGAATTTCACTCAATAACGTTCAAACTGATCAGACGTTATCATCTCAGTGTTGCGCACGTTGAGGAATCGTCGTACCTTTTATCAAATATATAATTTTCATTTGTAAATAAAATTGTCATCATTTAAGGATATATTACATACAAAGGTAAGTTATCATTTTTATTATAAAACACTTTGTTATTAAATTATAATAATCGCGTGAAACATGTTCTGCACGTAAAAATTTAGATTTTCTTCATTAACACAGAATCAGTTTAAAATGCATACAATGAGGAAAATGGTTTAGTAAAACTAACTATATTTTCTAATATATATTAACCCTTAGAGGGCTGGACGCCTGTAGGCGTCATATGTTTTTTCATTAATTAAGATGGGTCTTTGAGGATTATTTAGGTCTCTAAAGCGGAAGTAATATGGTGAATACCATACTGAGTGTTTTTTTAAAACTTTCCACATGAATATCTCAGAAATCGCGGCGCAAATCCCAGCTTCCTAAGGGCTAATATGTTTATAGTAATGTTTACAAAAATTATAATGAATATATATTTATTACAAGAATCCAAGTGAGAATCTGGTTGTTTTTTTGCTCAACAAGATCTATTTCCCTCTATTTATATAAAAAAAAATCACAAATTTGGGCAATTAAGAAAATATAAAATTTTTTTTTTATTTTTCAATTTAACAAGCTAGCATTTTTGTAGCATTTTTTGTAAAAATTTTGTAAAAAATAAATTTTTTTTGGAAAATTTTAACAAGATAAAATCATTTTAACTAAAGTTATGTAGAAAAATGTGCTGGGTACCAAACGCTCCTCGTAATACATCAATTTTGGATTTATTTGAAATTGTTGATGATTATTCTTTCAAGTGATTGTAAACTTTACACAAACTTTTTTTAATTAAACAGTTTTTAGTTTATTAAAAAACAATATATTATTAAAGAATTAATTTTTTAATGCAAAAATAACAATGTTTTATATAAATTTTATTTTTTAATAAATTATTTTTTATTTAATAAACATGATAAAACTGTTTAAATAAAAAAAATCTGTGTAAAGTTTACAATTACTTGAAAGAATAATCGCCTAAAATTTTAAATAAATTCAAAAATTGATGTGCTACAAGGAACATTTGGCGCCAAACACTAATTTTGATACATTTTTCTGTATAACTTTGGTTAAAATAATTTTATCTTGTTAAAAATTTTCAGGAAAATTTATATTTTTATTGCAAATGCGCCAAAAGATTGTAGCTTGTTAAATTGAAAAACAAAACAAAAATAAATCATAAAGATGAAAATAGAAAAAATCTCTACCTTTATAAAAGAAAATATCGAATAAATTCAAATTGTTACTCTCTCGTTTTATCTTATTATATAAAAGATTCATAATTAAAGCAAGGATCTGAAAAAATGGAACTGCAAGAAACATCGCTATCAACAGGAATACCGCAAGCATCGCAGAATATTGACATTATTGAAGAAGGTATTATTACTATAACTATTAATCGTTTTATAAATTTCTACGATGTGTAGTAAAATCGGATAAAAATGAATAATTATTTTGCAGAGCCACAACCGAAAATCCGTTTCGGTGCAAATCGTCAGGTAACCAAATGTCCTTATTGCAAGGCAAAAATGACGACTCGAGTTATATCATGCCCGACGCTCAAGACGCATCTTATCGCTGTATTATGCTGCATGATATGGTAAAAATAATAGTAATCTTTGTACTGAAAAAAATAGTTATCATATATATATACACACTATCACTCAAAAGGTTGGGTTCATTAAATTAGAAATATATGTTATGTAACATAAATGTTTCTTTCCATAAAAGCTTCCGTAACTTCCTTGAAAATGATCATTGATATAACATTTAATAAAACCCAATCGAAAGCTCTTTAAAAGAATCTTTAATTTTCGTAAAACTTCGTAAATAATTAATTAAACGCTTTTTGAATTACCTATCGAATAAATATGAAGAACAATTTTCGCTTGAAAGGTATATTTTATATATACATGAAGGTTGTTGGAATTTACTGAGCAATAAAAACCAAAAATTTAATTAACGATATTTCGATAGCATTTCACCATCCTCATCAAGTTGTACCTTTATCATCAGATAATGTATAATACCTTTCTAATATATAGTCTCCAACAGGTTTCCGTAGCATCATTTGGGCTAAAAATATTAAATTTCGAATTCTGGTCAATTTTTAATTTTAGTGATCCCAAACTTTTAACGGAAAGTGTATATATATATATATTGCGTATTTAATTGTTAACATTTTGTGTAGCTTTTGGCCGTGTGTCCCTTACGTTTACTGCATCGACGCATTTTTGGAGCACAAGCATTTCTGTACCAAATGTTCCCAATACATAGGGCACAGTAAACTTTTTAACAGTAGCAAACGTAAGTGAATATTACGAATTAGTGCGATGATAGTTTATATTTTCTACAACTTATGTGACTTGTATGAGAAATAAAATTTTTAATATTATCAATAATAATGTCTTTAATATTAATAATATTATAGTGTATATCGTATATATTGTACGTTTTGAATCATAATTATTATATCACATTATTTGTATCAAATTCGTTAACATATAAATGTATAAATAACAACAGATAAAAATTGTATGTTGACAGGGGGTACATGTTCAATTGATTATTTATTCAATCCTTATTGTTTATTTCTTATTATGCATTTAAAGGTAATCTAAGCTATAGGAATAACACATTTTATTGTTGAAGTAAAAGATATAATTGAGAACTATGTAAATTTTTATTGTTTGTACAATTACAGCAATTACAAATTGAAGCTATTGACCTCTTCTACGTTTCGTTTGATATTTCATTATACATGTATCTTTCAAGCATTAATTTAGAATTATCTTTTATATTATATTATCTTGACACATATATCGTTTTCGTTAAGCTTATTACAGATAATTGAAAATATTAGTAAACAGTTTTATATACAACCATTCAGTCTGCGTGAAGTACCAATACCGTTCGACTCATTTTCTTCAACATTCTTATTTATTGGACGTTTTCCGATACTAAGTTTTTTATCTATTTCCAAATGTATTCCAAGTTTGCCAGAATCAGGCCAAGTTATACCTAGGACAGGATCCGCAATGCTATTCGGAGTTGGATTTCTAAAAATTAACGTACAACTTATTTTACAATGGATCCTACATTATAAATAATATAGACGTTAAGGGGATGTGACACCCAAATTGCAGAGACCTACCTAGAAAATCTCTAAAATTTTTAAACCTAATTGTAATAAATATAATAAATATTGTAAATTATAAATTATAATATTATTATAATAATATTATACATTATAAAATTTGAAAAATAGTCACAGATAATTTTCATCGTTAGAGAACGGTTTTTTCGATAAATTGAATTTCTCGTTAGTAAATATAAATCATTTTTCTATCTTTTGGGATTTGCATATCCGGTTAATATTTCGAATAAGTAGCATTATAAAATAGAGAGTTACCCATATTTAGCAAAATTTGTGAAGAGTCGAACGCATCTGTCTACCGTGTTTTGAACTACCGGATCATCGAGTGGCATTCCTCCAGAGGCGATGTAAAATAAGTAAGGTAAATCTTCTAAATGTCCTACGCCTAAAACAATTATCAGTGGATGCATTTATTTGACGGTTATGTTAAGCGTTACTAATTTTGTATGTTTTTAAAAATTTAAGTTTTTATTTATATATATATGAAATAGGTTTTAATAATAAATCATTAAAAATTAAGCTTTTAACGAACTTTAATTTACGAATAAATTGTAAGCTTTCATAGGAAGGGGATTGATCTAAAATTGAACGGAATAGTACCATTCTGTGACTTAAAAAATTCTTCCTAGTTTTAGATTTTATATCAACAAGACCTACTAGAGATGAAGATATATGTTGGCCTTTTCAAAAAATGCCGAAGGAAAAGAGGATTTATATTTATATTATATTTATATACAAAATAAAAAATTTTTGTTCTATTAAAAAATATAGGTTCATAAAATATACATGATATTAAATATTAAAAAAACAATAGGTTGAAACGTCAACTCATACATTACATTGATTTAAGATTATTATTAAAGATTTTCAATTCAATCTTTTGATCAATTTTTGAACGGCGATGATGAGAAATTTATTTAAAGTAAAATTACTTCAATTACCAATATATACATTATTTTCCTTTAGCTATTTCGAAAAATTCACAGATCTTTGTTCATTACACATAACGTCGGTGCATGGCTTAATATTTTGGGGTAAATGCCTTTAGTTTCAAGTGAATTAATTTATTTCATGAGGTCTAGACCCTCATTTTTTTAATAAAGGTAAATTTATTGTAGATATGACATAAAAACATGGATGACAAATTTTATATAGTTATCACATTGTTAAAGAGGTGTAATAGTCAAATTTGACCGACCGGTTCAACGAATCCGAAAAATCTATTTTAATAATAAATAAATATGTTAAATTATAAAAAACTAATAATAAGACATCATTGGCCTTCGTTTTAGTATTATTTAAATTACGTAACAAATTCATTCATAACCGTCTGTGAATGGATATCTGATTCTTACATCTATGACAAAAAAATAAGAATCCAGTGTCATTTCGATGTTATTTTTGAATGCATTGATATTATTATATCAAATTTATAGCAGAGTTTTTATTATTCATAAGTTTTTTAATTAATTATGATGTAAAACGATTTATCAATACCGATACATCTACCCAACATTGGTATCCAACTTGAATCATCATTGATACTTAACACTACTCCAAGATTGATACCAATTTTTGAACCAAAATTGATATCCATTATTGTTGGTCCAATATTGATATTAAACGTTGCATCGATTTTGAGGTTTCACAGTACATTTCGCGATGATAAATTATAAGGCAATTTCGTGCAACGATCGTGTCGGACAATAATACAAAAAGAAGGAAAATTATTAAAAAATTATTAATATTATTAAAAGAGATTTTTCCTTATTTATATAGGTGGTTTGCGCAAACGAATACATATTTTTACTAAGTTATTTCGAAATGCTCGTGTATACTCATTTTCCCCGAGCACGGTCCTGCATAATTTTACTAGGAAAATTATAAATTAAATATTAAATTATAATATTATGTATGCTGGATATTTCATTCAAATCTTTTACGTACGTACAAAAAGTTAGTAGCTATATAAGTACATTCTTATCGATACGTTCACTTCCAAGAAAACTTGGGACAATATCGTTCGAAAATTTAATTTATAGCCTTGCATGCTTGAATATAAATTAATGATAATTTATTTATTTTTATTATTAGATTGATTTTCCTACTTAGATATATAAAATTATATCCCAATAATTGATGAAATGCGAAAATTTTACCTGTGACTGAAATGTTACTCGGAGGTGCTCCATAATATGGAGTATCTTCAAAAGAAAATTGATAATAATATATTGGATGATCATTGTGATGTTGCATTAGCCTTTGTTTTGTATCGATTCCAAGGACGAAAGTCACATCCGAAAAGTACTGAAATATGTATATAAATTTTATGGTTACATACTCGATTAAGAATATAACAATTAAGCGATTAAAAAAATTTACCTGGAGTATATCTTTAACAGTTTCATTTGAGAGACTCGATAAATCACTCTGGTTAATTAGTGGTTGCATTAGAGGATTATCGGTAATACTCGTTAAATTTGGCAAGGATGCTACACCCTGTATTACATTGTTCGACGTGTCAATTGCTGCGAAATGTAATAACGAAAATGTGTTTTCTAATCAAATAATTTGATCGTTCGGCGATACGTATATATATATGATTTAAACATTTTTTTCGGTCTTTCCGAACCATAGTTTGATTTTAAATTAACAATAATAATTAAATAATAATTATTTTAAATTAAATATATACAAATTAATAGTGGGCGAAGAGTAAAGAAGAACCCGTTTTAATTAATATATCAAACAATGGCTTGGAAAGACCGAAAAAATTAAAATTTTGTATTTTCTAATTTTATTAACCTGGTTATCGTTATATACTCACAATGCAATATTGCTTCAGCTTCGAGAGAAGTAAAACCAAGTATGTGAGGAGCTTTTTTAAATTCACCGGCACTGAACTTGTCTACGGCACATTTGGATATAAATTTCTCTTCGTCTTTGGCCACATTAACATTTTCAATACTTGGTCGGAATGGAACCTGTAATATATCATTAACAAAAATCACATCGATAAAAATGATAGCTTACATAAAATTCACGTGTTAGAATTATTAAATCATTACATGTTATATTAATTATATAAGTTCATTGTCATGATTCTAATATAAACGATCTTTTTCTTCGATGTATAGATAATAGTACCTTGGTAAAAATTAATTCCATTCTTTAAGTATGTAGCAATCATGTTGAATAGACATAGGTAAAAACAAATTTTCTCGTTGATTTCGCCGATTTATTAAAATGAAATCAGATACTTATTATCATTATCAATTTATAAGTTATTTTTACAAAAATGAGTTTCATCGAGCCAAAACAAAAAAGAAAACTGGAAAGATTGTTTCATCGGTAAAAACAACAAGAAATGTACGTTATTAGAGAACGGGTATATGGTAGAAATTTTTATCACCTCGTATATGTTAATGTTTTATTAGTAATGTTACTCCGAACGCTAACAATATCCTTCTTATAAATTTTTATGATGTAGAATAAAATTCTTATATAATTTCTTTATTAGATGAACTAAATTTTAAATTCAACTATTAAAAAGTAATATTTTGTGTATGATTTTGTAACAATATTAATTAAATATTCAATTGAAATTTGATGTTTCTTATAAGCAAAACCTAGCATGTTGAATAAGGGAAAATAGTAAAAAAATGTAGAGTAACCCTTGATTTTCAGTCAGAATAACCCATTTTACCATCCAGAATATCAAAATTGAACGAAAAGCTATGTGTTTTACATTATTGATAATAATATCCACTAATAATTCAATATTCCATCATTAAGTTATTCACAGCATCTTTTTCCTTGTTTTTTCGTATTCAATAACATGAAATAGCATACAATAATAATAGAAATAGCATAAAATAGCGTCGGTATGACCTTCGTCGTTGATTAGCACAAAATTGGGAGCATAAAAAAACAACATTAAGTATAATAAAAAAAATTACAAAAAAAATTTTTTTTCGTAATACTTTTTTCTATTGAGACAGGGTAGATATTTTTACCACTTAAGAAGTTGGAAATTTGTTTTTAGTAGCTCGATGACGATTTATGACAATTGAGGAGGAGAAAATTTACACTCGATTTCAACTAAAAATTTCCCACCCTTTAAGAGTTAATTATCGAGTGTCCAATCCGATTTGATAGGAAATTTATAGTTTAGAGTTCTTGAGCTTTAGATACTGAATAAACATAAATTCGAAGTTATGCTCATTCCATTTAACGGAATGTCATAATGAAAAAATCATTCATCTACTACGATATACTACTTCTTATACTTTTGCTACTAGAGTTTTAAATTCTAATTAAATAATTATGTTGAATACTACAAAATACATACAACGTTTATCTCTCGAGTTTTCAATATAATATCTGATGCTGAAGCTTTGTAGAGAGTTCTTAGTACTTCGTCTTTACAGCTTGTGTTAGCACCTAACTTCGCAGCAAGTGTGAAAGCGTGCTTCACTGCTTCCGAACGGGATTCCGAAGCCCAGTACAGGCACAAAGCTGATCCACTCATCGCGATCGATCTATGGAACAATCCTATTAAGAGTATAGCGTATTACGTTTATATGTAATATGTATATTGTGATTGTTTTCCGTTGAACCAATGCAAACGTTTACCAGATGACATCTCGGACAAGACGTGATAATCAACCGACGCTCCACCAGCACTTTGACCGAATATCGTTATGCGGTTTGGATCACCACCGAAATTTTTAATGTTTTCGTTAACCCACTTGAGAGCTAAATTTTGATCTTTCAAACCGGCATTGCCAGTAGCGTTGTCGTGATCCAAATTTAAAAATCCTACAAAAATATACGAAAGATATATCAATTAAGGAATTGCAAAAACATAGGGTTGGGTAAGCAGTCGCCAATTTACTCATTTTCAAATACTTTTTCATTATTTGAGTGAAAAGCTTAAAAAAACAAGTCGACTCGCATAACAACATTGTATATGGTATAACAAAATAGTTATACGAAATAACGCTAAATGATAAAGTGTTCGAAAATCTGTTTGATATCGAATACTATTTCGAATACTTTTTTTATGTAGCGTTAATTGGTATATGAGCAAATCCACGGAACCTTTGATTTTCATTTGAAAATTTTTTTTTTTTTTTTGGGAGGCACATTGATTTTAATGGAGATTTCTACTTCTTTAGAGGTTAAATAGTAGGAAAATATGAGGGCCCCTATTTCTTTTCAAGACTTATCTAAGAAATTGACGATTAAAATATTGATGAGGGGTATCATAGGATAAATTATAAAAAATCACTTCGTAAATAAACAGAACATTTTTTATTCTATAATTTATGAATAAACAACATAATTAAGACTCTTATTTAACAAAAATTGAAATATCTAACAACAATTTTTCATATAAAAGGATGTTTTCAAGTGCCGTTACAGTACTGTAATTTTCTTTTCCTAGTAACAATGGTTTTTTTTGTTTGAGTACTTGTAACAGGAATTTCATTTTTTCCTCCATAAATCTTCCAACTTGAAGGTTTCAATTGGTAATGAGTACATGGCAAATTATTTGAAACATTCATTACATGATAAATAATTTTCTTTTCGTGAAAAAATCTTCGGGCTCCGACTTCACGTACCCGTGCACCAACTATACACGAAACAGTGGGAAGATCGCGCCTTCCAGATTCGTAACTCCGGCATCCGATTTTCGAGCTTCTCCTGCCCGACAGCCGTATGAGTGAGATCCGACGGTATACGTGAAGAGTGCGTTCGTAATCGTCGCCGAGTCCGCGTTTGTCGTTATTCGATCGCAAACCACTAAATCACCTCTAACTTGTATTCTACTGCATATTTTGACCTCAAATTTTGTACACATCTCCTTTAACATATTTTGAATAATACTGTAGTTTTAATTTGTCGTTTTTTAAAACTTCCTCACTCACTTTTTTTCAATTAAGAAATTAGTAGTGTATTAAAAAATATTTTTTGTTTATAATTTTTTTCATGTGTTTGATAATACTTTAGACATTTTGTAATGATACAATAAGGAACTAGTACTAGTAATGTATAATCTGGAAATTTTTTAAAAGGTTTCGTTAATTAGATTCTGAGTTACGGCGAGTTCAAAATAAAATATTTTTTTTAATTGGCCGAGTCGGTGCGTCGAGACTCGCATAGTAGTGGTCCCTTCATTTCGGGCAGTTTCTGCTCGAAAAGTCGTACTTCTGCTGCGCGAAAGTAACGTAGTGCTTGTGCACGGCGCATTGTATAGTCGGTGCCCGGACATTTTTTCAGTGTATACTTCTCTTTAATGGTAAACAAACTACTTGCGTAAGGCTGACTGAATGATATGTGTGTATGTGTGCGCGCGCGCGGGTGTGTGTGTGTGTGTGTGTGTGTGTGTGTGTGTGTGTGTGTGTGTGTGAGTGTATATATATTAGCTTTTCTGTTGAAATAACCTATTTCGTATAGTCAATTTGGACTTCAGTTCAAAGGTATAAAATGTTTATACTTTTATACAGCTTATATTATCTAAATGAACAAAAAATTCAATTGAGGTTTTACGTAGATGACTCAATAATCTACTAAAAAGTAGAGAGATATAGTTTATATCGTCGCCTCCGAATAAAAACATTCTAACTCAGAAATCGCTTGGAAAACACGTTAACTCAGAATTCGCTTGGAGAACACGTTAACTCAGAATTCGCTTGGAGAACACGTCAACTCAAAAATCGCTTGGAAAACACGTTAACTCAGAATTCGCTTGGAGAACACGTTAACTCAGAAATCGCTTGGAGAACATGTTAACTCAGAAATCGCTTGGAAAACACGTTAACTCAAAATTCGCTTGGACAACACGTTAACTCAAAAATCGCTTGGAGAAGACTTTAACTCAAAAGTTGCTTGAAGAACACGTTAATTCAGAGGATGATTTTTGGAGCCTCGATTTAAGTTGGCACCACTGCCAAAAATTTTTAACAGTTCAAGAATAAATAAAAAAACTTTCATATATTCATACACGTATTTTTTTTTAAATTTCTCTAAGCGTTCTTATTATACACTAATGCGTTCTCCTAAAAAAGGTGGAAAATTCTTTAAATATTTAAGAAAATCGTAGAAATTAGTGTTTTCGATAACTTTATGAAATCGATATTTATACGGGCTCTCCATAAATGTGTAAAAGTACATAAATTTATTTCTACTATAAAATATAGTACACAGGTGTATATTCTCTCAGATAAAAGTTGTCGCCTCAGCATAAGCGAGGATAATAATATAATTCATTTGAGGGGATTATCGGATATTACTCCAGAAGTGTAAATAAAACTATTCACCCTGTTCACTTTGATAATAGCTTACTTAATTATATGAATTTCTAAATTAATTCAATGCTGTTAAATTTTGTATTAATTAACTTAAATAATGAATTTAATTTTGACTTAATTATAATATATATATATATATATATGGGGTATTCCACGTGAAGTGGTCCGATCAAAATTTTAAAATGCGCCAAATTTTGGGTACACATTGCAAATGTTTTTCAGAATATAGAAAAAAATTTTTAGGTACTGGAATTTATTAGTTCAAAAGTTATTCTAACCTCAAAAAGTGAACTTTTTCCAGTTTTTTTCAACACCAGCTGGGTTCATCGCTATTTAGCTCAAAATCTATCAACTTTTACTATAGAACATTATATGTAACATTCGTTGCTAATTATGTCTAGAATTTATCCTTCTAGGTTAGAATTTCTAATCTCAAGGTAAATGTTAGATAAACTACATGTCAATATTCAACTTGAAAAAAATCTAACTTTGCCACAATTGATTTTTTTATCCAAAAGTCCAAAAGAAAGCTTGGAGCAATACCTTTCAAATGGTCTGTAGCATTTTTATGGCCTTCAATTCTGCAAAAAGTTATGACAATTTAAAGAAAGACAAAAAATTCACAAAAATTAACATGGTATTTCCCATTTAAATTTTTAAAAAAATTTCGTGTTTCTTTAAATTATCATAACTTTTTACAGAATTGAAGGCCATAAAAATGCTACAGATCATTTGAAAGGTATTGCTCCAAGCTTTCTTTTGGACTTTTGGATAAAAAAATCAATTGTGGCGAAGTTAGATTTTTTTCAAGTTGAATATTGACATGTAGTTTATATAACATTTACCTTGAAATTAGAAATTCTAACCCAGAAGGATAAATTCTAGACATAATTAGCAACGAATGTTACATATAATGTTCTATAGTAAAAGTTGATAGATTTTGAGTTAAATAGCGATGAACCCAGCTGGTGTTGAAAAAAACTGGAAAAAGTTCACTTTTTGTGGTTAGAATAACTTTTGAACTAATAAATTCCAGTACCTAAAAATTTTTTTCTGTATTCTGAAAAACATTTGCAATGTGTACCCAAAATTTGGCGCATTATAAATTTTGATCGGACAACTTCACGTGGAATACCCCATATATATGTCATATATATATATGTGAGTGAGTGTGTGTGTGTGTGTGTGTGTGTGTGTGTGTGTGTGCGTGTGCGTGTGCGTGTGCGTGTGCGTGTGCGTGTGCGTGTGCGTGTGCGTGTGCGTGTGCGTGTGCGTGTGCGTGTGCGTGTGCGTGTGCGTGTGCGTGTGCGTGTGCGTGCGCGTGCGCGTGCGCGTGCGCGTGCGCGTGCGCTTGCGCGTGCGTGTGCGTGTGCGTGTGCGTGTGCGTGTGCGTGTGTGTGTGTGTGTGTGTGTGTGTGTGTGTGTGTGTGTGTGTATAAAGTATACTTTGCGTCGCAAGGGGGAATACAGTTGAACTTTCTCCCATACAAAATATTTTTTAGATAATCGCTAAAACTAAACAACGAAAATTTTTTAATATTTATATTAAAAACAATATAATTATGAAATAATGCAATTTCATAAAAATAAAGTACCAACACATCACAATATCAATTCTTTCAAATATTTATTCTACGATTTATAGTAGAAATAAATTTATGTACTTTTTCACATTTATGGAGAGCCCGTATAAATATCGATTTCATAAAGTTATCGAAAACACTAATTTCTACGATTTTCTTAAATATTTAAAGAATTTTCCACCTTTTTTAGGAGAACGCATTAGTGTATAATAAGAACGCTTAGAGAAATTTAAAAAAAAATACGTGTATGAATATATGAAAGTTTTTTTATTTATTCTTGAACTGTTAAAAATTTTTGGCAGTGGTGCCAACTTAAATCGAGGCGCCAAAAATCATCCTCTGAATTAACGTGTTCTTCAAGCAACTTTTGAGTTAAAGTCTTCTCCAAGCGATTTTTGAGTTAACGTGTTGTCCAAGCGAATTTTGAGTTAACGTGTTTTCCAAGCGATTTCTGAGTTAACATGTTCTCCAAGCGATTTCTGAGTTAACGTGTTCTCCAAGCGAATTCTGAGTTAACGTGTTTTCCAAGCGATTTTTGAGTTGACGTGTTCTCCAAGCGAATTCTGAGTTAACGTGTTCTCCAAGCGAATTCTGAGTTAACGTATTTTCCAAGCGATTTCTGAGTTAGAATGTTTTTATTCGGAGGCGACGATATATGCTTTTTTTGTGAATGTCGAGTGTGCCATGCGAAAATGAAAATTTGGAAGACTAGGGTCCCGAGATTTTGAAAAGTTTAAGGTAGAATTGCTTGTAAAGAAAAAGAGGCACAGCTAAGCACAAAAAAGAATAAGAATCCTTATTGCAAATCGAAAAAAGCAATATTAGTCACAATAGCTATAAACAAAACTTATCTTTATATAATATCAAAATTCTAAAATTTCCTAAATTTACAAAAACTGACTTCCTTAAGAGTTGCGATTTTTATTTTTCTGTATCATGAAGGCACACTATTCTAACACTTTTAGTTTAATAGGGTGGATGGTGTAGGTTGTCAAAAAAAATTTCTGTAACATTTGGTGAAGAATTATAATTTCTATAAGCTTAAAAAATAGAAGATGAGTACTACTTCCATCGTCAAATTTGTAAAAATGCAACTTTATGAAGCCTCTAACAAAAAGCTAATGAAAACAACTTTAAAAAAATGATAAGGACCCTTCATCGAATTACTTTTTCTACCAGAAACCGTTGTTATAATGTTGCTAAGTCTGCTTATTTACTACTATATTACCCGCTTCCCCAAAATTAAAGGTTCTGTGGATTTGCTCATATATATCTATATACTCTATACAATGTTGTTATGTAAGACGATTTGTTTTTTTTAAGCTTAACATTTAAATATGAAAAATTATTTGAAAATGAGTAGTTATAGTGACTACTTACTCAACCCTGCATAAACATAGAGTAAACGTAAAGTATTAATTAATAAATACGTACCAAATGCTCCAAGCCTATAATTTAATGTTACCAAAATAACATCATCTTCTATAAGAAAATCGGGGGCATAATAAGTGGATAATGAATATCCTTCAACGAAACCGCCACCATGTATCCAAACCATAACAGCCTTCAAATTATTTATCTTGATATCTTTGAACTTGAGCTAATAAGCGAAAATTTATAAATATACATAAATATAATATTATAAATATTATAAATAATATTATAAATATACAAACTAATTACATGCGGTGTATAAACGTTAAGGTATAAGCAATCTTCCGATCCAATAACACTCTCATTTTGTTTTAAATATTGAGTGCATACATTTCCATCTTCTACAACATCGTACACATCTGTCCAACTCTTCTTTTTTACCGGTGGCTAAAGTAAAACCATCATAATGTACGCATGTTTTTTTAATTTATATCATTTATTTTATTTATTTACAGATTTAAATATGCTTCAATCGTTTACACAATAATGAGAAGCAAAATAGAAGAAAAGATAAAAAAAACTAACTTATAAGTTAAAAATAAAAACATTTATATCTACCAATCAGATATTTTAAAGCACACTTTAATAAATAATTAAATTGATTAAAGAAAAATGTCATTAATATTTTTATTAATTTTAAAGAACTATTTATAACATTTTAGTGGCATATAAATATAAACCTGTTTAAAATTTGGGTTTTGATTCATAATTATATCCAATTCATTTTTTCCGTTAGTTACAGAGCCCATATATTTATCTTCATTATTATAATCAAATTCATTCCTTAGAAAACCTTCTGTTTCTAATAAATACATACTTGTTTATTTAAAATATTGTTTTCTATAAATATACATAATCTACTCACTTATATATCCATTCAATTTTGAAATATTAATTTAAAAAATATTTAAATTAAATGCTCCTAAATTAATAGTTTTTGAAAATCTATTCAAATATAATTAGTATTTTATATTGCCACTGTTAAAATTTGAATTTTCTTTTGCCTATACTGTTTATAATAGAATTATCTTAAAAATGCAATAATTAATATATTTAATTTTTAACTTATTGTATATTTCACATATAGATATTTGGAAAAGTGTATGTTATACTTGATTAATATTTATTTAATCTTCAAACAATTTTGCATCTGCATTTAATGCATTACATTGAATTTTAGATCCGTTATTATTATTGAGTACACATTTAAAAATTTCATGAGTTTTATCAGGAATGAGTAAACTAATACACATTCTTTCAAGTTATATTCACAACTTTTTTGCGCAAGGAAAAAATACATATATTATCTATTCTTGAAAAAACATAAATTTGAAATATATATATAGGTATATAGGTATATATATACGCACACGTACACGAACACGCACACGCACACGCACCCACATACGCACCCACATACATATATATGCCCATATATGAGCAATGAATATAATAAATTAAATTAAATATAATTAAAAGATTAATTTTATACCTTAAATCTCAAGAGTCCTACAGGGGGTTCTGCGTAAGGGATGCCTATAAACGCTGAATAGTCAACTTGGTGCCTCACAGATTTTTCAGCTATACCACGGACAGGACCACTTTTAGTTTGCACAACAGGTGTATAAGTCGCGTTGCTTATGCTGACAATAACGAGTACGAATAATACGTAATACTCGAAGTTGGTCATTTTGGCGTTAAAAACTTGTTACAATCATTAATTAATTATTTGCATTTGCATATAAGCTTCAGTGTAAATACGATCAAAATACGCGTAGACTTTATAAAAATTATTTCTATTAAAATATATGTCAATTTTACAAAGTGTAATACCAAAAAGTTTTGCTTTATAAACAAATTGCTTGTATCATAGATTCGATAAAAGTATAGCAAAGTTGTTCCTGCATAGATTTTTTATGGAATACTTATGACTAATACTGATAGAAAGTGAAGAGGAAAATGTTTATACTAATTCCGTGTCGAATAATAATTAGATCTATAAATTATTAACCATTGTTGTAAATCGGTAAAAACTATAATAGTTATTTATGAATATCAATGTGTATAGAAATTAATATCTTTGAAACATGAGATAATACATAATTTTTAATCTCATGTTTGCGTACAGGTATTACGAACTATACAAATAACTATAGACTGTATATCTTAAATCTAAATTTTTATCAATTTGTAAACATACGCGTGCAATGTGAAGCATCAAAGTAAAAATATAAGAGTAAAAGGCACTGAATTAAACAAAATACTTTCGATTTAATTGATATCATAATTGTTTATTCAATATTAGACTAGTCTACAAAAGGAGTATTTTATAAAAAAATGTTTACAATGTAGAAGTTGATATGACTATTTTTATTAAATTACATCATAATAGTTGTGATTTTTGTACAAATTGTTACAAATATTACAGAATGAAATTTATAAGTAATAATTTAATTTATGTCTTTGATGGAGTTTCGTGCATTATTAACAATATTTCGACGCAGCGCGAAAAAAAGTAGTTAATTATATAGTACAATTAATTACAATGTTTATAAACAATTATTGAGTAAGCGCGAGGTGCCGACACCAGCCAACTCATTCATTTGAACGTTCAAGCTCGTTGGTCTCAATCCAACAGTAAGTTCTCTATCGATATCCAAATGTTTTCCCAAAATTCCAGAATCTGGCCATGTAATATCTAAAAGAGGATCCGCGTCACCATCTGGAGTTGGATTTCTGTAAAAATTCAATATTTGCGTGTTTTCATTATTTCAACGTTAGTGCAGTTAAAATGTAAATAAAATATATATTTATAAATACATATACAAATATAAAATAAAATGTAAGTATGGTCGAATTATCAGCATGACTTAAAAAAAATTTAAATTACCCGTATTTGGCAAAGTTTGTAAATAATCGAACGTATCTGTTGACCGTAGTTTGAACAGCAACATCGTCGAGTGGCATGTTTCCAAAATCGAAATAGAACAAATATGGTACATCTTCTGCGTGTCCTACGCCTAAAATCAAGTTGAAACATTTTATTATATAACTGAAAAGATATTTGTTCGCAGAAAATAAAATTATTTACCAGGAAGCGTATGATTTGCAGGAGTTTCTCCAAAGTAAGGACCACTTTCAAAAGAGAACTCATAGTAATAAATAGGGTGCTTATTATGAGGTCGCATTGCTTTTTGTTTCGCATCGACTCCAGTGACAAAGATTAAATCAGAAGCAAACTGAAATGCAAATGTTCGTATGCATAAATATAGGTCAGAATATTTTAATAAAAAATGTAATATTTGAAAAAAGAAGGATGAATTTACGTGGGCTATGTTTTCGACGATTATATCCGGTAAATGTGATAAATTTTTGGATTTTATGAATTGTTCCAGAAGAGGATTATTAAGAGAGCTCGATAAATTGGTGAACGATTCTAAACCATTTCTCACATTGTTTATTAATTCAGCTGTAAAAACATATTTCAATTAGTTTGATTTCTTTATTTACTCGTACCGATGTGTTCGATACTATTTTCTACTTACAATCCACAGACGGTTTAACTTCTAGAGACGTAAAACCAAGTATATGCGGTGCTTTATTGAATTCACCAGATTTGTACTTATCTAAAGGACACTTGGTTATAAACTTTTGTTCGTTCTTTGCTAAATTAGAATTTTCAATACTTGGTCGGAATGGAAGCTACGGCGTGATTAATAATACATTATAAATTAAATAAGTGATATTAATTAATGTTAACACATACCCCAATTATCTCACGTGATTTTAGGACAATATCAGTTGCCGACGCTTTGTAGAGAGCGTTGAGTGCATCATCTTTACTTAACGTTGTCGTACCTAATTTTGATGCAAGCGAAAATCCTTGAATTACTGCTTCTGATCGCGACTCTGAACCCCAATAAATGGATAAAGCCGATCCACTCATAGCGATCGATCCATGGAACAATCCTGTTAAGTGCAACACATTTTTTTATAAGTATAGAATTTGCTGATACAATTCAATTACTAAGTATCTGTATTTACCAGCTGACATCTCGGACAAGACGTGATAATCAACCGACGCAGCACCAGCACTCTGACCGAATATCGTTATGCGGTTTGGATCACCACCGAAATTTTTAATGTTTTCGTTAACCCATTTGAGAGCCAAATTTTGATCCTTCAGAGCGGCATTGCCAGTGGCGTTGTCGTGATCCAAATTTAAAAATCCTAAATTATTGTATAATTAAAAAAAAATTATTAAAACAATGATGCACTTGGTGAACTGTTTAAATGTTTTAAATGTTATTTAATAAGTATAAACCTAGAGCTCCGAGTCTGTAATTCAATGTTACCAAAACGACATCATCTTCTATAAGAAAATCAGGCGCATACGTAGTGGATAACGAATATCCCTCAATAAAAGCACCACCATAGATCCAAACCATAACAGCTTTCAAATTATTTTGCGCGATGTTCGTGAATTCGAGCTAAGATTTTAATTTCGGTTATTCTATTTGTCAGTCAATAATATTTATTTTAAAAACTATTAATGTTTAATTAATTACGTGCGGTGTGTAAACGTTCAGGTATAAACAATCTTCTGATCCAATAACGCTCTCATTTTTTTTTAAATACTGTGGGCATACACTTGCGTCTTCGACAGCATCGTATACCTCTGTCCAGCTCTGTTTTTTCACCGGAGGCTGAATAGATGTGTAACCGTTAATTATGATTTCATTTTATTACATTATTTAAAGTAAATGCGGGAATTAGATTTTACCATACCTTAAATCTCAACTGGCCTACAGGGGGTTCGGCATAAGGGATGCCTATGAACGCCGAATAGTCAACTTCATGTCTCACAGATTTATCAGTTATTCCTCGAACAGGACCACTTTCAGTTTGCACAACAGGCGTACTCCCTGATTCAGCTATCGCGACGATTCCTAGTAAAAGTGACACGTAACACGCGATCTTGGTCATTTTCTCTAGTGGAACTTGTTTCTCGCATGGATTTCGCACCTATTGATCAATCAGTTTAACGTGATACAATGCGAAAATGTTGTACCTAAATCGTAATCGTATTGAAAAGGCAAAACTTTAAATGAAGATTTCTTGTTAAAAACATTTCGTTTTAAATGTTACCCGATGAACTTTTTGCAATTATAACAAAAACGATTGTTTATACAGTTGTTATTCCGCATGGAAGATTTTAAGCAAACAGTCAATTATAATAGTATAATTTTTTAATGCAATTCATTTTTTTTGTAAGAATAGTAAATATTGTTAGAAATATATACATATGGTTACGAGATCATTGTATAATACTTGTTTGACTGTGTCAATAAAAGAAGTGAGAAAGGTTGAAAAAGTAACACTTGCCATTACAACGGGATATACGCTTACTAATCAAAAGTAATTTGAAAATATTCAATCGCGGTAATTTAATATATATACGTTGAACAACTTACCCGTTAAACGTCTGATTTTTAAATGAAGGTTCCTCTACAAAAATTATTTCCTTTTAAATGATAAAGTTAACGCGAATTACTAGAAAAACATAGACGTAGGTAAATACAATAAAACTGTTGATGCGCATAGAGGATTCCAAGCATATTGTGAATTATAAAGATGTAATTCTTGTTATAAAAATAGTAAACATAGCTAAATTAAAACTGTTTATAGTAGAAGTGTGACCTTTGGGCAATAACTCGTAAGTAGTAAAGTAGGGAATTATTGTCTTTGTACAATTTTTATATTAGATATTTTTATGAACAATGTTATAGTACATATTCATTGGATCAAACACTTAAATGCACGACAATTATTATCTTTTGAGAGGTAGCATTAATTTTGTTCTCACCTCAAGCATTACTGATACTAAATTTTTATCACAACAATTAAAACTACATGACTCAATGTAATTAATTAATTTGCGACCATAAACTAATTCTTACCTCAGCGATTTAGCGTAATACGTTTCTCTTGTAGATATCAATACGGAAAACTTGTAACTGACGCTGATCCTAAGCGTACTTAGTGACTACGTTTCGTAAAATTTCGTGACGAATAATAATTAGATTTATACATAAAATAAGTATTAACAATATCAGTAAATTTATAAACCTGGAAATATTACAAATATATAAATATCGACAGTATATTATGTACATTTATAGGTTCTTATCTTCTTTGTACATTATATTCGGAGGAAAATGTATGATTATCAACAAAGCCTTTTACTAAATAGTTATTATTAAGATTTATAAATTTTCTGTAATAAATAATAACCGTTTATATACGTATTAATTAAATTATAACTTGAATTTCTGCATATAAAAGTTATTTTATTTTAGTTAAAAAATTAATTTTCTTTTTGAAGGCACATTATAATAGTATTTATTATACATATTTTTTTATCAGAAGCCTGCACTTCGATTTATACTGTTCATTTAATTTGCGAAATTATTTATAATGTTTTCGCATTTTCAAGGTTCAAATCAATACATTTCATAGAATGTTATAATCAATAATAATTGCAATAGTTACAAAGTATCTTCTCACTCGTTAGTATAATAGTTATTACTTTATTCCACAGAAGAAAGTTTTTTTTATTAGAAAGAGACCGTATCGTTTGCTACAAAAAATAAAGGTAAAACAAGAAAGCACAAGAAAGCACAAAATACAACTACGATGAAAAACAGATAAATCCATTAAATATGTTTATGTACTGACAGGTGTTGTTTTCAAAGTTATGCATGTATGTAGTTAAATTTTAAATTATATAATATAATCATATCATTAAAACTCCAGTAAAATAAATTCTATAAAGACCGACACGGTGGCGGAGTGGCGGAAACGCACGTCGGCCGGTCATGAAAGTTAAGCAGCGCTGAGTGCGGGTACTAGTTGGATGGGTGACCGTTTTTCGGACATAGCTTAAATGATCGGTCAGGTGTTTTTTCACATTCCACAATGTGAGCGGGAGATGTGAACATTCGGTTTCGGTGTTAAAGTCTACGCAATGTGACCTTGCCATCCAAACAGAATTGTTCTCGAATACACCGCCCTTCTCGGAGGAGGTTTTCCTAAATGGCATTTATCCCAACGAGTTTGGCCACAGGTTTTCCCTCTCTCCACGGGCATAACCCCGGGCGAATGCGAGAAGGTGGGGTAAAGAGGGGGGGGGGGGTAAAAGTGGAAATGGAATAAAGGTGTAGGGGATACGTAAAAACCTGTAAAAAGGTGTACCTACGTGGAAACTACCAAAAATAAAAAATTAAAAAAAATAAATTCTATAAAGCTTGAAGAGTGAAAAATCACTGTTCACGAGTCATAAATCACTATATTAACTACTAAAAGTAGAGTCAGTCGGTAAAGAGGGATTACTGACTTTTCCAGCGAGTGATAATCATGGAGTAAGAGTAATTTCAATGACTAACGAAAAATTATCTATTCTCATCAGATCGGGATATACATAATACAAAATATTAATAGTTATAATTATAAATATTGTTTTTATTTATTTTTATTTATTTTTATTTATAAAAATATAATTTTATACATTATAATATTAATTATATTATTTAATGACTAAAGTAATCAAATTAGTAATTATCTGTCCCTAGTGGAAATTGAGCATTTTAAGGTTAGTTGAAAATATTTTTTGACCATCAATTGTAAAATTATTGGCCATTTTTGACCAAATGGCCAATTTTCGGTCAAAAAAATGCTTCATAAATGCTTTCATTTCTACTAGGGGGTTTTAATTGAAATATATATTTTAAATCCATATTTAGATCAGTTTAAACTTCGCATTGTATGTCACTGAACAAAATTAAAATTAATATAATTAAATTGGTAATTAAGTATAGACAATAAATACAAATCAATACAATTATTAAATATTTCCAACTATGAAGCAAACTGAAGATCAACAACATAGTGCAATTTAGCATGTTAAATAGAACAATTATATTATTACCGACGAATACTATGTAGGTGTCAGTCTTATTGTAAAAGTCTCCAATTCTATCGCAGTCAGTTTTATTGTCGGCATTTGCCTGTAAATATATAAACAAAATATAAGTAAATCAGTATAAACACCTGGGTAAATGAATAAATATTTCACAATAATATAACCTTGACAAATCTTAGATGTTCATTTCGAATTTTTTTCGATGAAATTTTTGAGAATTTTACACTCAGTTTTGCTGCGTATTCTAAGAAAATATATCATTCTTCCTTTGCGAGTCATTTTATCTCCTCGATTTTCACGAGTGACAAAATCACTTTTCAAGAGTGATTTATAAAACACATAACCACTCAAAACAGAGTCATCTTAAAGATCACTCTTTTCAAAATTTAAAAAATTACTTTTCAAAATTAAGAGAAAATATATTTGAAGTACCTATGGAATACCTATTATTTGGTTGTTATGGTGATGACACTTGATTTTTTTATTTTCTATTTTGTCAAAGAGAGGATTATAACAGTGACAATAAAAGGTCCACGTAACTCCAACAAAGGATGCTCCCCATGAATATCTATGAAACTTCAAACAAAATATTTACAGAAAATTGACATGATTAATAAAATCAATCAAAGTTTTATGTAAAAAGAAAAACTGTTAGAAAATTGTAAAGTAGGTTGAAATTTTGGTTTTTCTACTAATTTTATCTATATTTTCACTTATATTTAACTATAATGATCCCTTTCCTTGCGCGAATTAATTTTTTATTAAAAATTTGTTTTATTAAAGTCACGAACTAATAGTGTTGAAGCCCTTAGTATATTTTACTTCTATAGATTAAATTTTGCAGGTTAAAATATGTTGAATATATTCACAGAAAATTAAGTTTAAATACGTATAGGGGAGACTCGGGCAAGATCAACATACCGGGCAAGACGGACATAAGTAGTTTTCTCGGCATAGACTATAATAAGCTGCGCGATACTTTGTACATAAACTTATTACATTATGAGCAATTAAGTTTCAGTCTATCATTGGAAACCGAACTCTATTGAAAATTATCTCGCGGTAATTCCGGGATTAATCGCGCGATATATCGTGCGAGTTATCGCGTGACTTATCGCGAGACTTTATGAAAAATTAAATTGCGTGACTAATCCCGTGACTTATCGCGCAAACCTTAAAAAGAATTATGAAAAAAGTTAACAATTCACATTAAAAATAAAATATTTACTATTTTTTAAGGAAGAATATTTTGATTCAAACATCATGTATTGACCTGATTATTTCTCGTTGTCCATTTCATCTGGTTTAATGTTTAATTTATTAATATTTTAGAAAAAAGTTGACAAATAAAAACAAAAAATGCAATAAATTATTCGAAAAACTAGTAATTTATTACACACCAATTTGCTACAACTGTGGCTCATATATCGTCGCCTCCGAATAAAACGGCGCCAACTCAGAATCCAGTTATAAAAGGTGCCAACTCGGAATCCGGTTATAAAAGGTGACAACTCAGAAGTCGGTTGAAAAAAAGGGACAACTCGTCCCTAAATTTTTTCGTTACAAGTTTTGGTTGAGAACAACTGCCGCAAGCATTAATTTTCATTTAAAAGCTATGTATTATTTTAAAATAATTATAAAAAAATTAATTGAGTTCATTGAAACATTTCATTAATTTGCAGGTTTGTAAAAAATTTGCAAATAAAACCGTTGCAATGAAGGTTTTTAATATATTCTTAAATCAAAATTGAAAATCTTGAGCATTTTTTGCCAATTTAAATCGATAGTTACACTAGCTAACAAATTATATTAATTTTCTTTAAACCGCAGCGATATCTATTGGTTACAGTAGCAATATAAATTGTTAAAAGACACACTGAAAAAAACTTTTGTAAAGTCAAATAAATTTAAATAATTTACTAACAATGTCGCAAGAAAACATTTACTTTAATGTAAAATAAAAATTTACTTAATTCTAACGGAATATATACTTAAATTCGGTAAATCCTGATTGAATTTAACAAATTAATTGCTAACAGCAAATAAAGATTTTTTTCAAATAACTAAATAAAATATTATTTTGAATAAATAATTATTCACCTATAATAATCACATATAATAAACAAGTATTTTGTTAAATTAAAACAAAATTTCCTAGAAATTAAGTTTACAAAAAAAGTATTACCTGCAATATAGTTAATATTTACTTAAAAAAAATAATACGTGTTTAAAATCAATATATTTATCTTACAATTAAGTAAATAATGTTTCAATTGCAAACTTTTTTTTTTGTATTAAGTAAATTTTTACTTACAAATCCACTGCTCTAACTTGTTATGTCTTGAAAATAAATAAATTACTTACTTGATGCAAGTTAATATTTTCTTAGTTCAATTTGTTTAAAAAAAGGAGAAAAAAATTATTTAACAAAATTAATTATTAATCATTTTATCACTACTTATTTTTTACTTACTTGATTTAAGCATTATTTGTTGTGTCACCTTTTAAGCTGATTGTACTATTAATTCTACAGCAATATATTGTTCATTTTCGCAGAATAAATCCCAAAAATTTAAAAAACTAATGGAATTAAAAATCTGCAAAAATTTACAGGTAATGTTGAAAGCTAATAGAATACCGTTACAGAGCGATTTTTTCAAAATAATTATTTTAAAATGAATTATATTGAAATAACCATTTTTTGGTCGGTAATATATAGCTAAAAACAAAGCTGCACGGCTGCTCAAAAATCTCGTTGATTTATTGATAAAAAAATTTAAAAAAATTCATAGACTATCTTTAATGTAAATACATCACCGTTGCAGAGCGTTTTTTTCGATAAAGTATACTGTTTGCTTGAGAAAAAATAAATACTGATTTTGTTTTAATGGGTTTACATCTCCTTAACGATAGACTTATATTCATATATAACGCAAAACGCAACGCATAAATTACAGATATTCCTAACGCATACTTTCATATTCATTGAAGCATCTTATATATGAATCAAACGAATATTTGGTCACTTGCGAAAGCCAGAAAACACCCTCTATGTATGTTACAAGGAACTAACTAAACGGAATATTTGAATTCTTTAAAATATATTTCAGTTGTAATCAATATTTAACTTTTAGATAATTTAAAAAAATTGCAAATAAGTCAAAATTGGAATCCCTATTTATTTCTTAATTAACAATGGGTTAACTTTCCAAAAAATCTCTCTGTAAAGCTCTTCTACTTGCTTTAAATAATATGTGTGAATTTTTTCAAAAATTGTTATCACTACATAATGGAGATTTTCATGCAGCCGCAAGGACAAATGTTTCACGTAATCATTACCGACTAAAGTGATTATTAATTATTAATTAATTCAAAATTAATTATTAAAAAAAATCGCTCTAACAGCTTCTGCTATATCATTAATACATAGTGTATGAATTTTCTAGATTTTTAATTTCATAATTGTTAACAAGTTTTTGGTTTCAAAATCTGTATTTTGGCAAACACATCACCTTATCAGTTATTTTTTAATGTCTAAAACAATAATTTCTTACATCTAAACTAGCAAGTAATCAATTCAAAGTTTTAAATTTAGTAATAAGAAAATTCTTTTTAATCTACTTGCATTGTTACAAATGAGTATATATTTGTATTTAAAAAATTATTTTTTTAAACAAATTGTTAACCTAAGATATAGTTTTCTTGCTAGGTAAAGAAGACCAGAACAGTTGAAATTAAATTACATAAAAAATAGTGACCATCCCTAGTGGAAATTGAGCATTTTAAAGTTAGTTGAAAATATTTTTTGGCCATTAATTGTAGAATTATTGGCCATTTTTGACTAAATGGCCAATTTTTGGTCAAAAAAATGTTTCATAAATGCTTTCATTTCTACTAGGGATTTAAAATAAGATTTTTTATTACTCATATTAATACAGATTATATCAATAAAGAAATGCTGCAGTATTATTTCATTGTAATACATATATGCTTTATAATAAGTTATTATTAACTACATAATGTTTTAAATTTGACATAGTATGCTGATTATAAACTTTGTAATCGAGCAAGGACTGATATTCTATAAGCCCCCAATCAGACGTGTCGATTACTTCAAAAGCACTTAAACCTAGACAATTGTCAATAACTTTAAGTTGACAATAAATAAAAAAAATATTTTCTTCTTCGTTAATTATAATATGTTTAACTTTTCCAAATGAATAGTTAAAATCTTCTTTGATTATATTAATAATATTGTTAATTTCATTATGCGTTCCATCAACTTTTATCCATGTACAACAATCATAATTTAAATATTTGTCTGTCGGCAAAATTTTTATAAAATATTTTAAATCTTCAATCAGATTAATTTTTTTAATATTTTTATAATGTGAAATCTCATCTCTGAAGCCAGCTCTTGTTACTAATATATGACAAAACTGCAGCTGATTTTTTATTGCGAGGCTGTGACATGGATTTTTTCTACTAGTAATAATCTTATTTGTTTGTTTTAGAGACTTATGTTTTCCTTCTAATCTGATAGACGACATATATTTCAAAGGGCCGAATTGTTTCATAATAGTTGCATAATGCAAAATATTACATGATGTTTAAATGTAAATTCTGAATTAAAGATTTTTGAATGCAAAGTTAAGTAATCTATTGCCAATTTTTTAAATATGTCGATTATATCCACATTAATAGAGTCCGATGTAACAATACACAACATTTTACGCAATATAAGATACAATTTCCAATGCTTACTTTGTCTATTAATAAGGTCGCCGATAAACAGGTTAAGATTCATTACTAAAGTTAACATTTCAGAGGTGGATAGAATAATTAATTCATTTTTTATCGACTCTTAATAAAGGTGGAGGAACGTTAGAATTAACGTTATAATTAAAGCATTCAATTCGCTGATTTAAAACATTAAGAGAAAAGCTATTATCACGGAAAATAAACCAATTTAAGATTTTAGCAATGTCTTGCCTGCATATTCCCTCGAGGAAATCATGCATGGAGTCGATGGAGAAATTTTCCACAACGTGAAAGCTAGAAATTTCGTTAAAATAGTACATTATGCACCAAGGGAGCAAAATGGCACAATCTCGGCGAGCGCGAGCTTGGCGGACGAGCGAAGCGAGGCCGCCATAGATGCACGAGCGAGAATGTGCCATTTTGCTCCCGAGGTGCATATACTATTTTTTTGTCCTGAGGCCGCAAAATGCTGTGATGCTCCCTGTATACAGGTCGCAAAATGATGTATTCTCGGCCTCTCTTACACTGAACCACGCTTTTTCTATTTTCCGCTCGGTGTGCGAGAGGCCGAGAGTACATCATTTTGCGACCTGTATACAGGGATCAAAACAGCATTTTGCGGCCTCAGGATAACAAATACAAATATTCTCGAACTCCAAAAGATTTTGTACCGCAGTGTTGATTATAATCTTTTTTGTTTCTTATTAATTCTGTTACTTTTGTTTTTTGCGTTTTTAATTTTTTTTAACAATTGTTCAAATTCTACAACTATAATGAGAATTAAAGCTTCTAACGAATCCTAGAATAGTATTCATACCAAGATTATCACCGAGAATATTAGTTAAAACAAAAAATATTTGCTTTTGCTCGCCATTAACATTTATAGTTATACCAGTTTTTTCTAAATCTATTGTTTGTTGGATTGCGAAATAAAAAATATTTTTATTTCCTAAAGTACTATGATCTTGATAATTATTTAATTGATAAACAATAATGTTTTCAAGTTTACTTGCGTATTTACTAGGAATTGCCGGAATTAAACAGTATAAAGCTCCAATTTTTCGTAAAGTTCGATGGGATCCGAGAGGATTATTAATTTCAAAGTCATCAAAATATAATGTTAGCGAAAATACAATTCTGTTTTCTATCGATAATGTTTTCCAGAAATCCGCTTTAAAAATTGAATCTATACCTGTACTTTTTTGACATTTCTGAACATGAATCATCACTGTAGCAAAAACATTCGGAAGTTCAAAAAATTTCTGCAAAATTGACTTTAAAGGAATAATACTTACAGTACTATGCTGTAATACAAATCGCCTATTTTTTTGACGTTTTCTAAATTTTAAAATCGATTTAACAATTATATTTTTTGGCATAAAAAGGCAATCAATTTTTTCAAGATATTTAAATGTTAAATGTTCAGTCTTAAAGGTATTAAAACTATTTTTAATCACGTCTAACATATTATATAACTTAGATGTCGTTAAAGTATTTTTGTTTTACTTCATTCAAAGAAACTTGATATAAAATTAAAAATAATTTCATGTACTTTTTTCTACTTAAGTCATTATAAGCATACAACTGTGTAGTAAATACGAGAGCATTTCTGAACATTTTTTCTCTAAACTCATCTACGTTAAATATATCTACATTATGGACATTAGCTAAACATAAATTTGGGTCATTTTCCGTAACAGATACAATTGTTACTGATTCTGAATCGTGATTAATTAGACTTTCTGTTGATTTTTTGTCTAAGTCTGCTTTCTTATTAACGTTAAATAAGTGTCTCTTTTCTATGTGCCTTATCAATTAATTAAAATTGGCAAATTTCATTTTACAACTTATGAATGAGCATTGTACTTCGTGATTTCTTTGCGATCCATGTTTAATTTGTACATGCTTTATAAAAATTTTTATGGATAAAACCGATTCGACACAAAAGCAACAAGAGATCATTTTAGATTTAATACTGAAAGTTGCATACAAGAATTAAAAAAAGACAGAATAATTAAACTTTATCAACTGAATTTAAATTGTTATTTTTCAGTGCTTTCACTGCATTTTGAATAGATGTACAGCATCCATAAGACAATATCCGAGCGGATATTGTAAATCGAACACGTAAAACGCTTTAAAACAAACATCTATTGCTTGGAGTACGATATCAACTTTGCAAAAAGCTTTGTCTACACAAACAAATACTTCCGAAAAATCCTGTAAAGTTCCAATTAATATGATGTACGGCTGGACAGGCTGCATCAAAGCTGTTGCCTTAGATTGAACTTCTTCGTGCAAGTTAGTCATATCACCAGGAATCTATAAACAGATAAACAAGAATTACAAATTCTTAAATCTAATATTATACCTTAAACATGTACATTTTATTAAAATTTGTTAATTAAACTATATAATTACGTAGTTTATCAAAAATCATACTCACGCTAGCTAATTTTATCAGACTGTCTTTAGCTTCTCCGATTGACGGTTTGATAGAAGTTTTCTTTACTTTTTTAACCTGTCTTGGAGGAAATAAATGAGCCATCAAATGAAAACTGAATGCAAATGTTTTATCTGCAAACAAAAAACCATCGAGAAAATCGTATAATGTATGTCTTTTATAATATTATTTATGTGCAAAATTATTAATTTGTTTAGTAAATAAATAATAAATATTAACAAATATAATTATTATTAAAATAAATATAACTAAATCAATACCATTCCATTCGTGTGAATTTATGCAATCATGGAGAACCTTCCCCGTCTCGTCTTTTTCTGATACTATAGAGACGGTTTGTAACACATTTATAAATTTTTTTCCAAATGTCGACGTTTATCTGCACTTCAGTCAATTTAAGAATTTCAAAGTCTATTAAGATGAGTTGAAAACCATTCGAATTTTTATACAAAGGCCATCTTACAAAAACATTAGAAATATTTTTCTAGTCGGATTTTTTCGTTTCGTTCACTCTAAAATATGATGTTATTCTCCAATGTTCAATCACAAGGCTCCATGGAAACTGATTTTTCTTGAACCACGAAATGCTCTCATCACATTCAGGTCCTTTTTCAAAGTTAGAGCCCTGGTAAAAAATAAACCAATGAAAATGGTCGTCCAAGTAATTGTTGGGTAATTTCTTGAACTAATACTTAATAAAAATATTAACCAACAGTTAACCAACCGTACCGGTAAAGACTAAAAAAAATTTGCAATCAAAGTTTATTAAATTTTTACACTTTCTCACCTATATAATATAAAATTGATTATAAAATTATGACTAAAACTATAAATATTAACAATTCAATTGGTTAAATATATTTTTTAACAGCAACTTGATTTGCTTTATAGGTTATGGTTCATTGTAGTATATGGGCTATTTCACGTCAAGTGGTACGATGAAAATTTAAAATCGCTCCAAAATTTGAGAACAGGCTGGAAATATCTTCAAGAAGATAGAAAAAATATTTTAGGTGCTAAAAATAATTTGCTTACGAGTTATTCCATCATAAAAAATGGAAATTTTTCAATTTTTTAGAAAAATTGCTATTTTCAAAGCCATTTATCTCAAAATCTATTGATTTTTAAAAAAAAACATTATAAACAACTTTTGTTCAAAATAATCTTTAGAACTTATCTATCTGCGTTACAATTCTTAATTTTAAAATCTCGAAGAAATAGAATACCCGCAAATATTGAATATCAAAAAAAGGCGACCACGCCACAATCGATTTTGACCTATCACGGTTCAAAAGATCACATTTTTCGAGAGATTTCAAATGGCGGTGGTTAGATTATTGGCCAAGACCGGTGATGTAAGTTATGCCTTATAAACCTCATAAAATTACTAATTTTCATGTATTTTAGGGCATAACTTACACCAGCGGTCTTGGCCAATAATCTAACCCAAGCCATTCGAAAGCTCTCGAAAAATGTGACCTTTTGAGTGGTGTTAGATCAAAATCGATTGTGGCGTGGTCGCCTTTTTTTGATATTCAATATTTGCGGGTATTCTATTTCTTCGAGATTTTAAAATTAAGAATTGTAACGCAGATAGATAAGTTCTAAAGATTATTTTGAACAAAAGTTGTTTATAATGTTTTTTTTTAAAAATCAATAGATTTTGAGATAAATGGCTTTGAAAATAGCAATTTTTCTAAAAAATTGAAAAATTTCCATTTTTCATGATGGAATAACTCGTAAGCAAATTATTTTTAGCACCTAAAATTTTTGATCTATCTTCTGAAAGATATTTCCAGCCTGTTTTCAAATTTTGGAGCGATTTAAAATTTTCATCGTACCACTTGACGTGAAATAGCCCATATATATATATATATATACACACACACACACACACACACACACACATACATACACAGTACAATATATGTATACTACAATATATATATATATATATATATAAGCGTCAGATCAGTATGCTTGCGTATAGTATAAAGTTACACAGCAAATTGTTTGATCATTTGTATTTTAAAGTTGCGTAAAAGAAAGTTGCTGTATATCTTTTTTCCAACAGGTGGGATGTAGTACAATAAAGCAGATTCCGCAGGAAAACTTCTTCAATTTGTTTAGATAGAGCTGATGCTATTTCATTTGTCATGCTGAAATTATTCAATTTTATTAGATATTTAATGAGATAATTAATTAAATAAATTAATATCAGACGATCATTTCTTTTTACAAATTAAAAATTTAATTTATTAGAATCATAAGAAGGTTTGATGTAATAAAAATAAAAGAACCTATACTAAACTGTATGTTTCTATCTTTGAGGTCATTGATAATAATGTCACATAGTCGACTTCTACACGGAGAGAAATATTTAGTAAATATTACAAAGCAGTTTGGTAAAAATTCCTAAACTCCCAAGTAATGTGGTCACAGACCGAAAAAACCGAAAAAATTACCAAACTGCTAAGTAAAATTTACAGTAAATGTAGTAAAATTGACTCTAAATGTAGTAAAATTTGTGGAGTTAACGTACTAAATTTTACAATTAAGCTTGTAAATTTTATTAACTCTGATTTTTTCCTATACTGTTTACGAAATTCTATAAACTACAGTACAGCACGAGATACCGAAAAGAAGCGATAAAGTTGCGATCTTTAGGTTAAAATTTTTATTGGAATCGCGTCGTTTGTTTGTTTACTTTAAAAGGACGATTCGATGAAACACATGCAAGTGACGCGGTGGCGCAATGGTAAGGACTTGGATTCTCAACCCAAACTTCGCAGGTTCGATCCCGATGACATCCAGAATTTTTTTCACTAATTAAATTTCATTTAAATATTTAAAATATCCATAACACTCGAATAATATACATAAACTCAAAAATAAATAATATGGGAGAAATAAAATTTTTTTTCTGATGTTAAAAAAAATATTAAAATTACAATTTAGTCTAGTAAAAATTACGAGATTCGCAGTTTGTTACCACATTACTTGAGAGTTTAGGAATTTTTACCAAACTGCTTTGTAATATTTACTAATTATTTCTCTCCGTGTATATTTATTGCCTTTGTCTCCTATATTTTTGTCCAGTACCGCAATGACTCGCCTACCGCTTTCTGATTTTTTTAGCAGAGTTAATAGTGGAACCACTGCTTTTTTTCCAAAAGCTGCATTAACTTGCGATGATACGTGATTCACTTCTTCTATTTTACGCTTCTTGTCCATCTTAATCACATCCTGTTTTAGAAAAATAAACAAATTGATTAAAATGTTATCTAACAGTAAGTTTAAACTGGCATTGCACATAATTTTTATGTGCCAAAGTTTTAATTTGTGCAATATCTCTATTATTACTATACATTTCTTTAATACCAAGAAAAATTTGTGACTAGTAAGTTGATATTAATAATTTTTTTAAACAAAACATAATACTAAAATTATAAAGCAATTAATTTAATAACAGAAAAAATGATTTGTTCACAAATACACTCCGCATCAAAATTATCGCAACAAGATTTTTCACAGAAAAATTGCCATTTTTTTAAATGCTTGTAGCTCGGTCAATTTTCATCGTATTGAGATAATTTTTTTTTATTTTGTAGGGAAATATGTGCACTTTGAGGAAAAAATAATGCCTAATAGCTGCGAGATAATGCCACATTGCTATGTCTTAATCAGACCTACCAACTTCTTTTTCTTAAACAACGCAATAGTTTGCACGTTTACCTGGATTACCAAAAAATTTTTTTCAAAAAACAACAAATACCACCTTAAAATAGACTTTCTAACGAGTATTTTAAAAAAAAGTCGACCCTCTACGACTTTTTTTGACCGAGTTATGCCCTTTTAAAGATCTTCCTATGTTTTAGTCAAATACCGCCAACATCAGCATTACCCGATGCGTACCGCGAGGAGGTTGTTGGTCGGACTTAGGCATCATTGTGGCCCTGAAAAGGGCCGATTGTGTGAACCGTTTCTTACATTAGGGACCCCGCAGTCTGAATCCCCTACAAAACAAAAAAAAATTATCTCAATGCGATGAAAATTGATCTAATTACAAGTATTCAAAAAATGGCTATGTTTCAAATGCATGTAATTTAATCAATTTTCATTGTATTGAGATAATCTTTTTTGTTTTGTAGGGATTATGTGTTCTTTCAGGATAGCATGAATCCTAATAGCAACCACTACTAAATTATCAGGTTACATTCAAAACAAATTCGTGCCCCGAGAGCTATATTAAAACCACATAAACGAAGAAACCACATTACTATTCGTTATTTTTTTTAAATTAACCCATGAAAAGTGTCACTTTATTTAAAATTACACCTCTACATTTTCGGTACATTTAACAACGCATCTCCATACTTTCGGTAAAATTATCAACTCTACCAACAAATCAATTAAAAAATAAAGCAAAAATTTACGCCGGGTTACTGGCCAAAAGTTAAGGCGAAAGCTCATTCAGCATTAATTTTGCTATACAGAGTACATAGCCACTAAAAATTTGGAGTCAAAAAATACTGCGGAAGTGACGAGCCGCGGGGTCCCTAATGTAAGAAACGGTTCACACAATCGGCCCTTTTCAGGGCCACAATGATGCCTAAGTCCGACCAACAACCTCCTCGCGGTACGCATCGGGTAATGCTGATGTTGGCGGTATTTGACTAAAACATAGGAAGATCTTTAAAAGGGCATAACTCGGTCAAAAAAAGTCGTAGAGGGTCGACTTTTTTTTAAAATACTCGTTAGAAAGTCTATTTTAAGGTGGTATTTGTTGTTTTTTGAAAAAAATTTTTTGGTAATCCAGGTAAACGTGCAAACTATTGCGTTGTTTAAGAAAAAGAAGTTGGTAGGTCTGATTAAGACATAGCAATGTGGCATTATCTCGCAGCTATTAGGCATTATTTTTTCCTCAAAGTGCACATATTTCCCTACAAAATAAAAAAAAATTATCTCAATACGATGAAAATTGACCGAGCTACAAGCATTTAAATAAATGGCAATTTTTCTGTGAAAAATCTTGTTGCGATAATTTTGATGCGGAGTGTAGTTGAAATTCATGTACTTGTTTTAGATAAATGCAATTTATAAGTAATTAATTTACTAAATTTAACAAAAAAATTATAGTATTGTTATGAAGATTTTATAATATAATCATTGTATAATTACCGAGTTTTTAAAGATTACTGCAATACACAATGTTTGTTTATTTATTTACCCTTGTCGTTTGAACGCCCTTTGACTCGTTAGTTTTGTTCTCGGTTTCACTCTCCGATTCCTTCTCCAAAACGTCATCCGATGCGTCTCCAGATGCGCTATTAGATTCGTGATCTGATGTGTTAGAGGCAAAATTTTTTTCCCAAAATTGAATAAATATCGCCCGATCTCCTATTGTCGGTATTAAATCGGTTATTAATTGTGGAGATAAAACTTTTAAAACTTTTAAAACTTTAGTTCACTGAATAGTTATTATATCATATAGTATATCTGTAATACTGATATACGTACGATCAAATGTTTCTACTAAATGCTCCAACTGCAACTTTGTTAAAACATTTTTAACCTCTTGATCCATTCTTGACACTACTATTTTTTATCTGTTCTTAGGATCACAATAAACTCTTGAAATTTGGGGTTAACAGTTCAAAATGTGCTACGATCACGACTGAGCGACCGACTGTACCGAGTTTGAAGCAGCGCGCGTTGTAGTCGTCTACTCACATAAAAAAATTTCTTAGAAAACTGTTGTCCGATGCTACTTGTTTTTTTGTCTCTTTTCATCCATTGTTGACACTAATGTACACTCACTATTAAATTCTTTATCAACTTAAAATAAAAAAAAACTCTTGACGATGAAATTTAGGGTTAACAATTTGAAACGCGTTGCGATCACGACTGAGCGACCGACTGAAACTGCGCGTGTTGTTGTCGACTACTCACATCGAAAAATTTCTTAGAAAAATGTTGTCCAATGGTATATGTTATTTATGCCTCTTCATCCATTGTTGACAGTAATATGCTTTGTCTACTTCTAATCTCAAAAAAAACTACAATGAAATTCGCGATAAACCATAATAGACTAGTAAAAACATCTAACTACGACTGTTCGTTTACCGAATTACCGAACTAAAAATTTTTTTAATGTCTTCAAAAATTTACGTTGGTAGCAGTTGCACAATTATGGATAAATATCTCTTACATGTACAGATAATTAAACAAATTTAATCATTTTTGTATAATAAACATTATAGTAAATGAATGTCTCAGTCGGTAATATTTTGGCGCGAAATTTGAACTTTTAATTTAACTTCAGCATTCTCTTCAAATGTTCACTTTAATTAAATAAAATTTTGTTTGGTTCTAGTAAATATTTTCTTTGATTAGTGTGTAAGACTGTATTAAAACTAAGCAAATACCACACACACACACACACACACACACACACACACACACACACACACACACACACAGAGGGATTAGAAACTCGCCACGTCCACGTCGTTAATCCTGGATAAGGCTGAGAGCGAGTGATGGTCGAGATCTTAAAATTCCTAACATGACCTTGACCTTTGTCCTTGAGGTAACGGTCAAGGATACCGTCAGTTGGCTTTCTTGCAACCCTATAGCACCTGCATCTCAATATTTTTATAGGGTTGGTTTTTTTCGTAAGGTCTGTACGCGTTTACTATTTTGATCCTGACCATGACCTTGACCATAACGTTGGCCAAGATCATACTGAACGTAAAATTTCCCGCCCTTTCCATTTCCGAGGTCAAAAGTAGTGATTCCTATTTGAAAAAAACATTTTGTCCTTCAAATGACCTTAACCCTTGACCTCAGGTTATGGTTAATATCACCGTCAGTTGGCCCCTTAAAAACCCTACAACTTTTGTGTAGAAAGTTTATTTCTATCTCCAATATTTTTTTAGATATTCTCATCCGTTATTTAAAATGGGACACCCTGTATATGGTATATTCCACGTGAAGTGGTTTGATCAAAATTTTAAAATGCACCGAATTTTGGGTACACATTGCAAATGTTTTTCAGAATACATAATAAAATTCTTAGGTACTGGAATCCATTTGTTCAAAATTTATTCTAACCTCAAAAAGTGAATTTTTCCAAGTTTTTTTCAACACCAGCTGGGTTCACCGCTATTTAACTCAAAATCTATCAACTTTTACTATAGAACATTATATCGTCGGCTGAGTGGAAGAACAGTCTATCTCGGAACCAGCTTGGAAAACGCCCTATCTCGAGTCTCGGTTGAAGAATGCCCTATCTCAAATGAAATTTTTCGCTTTCAAATTTTGTAGTGGCACCCCTGAGCAACTTAAAATTACGGTCTTTCTAATTAAAATAAGTGTTTAAAAATTCGGAAAAAAATTGTTTAGGCGTCATCGGAACTTCTCAGAGAAAAAGAAACTTCTCTGACTTTATCTGTCTATCAGCGGCGATGTATCGAGTACTTATTATATCAGCCGACCTGTGTGCAATTTAAATAATGTTTTAAGTTAATAAAGGTTTATAAAATGTTTTAAGCTAATAAAGGTTTTAAAAACAAGTTGAGATCGGATGACTTTTAAGCTTAAATTTTTTATTTTGAAACTATACAATTTTTAATAAAATTAGCAATATCTTAATATGAAGGAACTGGAACTGAAGGATAACAGAAACGTAAACTGTGGAAGGTAGGTCAACATTAATAAAACTTTTTTACGTTCCTAATTAATCATTGTTTATTATTAAATATTATTTATTATTTTTATTTTGTGTTAAAAGTAATTAAGTAAAGCTAATACATTATTTTGCGTCAATAGTAATTCTATTTACAAAAAATATAAACTAAGACAAACTTATTTTAGTACGAAGATCTATAATATTCATGGTATCTAGCAGGAATTACTCCTACAGAGCACATTTGTTCTAAATCCCTTTTTTTTCTTTATCCAATTCTATTTTTTTATGATAGAGTTGGATTAGTGGATATTGTTTTCCAATACATTTTTTTGTGGGTATCAACACTTCATGTGCCTTTTCGTCATATTCGTATTTTATAAATATGTGTGTTTCATTGGGATGGACTGAGATCTCCTTCAAAGTCATTATTTTAAGATTTTTCTAATTTTGATCATTAGCTAATGGTCGAAAATCTAAAATATCTGTTTGAACGAGTTCCTTAACAATGGAGAATCGCTTGTTTCTTTTAGCAGTACGCATTATATTGCACCATTCAGTTTGTGTAAAAACTGTTTTATTTTTACAGGAATTTTCAATAGTAGCGTGCATAGAATCTCCTTCATTGTAAATATGTCCTTTTTCAAGATATCTACAAATTATGAATAAATTGTTGTAATTATTAATAAGCAATAAATATTGATTTTTTTACTTGCAGCAAAATAATAAATGCTTATTACAAGCTTATTCAAGCAGATCGCGAGATAGGGCGTTTTCCAAACGGATCGCGAGATAGGGCGTTTTTCAAGCTGGTTCCGAGATAGACTGTTCTTCCACTCAGCCTATGATATGTAACATTCGTTGCTAATTATATCTCGAATTTATCCTTCTGAGTTAGAATTTCTAATCTCAAGGTCAATGTCTCATAAACTACATGTCACAATTCAACTTGAAAAAGTTTTTATCCAAAAGTCTAAAAGAAAGCTTGGAGCAAAACCTTTCATCTGGTCTGTAGCATTTTTAGGACCTTCATTTATATAAAAAGTTATGATAATTTAAAGAAACACATTTTTTTAAAAATTTAAATGAGAATTACCATGTTAATTTTTGTGAATTTTTGTGAATTTTTTGTTTATTTTTCAAGAAAGAGCGGGTTAAGTGAGAGAGTGAGAGAGTGTGAGCGTGTCTGAGAGAGAGAGAGAGAGAGCAGGAGAGAGAGAGAGAGAGAGAGAGAGAGAGAGAAGAGAGAGTGGGAGGAGGGGAGGGGGGAGATAGAGGGAGAGTGAGAGAGATAGAAAGAGGGGGGATTGCGAGAGAGGGAGGCGGGGGGGAGATAGATTTAGAGAGAGATAGAGTTAGAGAGAGATAGAGATAGAGATGAATGGTATGAAGTCTTACCAGTAGATGATGTCCGGTTGATGTCGAGGTCATCCTGACCACCTAGACATCGTCTCCAGAAAATGACAAAGAAAGCAAGAGAATGTAGAAAATATGAAAGTATAAATTGTACAATTAATCCATTTGCTCTCTGTGTTTAACAGGGTTGAGACTGTTGGTATTATTAAAGAATGATATGTTTCATAATAACGCCCACGTTGCGAATGGTTATAATTTAAACTGTATATAAATTTTAGAGCGTATATTATATATTAATTTGACAATAAAATACACAAGTTATGCGTTTACTCTGCCATTATTTAGTCAATTCATAATAAGTGCATGTAACATTATAGTAGTATATTTTTTAACGATATTTATAGAATTTATATATATTAAAATTTGTGTACATATATGTATGTAATTTATATTTAAATTAATGTAAATAATAAACATTATGGTGGCGATAACTCAGCCAATATCATATGATTTACATAATATTTATTGAGAAAATAATTAGTATTTAATTAATTTTAGTTAATTCATAACAAATGCACGATTAATAAAGCAATATTTATAGAATTTATATTTAATTTTGTGTACATATGTATATATATGGCGATTTCTCAGTCAATTCTATATAATTTATATTTAAATTAATGTACATAATAAGCATTATGGTGGGGATTACTCAGCCAATAATTAGCTAATTCATAATAAATGCAACAGACATAATATTATATGTTGGCGATTAATCAGCCAATATCATACTATTTATATTAATTAATTTTTAAATATTTCAGAGTAAACTATATTTATTGTATATATATTTGTGTATATGGGCTATTTCACGTCAAGTGGTACAATGAAAATTTTAAATCGCTCCAAAATTTGAGAACAGGCTGGAAATATCTTCAAGAAGATAGAAAAAATATTTTAGGTGTTAAAAATAATTTGCCTAAGAGTTATTCCACCATGAAAAATGGAAATTTTTCAATTTTTTTAGAAAATTTTCTATTTTTAAAGCCATTTATCTCAAATTCTATTAATTTTTTTGAAAAACATTACAAATAACTTTTGTTCAAAATAATCTTTAGAACTTATCTACCTGGGTTACAATTCTTAATTTTAAAATCTCGATTTTGATCTAACACAGCTCAAAAGATCACATTTTTCGAGAGCTTTTGAATGGCGGCGGTTAGATTATTGGCCAAGACCGCTGGTGTAAGTTATGCCTTATAAACCTCATAAAATCACTAATTTTCATGTATTTTAGGGCATAACCTGCAACAGCGGTATATATATCTCTCTATAATATATAAATATTTCGCCGCCGCCGCCGCCGCCGTGTCCAAGAATTCAGAATTCAACATATATATATATATATGTTTTATATATATATGTTATATATATATGTCATATATATATGTTATATATATATGTTATATATATGTCATATATATATGTGATATATATATGTCATATATATGTTATATATATGTTATATATGTTATATATATGTCATATATATATGTTATATATATATGTTATATATATGTCATGTATATGATATATATATGTCATACATATGTTATATATATGGGGTATTCCACGTGAAGTGGTCCGATCAAAATTTTAAAATGCGCCAAATTTTGGGTACACATTGCAAATGTTTTTCAGAATACAGAAAAAAATTTTTAGGTACTGGAATTTATTAGTTCAAAAGTTATTCTAACCTCAAAAAGTGAACTTTTTCCAGTTTTTTTCAACACCAGCTGGGTTCATCGCTATTTAGCTCAAAATCTATCAACTTTTACTATAGAACATTATATGTAACATTCGTTGCTAATTATGTCTAGAATTTATCCTTCTAGGTTAGAATTTCTAATCTCAAGGTAAATGTTAGATAAACTACATGTCAATATTCAACTTGAAAAAAATCTAACTTCGCCACAATTGATTTTTTTATCCAAAAGTCCAAAAGAAAGCTTGGAGCAATACCTTTCAAATGGTCTGTAGCATTTTTATGGCCTTCAATTCTGCAAAAAGTTATGACAATTTAAAGAAAGACAAAAAATTCACAAAAATTAACATGGTATTTCCCATTTAAATTTTTAAAAAAATTTCGTGTTTCTTTAAATTATCATAACTTTTTACAGAATTGAAGGCCATAAAAATGCTACAGATCATTTGAAAGGTATTGCTCCAAGCTTTCTTTTGGACTTTTGGATAAAAAAATCAATTGTGGCGAAGTTAGATTTTTTTCAAGTTGAATATTGACATGTAGTTTATATAACATTTACCTTGAAATTAGAAATTCTAACCCAGAAGGATAAATTCTAGACATAATTAGCAACGAATGTTACATATAATGTTCTATAGTAAAAGTTGATAGATTTTGAGTTAAATAGCGATGAACCCAGCTGGTGTTGAAAAAAACTGGAAAAAGTTCACTTTTTGTGGTTAGAATAACTTTTGAACTAATAAATTCCAGTACCTAAAAATTTTTTTCTGTATTCTGAAAAACATTTGCAATGTGTACCCAAAATTTGGCGCATTATAAATTTTGATCGGACAACTTCACGTGGAATACCCCATATATATGTCATATATATATGTGTGTGTGTATGTGTGTGTGTGTGTGTGTGTGTGTGTGTGTGTGTGTTTTTTTTTTTTTTTTTTTTTCCGAAGAGGTGGAGAAATGCTTAATGCACCATGACTGGAGCCATGCGAGACTCCCCGTGTGTGGGACTCTCCTACCGAAGGATGTCGATAGGCATACCCACTAAAACTCCACCTCTTTTCTTACCTTTATTCCCCCGCGGAAACCGCCGCAAGGCATTACTTCGCGGGGGGAGGCACGGCTAGATTAGCACACTACTGTTGCTATCGCAACTCCTGTCTCCTCTTCTCTTCTGATGAGACCCAGCCTGTCCACTACGGACGTACAGAGGGTCACTACCGCGTTCCATCCCTCCTGGGAGTCAAGCAGGCACGCCCCGATGCCCTCAGGGGTGAGGGGACCGCTCCAAGTGACTTGAAACTGGTCCCGTTCCTCCCTGAAACGAGGACACCATAAGAGGACGTGTTCCACGTCTTCGTCCACCCCTGGACAAGCCGGGCACTCTGCGCTGCCGTAGACCCCTATACGAAATAGGTAGCTACGGAAGCATCCGTGCCCGGTCAGCACCTGGGTAAGCTGGAAACTGACGAAGCCGTGTTTCCTGCTCGCCCACTCCTGGATCCGCGGGATTATGCGGTAGGTCCAGCGGCCGTCCCTGGCTGAGTCCCATCTCCGCTGCCACTCCTCTACGGTCCGCAATGACCATCGGTTATGGCAGCGATTCTCTTCTACGCGTCGCCCACCCTCACGGTGTCTTTCAGCTCTCTCGGCTGCCAGGAGGTCGAAGGGGGCGGTCCCCGCGATCACCGAGAGCGCAATGTCAGATACGGTTCGGTACGCCCGGGCCACCCTTAGCGCAGCTATCCTGCAGGCTCTCTGACACGGAGCACCAAAGCTCTTGTGCCTGTTCAGGGCATCAGCCCAGATAGGAGCTCCGTATAAAATTACGGAGCTCACCACCGAGGCAAGGAGAGACCTTCGCGGTTGCTGGGGTCCCCCGATGTTGGGCATGATGCCCGCCAGCGCACGGGCCACCCTTGCCGCCTTTGAGCCCGCGTTCGCGAGATGGTGTTTGAACGACAGCCGCGCGTCTAGTGTGACCCCTAAATACTTCAAGGTTTTCACCGACCGTATCCGTTCTTTACCTACCGTGAAGGTGGCGGTCCTCTCCTTTTTTGTGCGAGAGATGAGCACCGCCTCCGTTTTTTCCGCCGCCAGACTAAGTCCGTGGTCTCTCAACCAAGTGGCGACCACTTCTATAGAGACGTCTCCGAGATATTCGATCTCTTCGACACTCTTTGCGACCACCACTAGCGCCACGTCGTCCGCGAAAGCCACCATCGAGACACCCTCCGGAAGTTGCTGCCTAAGCAGGCCGTCATAGACAACGTTCCAGAGTAGGGGCCCAATGACCGAACCCTGCGGCACGCCTCCCGTGATGTTGTGGGAGTGCACACCGTCGTCGGTGTCGTAGAGCAGAGTACGGTCAGTCAGGTAACTCGAGGTGACCTCCCTGAGATAGAGTGGCACTTGGAAGTGCTGCAGGGACAGCATGATGTCGTCCCATCCGCCTTGCACTCCGACCAGCATTGATGGCGTTTGTGGCTATGCCAACAACTCTGCCTACAGCATCCATGGTCGATCGACCCTTTCGGAAGCCGAACTGGTTGTCGGAGAGGTCTCCGGCCCGACCGATGGCCTCTGCAAGCCTGGCGCAGATCACCCGCTCCAGGAGCTTCCCAACTATATCCAGTAGACAGAGCGGGCGGTAAGATGATGGCTCCTCCGGGGGTTTGTTTCCCTTTGGTAGGAGTACCAGCCTCTGCGTCTTCCACTGGGCCGGGAAGCAACCTTCTCTTAGGCATGCGTTGAATGCGTCCAGGAACAAGCCCGGAGCACTCATCGCCGCTGTCTTGACGGCCAGGCCAGGTATTCCGTCAGGCCCTGGAGCTTTACGTACGGAAATACCCTTAGCGGCCATCCTCAGTTCGGCTTCACTAATGTCTGGCGACTCGGCTGCACCAATGGTGGCCATCAGGCCCGTCTCTACTGCCCTTTTCCGATGTTCTGGAAACAGGTGGCGGACGACTCCGTCCAGAAAAACTGGGTCGGTGGGTGCAACAGCTCCCCCGGGGTTGATCTTATTCATAACCGTTTTATACGGTCTGCCCCAGGGGTCGTGGTCCACCTCCTCACAGAGCTCCCGCCAACACCTTCTCTTGGCAGTCTTGATGGCCACTTTGAGATCCCTCCGCTTTTGTTCGTATTCTGCGGAACGATCTTGGAACCGCGGTGTTCCCCTCGCTCTTTGGTGCAGCCTTCTGGCACGCAGGCACTCACGTCTCTTTTCTGCGATGTCCTCACTCCACCAGATTATCGGTGGGCGGCCGCGAGGGTTAAACTTCACGGCCATAGAGGCATCGCAAGCCGCTGTTAGGGCATTCGTGAGTCCTCGTGCTTTTTCTTCGGCGGTTCCCTCCACTTTTTCCCCCTCAAGGGAGCAGAGGAACGTCTCACGATCAAACGTGGCTGGTGCCCATCTCTCTCTTGCTCCTCTTCCTGCTCTCTTTGTCCTCCCGCTGGTCAGCTGGAGCTGGTACACGAGTGCTTGGTGGTCACTACCCGTGTAACGATCGCTAACTTTCCAGCCGAGTCCCCCTCCCCCCACCAATCTTGGATCGACGAAGGTGAGGTCGACTATGGACGACTTGCCGGCTTTGGTGAAAGTCGGGGTTGTCCCTGTGTTAGCGATCTCCAGCCCCAGTAGAGCGAACGCCTCGAGAAGTGCGCGACCACGCGCGTTGGTCTTGGCGCTGCCCCAGTCCGTCGCCCAAGCATTAAAGTCCCCACCGATTGCGACCGGTAGCCGTGAGGACCGAGCACTGGTGACGACTGCATCCAGAGATCTCGCAAAGTCCTCGGTGGAATCGCTGGGCGGGAAGTAGCAGCTGTACATGCGTACCCCCGCCACCTCCACCCAGGTGAAGCTGGGAAGGGGGGCGACCATCTTTCTGGAGATGTGTATATTTCCACATACCCAGATGGCCGCCTTGCCTGTGGCATCCCTTACCCAGTTCGACTTCTCGAGATCCTGGAACTCCTCGCTGATGATCGCTACGTCCGCTCTCTCCTCTCTGACCAGCTGGGACAGCAGGTCCTGGGCCACAGCGCAGTGGTTGAGGTTTATTTGGAGCACCTTAATCATTTTTGATGTGTGCTCCTTCCTCATGCGAGGTCTTGGCTTTGGCCTCGCAGTCCACTGCTTTGTGGCCCTCTTGGCCGCACCGATAGCATTGCGCTGACCGGTCGACTGCGCTCTTGCACTCCCTCGCGATGTGTCCCGATTCGTGGCATCGGTAGCAGCGCGAGGATACCTCTCGCAGTCGAACTCTGCAATTGACCCATCCGATCCGGAGCTTCCCGTCTTGCAGCAGTTTTTTGGCTGCTACTGCCGGAAGCTGGATGGTCGCAGCTAGGGTGCCACTGTAGGATCCCCTGGTTTTAATATTATCCGGGGATACCACATTTGGCCCGATCTTTGCCGCAATCGCTGCGGCCACCTCCGTTGTTGTCGTGGACTCGTCCATGTCCCTGATGGTGATGGACACTTTGTGAGTCAGCAGCTGGACCTCTGCTGACCCACTCAGTGTGGACGAGACCACTGTCCTCAGCTCCGCTGTTTCCGTTCCGGGTCGCCCCAGTTCGAGGAGGAGCTCTCCAGCCCTGGTGCGCCTGATACGCGTGACCCGTTCTCCTAGTGCCTTTAGCTCCGGTGCAGCCTTGACCTTCCGGAGAATGTCAGCGTAGGAAGAGCCCCCGCTAGGTGCCTTGATCTTGATGGCATCTGGGCGTGGGGGTCTTACTCCGGCCTTAGGCTCTGCCGTGCCTTTGGCCGGTTTGCTGGCACGTTTCTGCTGCTCATGCTGCTTCGGCTGGCTGTTCTTCATCTTCTTCTTCTTCTTGCCCTTCTTCACTACTGTGACCCAGTCAGGGACTTTTGACTGGTTCCCACTCGTCTTAGGAACGGATGGCGAAGCATCTGCTGGCCCATTTTTGTTATTGGGCTGCTTCGACCCCTTCTTCCTTTTCTCCGGGGGTTGCTGAGGTGGTGAGGGCTTTTCCCTTTCCACCGGCCTCTTTTGACGCTCTTCAGCGCGGAAGATGGGCAACGTTTGGCACGTTCCATCCCTACGCGCATCCACCATTTTAATTTTCGGCGCTGTCGAACACACAGCACTGTTCACCCGCGCGTATTCATTGAGAGCTCTGCTGGTTGCTCTCGCCATACTCTTCAGCTCTTTGTGGATGTTGTTCTTATTAAGAACAAACTCCACCAGGGTATCTACCTTCTCACGCAGACGGAGAAAAGCTCTGTCAGCGTCACTCGACATCCCAGTCGAGGGCAGGTCACACGTAGCATTAGATGCTACAGAGGCCGAGTGACCAACCTCCGCAGCATTTACCATTTTGACGGTGTGAGTTTGGTCCCCCCCAAAATCCTTGGGACCAGCACTGACCACCGGGGCTTTCACCCGATCGGAATCAGTGGCGGGATTTGACAGGATTGCCATGCCCGCTTGGGGTAGTGTTGTTTTCAGCTCACTATCCATACTTGGTTTTATTTCGGGGTGCCTTCACCTATCTGGTTTTGGTTCGCCCCGAATATTTGATTTTTTCGGTACCATCCATATCTGGAAAGCATTCCCCTATCCACCACCTGGGGAGGCGCCACGATGCGGGACCAGCAAACCCGGTACGGGTGTGTGTGTGTGTGTGTGTGTGTGTGTGTGTGTGTGTGTATGTGTGTGTGTGTGTGTGCGTGCGTGTGTGTGCGTGCGTGTGTGTGCGTGTGCGTGTGCGTGTGCGTGTGCGTGTGCGTGTGCGTGTGCGTGTGCGTGTGCGTGTGCGTGTGCGTGTGAGTGTGCGTTGCGTGTGCGTGTGCGTGCGTGAGTGTGTGTGTGAGTGTGTGTGTGTGAACATACACTTTTCCAAATATCCATATGTGATATATACAATGGGTTAAAAATTAAATACATTAATTATTGCATTTTTAAGATAATTCATAACTTTTTACAGAACTGAAGGCCATAAAAATGCTACAGACTATTTGAAAGTGTGTGTGTGTGTATGTGTGTGCGTATGTGTGTGTACGTGTTATTTGTTTTTTCAAGAATAGATAATATATGTATTTTTTCCGTGCGCAATAAAAAGTTGTGAATTTAACTTGAAAGAATGTGTATTAGTTTACTTATTCCTGATAAAACTCATAAAATAAAAACGGACCTAAAATTTAATGTAATGTTTTTAAAAATATACACAATTGTACGAAGATAAAATAAATATTAATCAAGTATAACATACACTTTTTCAAATATCTATATGTGAAATATACAATAAATTAAAAATTAATACATTAATTATTGCATTTTTAAGATAATTCTATTATAAACAGTAATGGCAAAAGAAAATTCAAATTTTAACAGAGGCAATATAAAATACGAATTACATTTCAAAAATTTTTCGAAAATTATTATTTTAGTAGTATTTAATTTAAATATTATTCAAATCAAAATTTAAAAATTGTATGGATATATAAGTAAGTAGATTACGTATATTTATATAAAACAATATTTTATATAAACAAGTATGTATTTATTAGAAACAAAAGGTTATTTAAGGAATGCCTTTGTTTATAATAATTAAAATAAATATATGGGCTCTGTAACTAAAGGGAAAAATAAATTGGATATAATTATGGATTAAAACGCAAATTTTGAAAGAGGGTGCAAATTACGAATTACGGGAGAAATGGAAGAAACAGGTTTTTATTTATATACCGCTAAAATATTATCAATAATTCTTTAAAGCTAATACAAAAATTAATTTAATTAAGAAGAAGTTTTATTACTCTTAAAGTACAAAATATTAATGACATATAGAACTCTTGGCGATGACTTAAATAAATTAATTTTAGGAGGTAAAGTTCTATTAAATCCGTTTCAAATAATCTAAAATTTTAATAGGTTTTTACTAAATACTACAATTAAGTATATGCACTTTACTATTTTTGGTAAGTTAATTGTTCATTACCATATATATGGGCTATTTCACATCAGTGGTACGATGAAAATTTGAAATCACTCCAAATTTTGTGAACAGACTGGAAATATCTTCCAGAAGATAGAAAAAAAATTGGAGGTGTTAAAAATAATTTGCCTAAGAGTTATTCCACCATGAAAAATGGAAATTTTTCAATTTTTTAGAGAAATTATTATTTTCAAAGCTATTTATCTGAAAATCTATTGATTTTTTTAAAAATACATTATAAACAACTTTTGTTTAAAATAATCTTTAGAACTTATCTACTTGGGTTACAATTCCTAATTTTAAAATCTCGAAAAGATAGAACGCTCGGAAATATTGAATATCAAAAAAAGGCGACCACGCCACAATCGATTTTGATCTAACACCGCTCAAAAGATCACATTTTTTGAACACACAAATTCCAAATTTTTTTAAAAATTTAAATGGGAAATACCATGTTAAATTTTGTGAATTTTTTGTTTTTCTTTAAATTATCATAACTTTTTACAGAATTGAAGGCCATAAAAAGCTACAGACTATTTGAAAGGTATTGCTCCAAGCTTTTTTTTTAGACTTTTGGATAAAAAAATCAATTCCGGCGAACTTACACTATTTTAAGTTGAATATTGACATGTAGTTTATGTAACATTGACCTTAAGATTAGAAATTCTAACCCACAAGGATAAATTCTACACATAATTAGCAACGAATGTTACAAATAATGTTGTATATTAAAAGTTGATAGATTTTGAGTTAAATAGCGATAAACCCAGCTGGTGTTGAAAAAAACTGGAAAAAGTTCACTTTTTGAGGTTATAATAACTTTTGAGCTAATAAATTCCAGTACCTAAAAATTTTTTTCTGTATTCAGAAAAACATTTGCAATGTGTACTCAAAATTTGGTGCATTTTAAAATTTTGATCGGACCACTTCACGTGGAATACCCCATATATATATTATATATATTACACCTTTGGTGTAAGTTATGTCCTAAAATACGTGAAAATTAGTGATTTTATGAGGTTTATGAGGCATAACTTACAACAGCGGTCTTGGCCAATAAGCTAACCCAAGCCATTCGAAAGCTCGCGAAAAATGTGAACTTTTGAGAGGTGTTAGATTAAAATCGATTATGGTGTGGTAGCCTTTTTTTGATATTCAATATGTCCGGATGTTCTATCTCTTCGAAATTTTAAAATTAAGAAATGTAACCATGGTAGATAAGTTCTAAAGATTAATTTAAACAAAAGTTGTTTGTAATGTTTTTTCAAAAAAATCAACAGATTTTAAGATAAATGGCTTTAAAAATAGAAGTTTTTCTAAAAAATTGAAAAATTTCCACTTTTCGTGGTCGAATAACTCTTAAGCAAATTATTTTTAACACTTAAATTTTTTTTGTATGTTCTGGAAGATGTTTCCAGCCTGTTCTCAAATTTTGGAGTGATTTAAAATTTTCATCGTACCACTTGACGTGAAATAGACCATATATATGTATACAATATATGTATGTATGTATGTGGGTGTGTGTGCGTGCGGCGTAATATTTATATAATATATATATATTTTAAAATTGTTTTTTCAAGAATACATAATATACGTATTTTTTCCGTGCGCAAAAAAAAGTTGTGAACATAACATGAAAGAATGTGTATTTGTCTACTCATTCTTCATAAAACGCATAAAATTTTTAAACGTATACCCAATAATAATAACGGATCTAAAATGCAATGTAATGCTTTAAATACAGATGCAAAATTGTTTGAAGATTAAATAAATATTAATCAAGTATAACATACACTTTTCCAAATATCCATATGATATATACAATGGGTTAAAAATTAAATATATTAATTATTGCATTTTTAAGATAATTCTATTATAAACAGTATAGGCAAAAGAAAATTCAAATTTTAACAGTGGCAATATAAAATACGAATTACATTTGAATAGATTTTCAAAAACTATTAATTTAGGAGCTGTAACGGGGTACGGATTGAATATAAGGAATAAAAAAATCAACGAAGGTATCGGGGCGCGAACCCACGATCCCGGGAGCGCGAGGCAGAACCCTACTGCTAAAGGTCAGGTGATAAATCACCTGACAAATCACCCCAAAACGTCATCTGACGAAACTACTGAATCCACGGAAAGGAGAACTTTCTAAGTTCTAATAAAAAAAATATTTTTAGTAATAATAAAAGAAATAGTAAAAATTACGAAGTCGAGTCGTAACAAATGTTGTTCCGGGTCCAAAATCAGGGCGTCTCTTTTCGGTCACCATCGTCTAAACTGAAAAAAAGAAAATTTCAAAACACACAAAGTATCTATCTTTAATTTTTTAATTAATAATGAAAAACATATTAGATTATCATATTGATATTTAAAAGTTTCAATTTAAATATACATTTTTAATACAAAATTAAAATTAAAACATTTATTTTATTAAACAAAAAGTAAGTAATTCTTTAAATATATACTAAAAGAATAAAAAGCTTATCTGATTTCGATGGAGATTTTGCCTGATACCAATCGTATACATCGTATAAATCACATACTTCTGTATCTATGAGCTCGATTCTTAAACTCGAACAATAAAAAACAACTATTTTTGCGACTAGTCCCGTGAAGAACTGTTTAATTAGATGAAATACGTAGGAGAATATTTCGCGCTACGAGTGAGATTACGTGAAGGTTAGTTGGCAAACTGAAGTTGGTTCAACAAACTTGACGTTGGTTTCTTTATGCTTATTACCTATACGTTATGTTTAGTTTAATGAATGACAATAAGAAAAACCAACTTCAGTTTGCCATCTAACCTTTGAGTAATCTCACGCGGAGAATTTCATCTCATTATGCAGTTCTTCACGAGACTGGTCGCGAAAATAGTTGTTTTTTATTGTTCGAGTTTAAGGATCGAGCTCATAGATACAGAAGTATGTGATTTATACGATGTATACGATTGGCATCAGGCAAAATCTCCATCGAAATCAGATAAGCTTTTTATTCTTTTAGTATCTATTTAAAGAATTATTTACTTTTTGTTTAATAAAATAAATGTTTTAATTTTAATTTTGTATTAAAAATGTTTATTTAAATTGAAACTTTTAAATATCAATATGATAATCTAATATGTTTTTCATTATTAATTAAAAAATTAAAGATAGATACTTTGTGTGTTTTTAAATTTTCTTTTTTTCAGTTTAGACGATGGTGACCGAAAAGAGACGCCCTGATTTTGGACCTGGAACAACATTTGTTACGACTCGACTTCGTAATTTTTACTATTTCTTTTATTATTACTAAAAATATTTTTTTTATTAGAACTTAGAAAGTTTTCCTTTCCGTGGATTCAGTAGTTTCGTCAGATGACGTTTTGGGGTGACTTGTCAGGTGATTTATCACCTGACCTTTAGCAGTAGGGTAAGCCTCACCACTGCGCTACCATTCGCAATTATCCCGGCTAGTCGACTTGGACCTATCGACGAACGTCGCCGATAATTCAGGGACCTAACCTGCGCCGACATTCGAAATCCGTACCCGTTATATCCCCCACCCAAACGCGACCTACGCCCTCGGGGAGCCGTTTGATCACTTCGATCACCTGGGCTAGAGAGGCGAAGGTTGTCCCTGCTCGACCGGTGTCAAGAAGACCATTTTCTGAGCACCGGGAGCCTCGTTAGGGATAGCCGTGCGTTTGCACCACCACGCTTGAGATCCCAGAAACTCAAGCTCCCCTACGTCTAGTGCCAACCTTGGAGGTGTACTGCGTATACGTATACACACTATGGAAGGGGGAACACAGGCTTTTCTCCTACAGTCGTACCTCCGCACTTTTTGACGTTCTCGCGGGGAAATACACCGGGACTGTGGTGGTGGGGATGGGAGTTTATGACCGACTTCGGTCCAAGATGAGCCAGGCGAAGATAAACTACTTCGTCTCTTCTGGCAAGTGGGTTTTTGAGTTGGGCGCCATTTGTAACGGGGTACGGATTGAATATAAGGAATAAAAAAATCAACGAAGGTATCGGGGCGCGAACCCACGATCCCGGGAGCGCGAGGCAGAAGCCTCACCACTGCGCTACCATTCGCAATTATCCCGGCTAGTCGACTTGGTCCTATCGACGAACGTCGCCGATAATTCAGGGACCTAACCTGCGCCGACATTCGAAATCCGTACCCGTTATAGAGCATTTAATTTAAATATTTTTTAAATTAATATTTCAAAATTGTATGGATATATAAGTGTGTAGATAATTTATATTTTTATAACACAATATTTTAAATAAACAAGTATGTATTTATTAGAAATAGAAGGATATTTAAGAAATGAATTTGTTTATAATAATCAAAATAAATATTTGGGCTCTGCATAGTAAAAATAAATTGGATATAATTATGGATTAAAACGCAAATTTTGAAAGAGAGTGCAAATTACGAATCACGGGAGAAATGGAAGAAACAGGTTTTTATTTATATAGCGCTAAAATTTTATAAATAATTCTTTAAAAATAATACAAAAATTAATTTAATTAAGAAGAAAGTTTTATTACTATTAAAGTACAAAATATTAATGACAGCACTTTTGGCGATGATCGTTCGTCATTAAATAAATTAATTTTAGAAGGTGAATTTCTATTTATAACGGTTTAAAATAATCCAAAATTTTAATAAGTTGTTAACTAAAATACTACAATTTAGTAAGTATGTGTACTTTACTATTTTTGGTAAGTTAATTTTTCATTAACATTTATAATTATTAAAATATAAATTTAAGCTTTATAAGAATTCATATAGTTTCAAATTTACAGTTAACATTTATATGTCTTTATTTTTTTTTATTATTTTTATTCTGATTTCATTACACTAAATTTTGGTAAACTTTTATTTATAAATTATAATAAATATAGCAATACCTCCAAGGTGTTGTGTGAATCTGTTTAATTTGTTTAATGCTTCATACAACTGACAAAAAAATTATTATTATAATTACTAACAAGGAAAGTACATGACCTCCGGGAAACGGATCTCATCCTAACTTTGGTATGTTTTTCATAATATAAAAATATGAAGAAAGCCAAGTTATCTCTTGCCAATGGCCACTTTTACGGGAGTTATTCGACATTCAATAATAATAGCAGTAAAAATTACTTCAAATTCGGTCGCTTATAACTCGGAAACAAATAAAGATAAACAATCAAATCACAAACCAGTAAAAAGTTGAGTTCAAGTAGATATGGTTTGAAAAAAAAGAAGCTCAAATTGCTTAATTTGAAGCAAAGTTATGAAGAAAATAAAAAATTGAAGAAATTTTAACCAAAATTTAATATGAAAAATTTATTGTTTCTTTTGGCCTAGTAATCTTCAATTTCTTATTTTCTTCATAACTTTGCTTCAAATTAAGCAATTTGAGCTTCTTTTTTTTCAAACCATATCTACTTGAACTCAAATTTCTTCTGATTTTTAGTTCGATTGTTCATCTTTATTTGCTTCCGAGTTATAAGCGATCGAATTGGAAGTAATTTTTACTGCTATTATTATTGGATGTCGAATAACTTCCGTAAAAGTGGCCATTGGCAAGAGATAACTTGGCTTTCTTCATATTTTTATATTATGAAAAACATACCAAAGTTAGGATGAGATCCGTTTCCCGGAGGTCATGTACTTTCCTTGTAAGTGATATTAAAAAAAAACCGACAAACATCATCTTGGCGTGAGAGAGAATGAGACAGAGCGAGAGAGACAGTGAGAGGAAGAGATAGGGAGACAGATAGAGAGAGAGAATGAGAGATAGAGAGAGAGAGAGAGAGAGAGAGAAAATAAGAGAGAGAGAATATCTCTCTCTCTCTGTCTCTCGCTCTCTCCATCTAACATTCTCTCTCTTATTCTCTCTCTCTTTCTCTCTATCTTTCATTCTCTCTCTCTTATTCTCTCTCTCTTTCTCTCTATCTTTCATTCTCTCTCTCTTATTCTCTCTCTCTTTCTCTCTATCTTTCATTTTCTCTCTCTTATTCTCTCTCTTTCTCTTTCTCTCTATCTTTCATTCTCTCTCTCTTATTCTCTCTATCTTTCTCTCTATCTTTCATTCTCTCTCTCTTATTCTCTCTCTATTTCTCTCTATCTTTCTCTCTATCTTTCATTCTCTCTCTCTTATTCTCTCTCACTTTCTCTCTATCTTTCATTCCCTCTCTCTTTCTCTCTATCTTTCATTCTCTCTCTCTTTCTTTCTATCTTTCATTCTCTCTCTCTTTCTTTCTATCTTTTCATTCTCTCTCTCTATCTCTCATTATATCTCTCTCTCTCTCTCTCCATCTATTATTCTTACTCTATCTCTCCTTCCATCTACCATTCTCTCTCTCTCTATCTCTCTATCTTACTCTCTCTCTCTCTCTCTCTCTCTTTATATCTCATTCTCTCTCCTTATCTATCTCGGTCTCTCTCTCTCACGCTCACTTTATCTCTCATTCTCTCTCTTTACCTATCTGATTCTCTCTCTCTTTCTATCTCTTTATCTCTCATTCTCTCTCTTTATCTATCTCATTCTCTCCCTCTCAATCTCTTACCCATTCTCTATCTCTCTCCTTCACTCTCTCTCCGTCTCCCTAACTCTCCCTCTCTCTCCCTCATACTCCCTCATTCTTACTCACTCTCTGCCTCTCACAGTCCCTCATTATTACTCGCTCCCACTCTCGCACCCTATCACTCTCTCTCTCATTCTCGCTCTCGCTCTCTAGCTCCCATTCGCTCTTTTTTATTCTCTCTCTCTTTCTCTCTATCTTTTATTCACTCTCTCTCTTATTCTCTCTATTTCTCTCTATCTTTCATTCTCTCTCTTATTCTCTCTCTCTTTCTCGCTATCTTGCATTCTATCTTTCTTATTCTCTCTCTCTCTACTTTTTATAATAGGTTAAATTGGTTATCAGTTGATAGGAGACGTAAATACTTTCTAGGCCTATTAACATACCAAATCCTAACAATAAGAAGACCTGATTATTTGCATGAGTTATTTCCACCTCCAAATTCTGATATTCGTCGTTCAAACCGTGTGCAAATCTCGTGCTTTCATCGTGCTCAGGTCTGTACTAGCGTCTATCAGGGGTCTTTTACCATTCAGGCGATGGATTTTTGGGATTCGTTGCCATCGGCTATAAAACTGAGTGTGACAGTTCCCATTTTTAAGAAGCGTTTGCGTGAATATCTCAGCGAAAATTGAATAGAGATAGTTATTTTCTTTTATTTTTTATTACTGCATTATTGTACTAAAAATTGTTCCGTTTTCGAATTGTAACTACAGCGCATTCATTTATTTATTTATTTATTTAGTATTTCAAACAATTATGTTTTTTGTTTTGTAGAAATTCGAGATTAGCGACTCATTATTGTAAATTGTAAATTATTATTAATATTATTATACATTATGTAATACTGTTTCTTTTCCTTGCCTTAAGGTTAAATGATTACCTAGGCATTAATAAAGACTTTTCAATCAATCAATCTCTTTCATTCTCCCTCTCTTATTCTCTCTCTCTAACTTTCTCTCTCTCTCTCTCTCTCTCTCTCTATCTCTCATTCTCTCCCTCTCTTTATCTTTCATTCTCTCTCTTTCTCTCTCCCTCTCTCTATCTCTCATTCTCTCTCTCTATCTGTCTCTCTATCTCTTCCTCTCACTGTCTCTTTTGCTCTGTCTCATTCTCTCATTCTCCGTCCGTCCGTCCGTCCGACAAACATCACCTTGGCGTGAGAGAGAACGAGTCAGAGCGAGAGAGACAGTGAGAGGAAGAGATAGAAAGACAGATAGAGAGAGAGAGAATGGGAGATAGAGAGAGGGAGAGAGAGAGAAAGAGAGAGAGAATAAGAGAGAGAGAATGAAAGATAGATATTAAAAGATAGAGAGAAAGAGAGAGAATAAGAGAGAGTGAATGAAAGATAGAGAGAACGAAAGAGAGAATAAGAAAAAGTGAATGGGGATAGAGAGCGAGAGCGAGAATGAGAGAGAGAGAGTGATAGAGTGCGAGAGTGGGAGCGAGTAAGATTGAGAGAGAGCGAGGTAGTGCGAGAGTGAGAGTGAGTAATAATGAGGAAGTGTGAGGGAGAGAGAGGGAGAGTGAGGGAGAGAGAGGGAGAGTTAGGGAGACAGAGAGAGAGAGAGTGAGGGAGAGAGATAGAGAATATGTAAGAGATTGAGATGGAGAAATTGATATAGATAAAGAGAGAGGATGAGACATAGAGAGAAAGAGAGAGAATGAGAGATGGAGATAGAGAGATAGAGAGAGAGAATGAGAGATAGAGAGATAGAGAGAGAATGAGAGATAGAGAGATAGAGAGAGAATGAGAGATAGAGAGATAGAGAGATAGAGAGAGAAAATGAGAGATAGGGTGATAGAGAGAGAAAGAGAGAAAGGGAGAGAAAGGGAGATAGAGAAAGGGAGAAAGAAAGAGAGATAGAGAGATAGAGAGAGAGAGAGATAGAGAGAAAGAGAGAGAGAGAGAGATAGAGAGAGAATGAGAGATAGAGAGATAGAGAATATGTAAGAGATTGAGATGGAGAAATTGATATAGATAAAGAGAGAGGATGAGACATAGAGAGAAAGAGAGAGAATGAGAGATGGAGATAGAGAGATAGAGAGAGAGAATGAGAGATAGAGAGATAGAGAGAGAATGAGAGATAGAGAGATAGAGAGAGAGAATGAGAGATAGAGAGATAGAGAGATAGAGAGAGAAAATGAGAGATAGGGTGATAGAGAGAGAAAGAGAGAAAGAGAGAAAGGGAGATAGAGAAAGAAAGAGAGATAGAGAAAGAGAGAGAGAATAGAGAGAGAATGAGAGATAGAGAGATAGAGAGATAGAGAAAGAGAGAGAATAAGAGAGAGTGAATGAAAGATAGAGAGAACGAAAGAGAGAATAAGAGAGAGAGAGAAAGAGAGAAAGAAAGAGAAAGAGAGAAGAGAGAGAAGAGAGAGAGAGAAATAAAGAGAGACAGAATGAGAGAGAGAATGAGAGATAGAGTGAGAGAGAGAATGAGAGATAGAGTCAGAGAGAGAAAGAGAGAAATAGAGAAAGAGAGTGAGAGAGCTAGAGAAAGAGAGAGAGAGAAAAATAGAGAGATTTGATTTGATTTGATTTGATTGTTCTTTATTAGGCTTTATGGGGTAAATACCCCGTAAGCACTAATAGCATGAAATACAGAAATTATACAGGAAATAAAATAAAATAACAATATGTGTAATATACAAAAACATTATCAATAAATAGCGATAAATACAAGAGCAGTGACTAGATATAATATAATAATAGAATGTAAAATAATTTAGAAAAGCAAATGTATAATTAATAAAAAAATAAATAAATACTTATAACTACACAATAATAAATAAATAAATTAACTTAACTGCTCTATGCAGGCATCGCTGAAGTTTAACAATTTTACTAAAGTTAATTAAGCTATAAAACTTAAGACTTAATAAGCTAGGCGTTGTAACAATTTTTAAAAACAAAATTATATAAAGTTTATCAGGTATATTAATGTAAATAATAATATTAGAATTAATTATTGGGAGTAACAAAAATTGTTAATGATATAAATAGTAAAAATGATCATTCTTCTATTAATTATTACGGATTTATCCCAACAAATTATATAATTGTAATATTTATTTAATTACTAGTACTATAAATTATTTTACTAAATAGTTTTTAAAAAGTAATTTTTTGAATATTACATGACATGTAGTTTGATGGTAAAGAATTATTATGTTAACAATACTATTTAACTGCGAGCGAAGCTTGATCAATTGAAATAAACACCTATTAAATAAAAACCTTATTTAATAACACTTTTTTTATTCAAAATCATGTGGTCATTAATTAATAAAAAGAAATAGCGAGACGTGCTAGTTTTCGCGGAAAATTGAAACGTGGTACTTTTCGTCCAAGAAAATTAAATGTGTTAGTTTTCGCGAGCAAGCGAGTTGTGCTAGTCTTCGCGAAAAAATATCAAACATGCTAGTTTTCCAAATAGAAACGTTAAACGTACTAGTCTTCGTGGAGTATGTTCATAGTTGCTAGTTTTCGTAAGAGGCGTCGAAATGTATTATGCACAGTTATCCTATTAATTAATAAATTAGCAGCAATACCAGTCCAAGCCATTGTGATAAAAGAGACATTCAATGATATTAAATATGTAATAATAACATTATGTAAATAACTCTTACCACTCCCACCAGGTCCATCAATAAAATAATATTTACTGCCAATGTTATTAATCGTTGCATTGATGACCAAATCATATATTTGTTTTTGTTTAATCGTTAAAGAACTTATTAAAGCTTCTAATGTACTAGTATAATTATATGCATTTCATTCATTATTATCATAATCATTTACTTCATAATTATCTATATTGGGTATATGAAAATCATTTAATGTCATTCCATGTTATGACAAAATTTTTTCAATATTATTCAAAGCTATTTTTTCACCTTCAATATTTGGTAGTTTTGGATCCATAAAATGAATTTTATGTTTATTATATAAATCCAAGGAATTAATTGGTTTTTGAAATGCAAGAATAAATGCAAATAGTTGACACATGGGTTTAGGGAACTTGAATACCGCAGCTTCTGCTAAACATTTATCCCATTCATCGTAAGTACTAACAATACTTCTTGATAAGTAGGCATGTTCATATGTATCGTAAATAATACCATTTAAAGTTCGTATATCCGCAAATGATTTTGCACCACGTACATGTAATAATAGTAGTCGTAGGAAAAATGTTTCACGTCTATTCCGATTTACGAAATACATTCTACTTACGATAGGTTTATTAAATTGTTTTCTTTTAGTCCATTTTTTATTTTTTATGTTAAAAACGTAATGATGAGGAATGTCTATATAAATATTGTATTGCATTTTCGTTCTCTTTGTTCAATTTAAACCATGATGTCAATGTTGTATCAATTTTTTTATCGATTAATGTATCTTCTTAATCTTCTTTAAAAAAGATATATTATTCATCTTGTTGATGCACAGATAATCTTATAATAGCATAAGATTGTTGATGTACTTTAAATTCTAAGACACGATACATAGCCTCCGGTGCGCATACATATCTAGTGGATAGATGTTGAGATATTTCATCATAATTATATATATCTGCATTATTTTTGTCCATATCATTAGTAGTAGCTTCCATCGTAAATTTCACAAAAGCAGTATCAGGACCCTTATGAAAATATTTAAATAAATATTTTATAGCTTTTATTGTATTATATATTTGCACATTAATGTGACATTCCAATAATAATAATAAATATGGATTGTATGGTACAACTATTATCTGCTACTCTCGGTTTTGAATATATAATTTTATTACCATTTTTTCTTCGGCGATAAGAAGGGTAACCAACAGACTTAAAAAATGTTTGGTTGATATATGGTTTTGGAAAATTTTTTGTACAGCCTGTTTTATCTTCATTCATACATACACTATTTTTATTTTGTAACCCACAAGGACCATGTATCATATTATTTTTTACTATATTATATAATTTAGGATATTTAATTTCATCCCATTATATATATCCCATCTTATATCTTATAATCGATCTGAAAAATCATCACAAATAATGCGAAAACGTAGCGTTTTTATTTTTCCAGGGTAATTTTGCCAGGGCCCATTTTGCCAGGGCCCATTTTGCCAGGGAATTGACAAATTTGTTTGCAGTCGTAACATGTTACACGCCAATTTGTATTCCTTATTTCGTTTTACTTGCGTTTTTATTCTTATTTTTATTTTTATTTATATGCTTATACACTTTTTGCTTTTTATTGTTATTTCATCATTTGTTATTTTTATTTGTTTTAATTTTTTAATTTGTTAATTTATTTTTACACCTTCAATGATGTATGTATTTTTGTGTTTACGGGGTTTCTACCCCTAAAACCTAATAAAGTTATCTATCTATCTATCTCTCTCTATCCCTCTCTCTCTCTCTCCCTCTCTCTCTCTCCATCTATTATTCTCTCTCTATCTCTCCTTCCATCTGTCATTCTCTCTCTCTTTCTCCTCTATCTCTATATCTTATTCTCTCTCTCTTTCTCTCTATCTCTATATCTTATTCTCTCTCTCTCTTTCTCTCTTTATAAATCATTCTCTCTCTTTATCTATCTCATTCTCTCTCACTAGCTCTTTATCTCTCATTCTCTTTCTTTATTTATCTCATTCTCTCCCTCTCAATCTCTTACCCATTCTTTATCCTTCTCCCTCATTCTCTCACTCTGTCTCCCTAACTCTCCCTCTCTCTCCCTCACACTCCCTCATTCTTACTCACTGTCTCCCTCTCACAGTCCTTCATTATTACTCACTCTCACTCTCGCACTCCCTCGCTCTCCCTCAATCTTACTCACTCCCACTCTCGCACCCTATCACTCTCTCTCATTCTCGCTCTCAATCTCCCTTTCACTCTTTCATATTCTCTCTATCTTTCTCCCTATCTTTCATTCCCTCTCTCTCTATCTCTCATTCTCTCTTATTCTCTCTCTCTTTCTCTCTATCTTTCATTCTCTCTCTCTCTCTATCTCTCATTCTCTCTTATTCTCTCTCTCTCTTTCTCTCTATCTTTCATTCTCTCTCTTTCTCTCTCTCTCTCGCTATCTCTCATTCTCCCTCTCTCTCTCTCTCTCTCTCTCAGTCTTGGATCAGTCTTGGAAGTTGTGAATCGTGTCGAGGCCAAGGTTGATGAGGTGAAAACCGAAATTAAAGATCTAAAGCGAAGGTTAGTGTTATTGAGGAAGAATTCGAGGCAAAGTTCACGGCTCTTGATGCGCGCATGGGTAATTTGGAAAACCGGGTTAGCAACTTGGAAATGAGTAGTAAGGATGCAGCTACAGTGTCACAACCTCCATCAAAGGACACATGCGAACTGCTCATTACCGGGTTGCCCAAGGAAGCTGAACAGTCAAGTAATTGACCTCCGCCCTTGGACTCCGCGGTTAAAATCTAACTCGGCGGGCTCTCCAGCGACTCCGTTACTCACTCGAGGTTTAGCAGTAAAAATGTCATCTGTAACGTCCAGAGATGCGGTTATAGAAAAGGCTTGACTCCTGAAGGGACTTAAGGCACGGGATATTTTCGGTGAGGGTGGAGTTAATACACTATTTGTTAGGCCTCTTTGGCCGAAGCCCGTTTTTGAGTTATGGCAGGCGGCCATACGTAAATCAAGAGAGCTGGGCTATGCGAGGCCCATAGTTTTAGATTTAGTAGTTTTTATGCGAGAGGTGGGGGATGGACCTTTGAAGCGTGTAAGTTCGGAAACTGAATTTATAAACTTTTCTCCTCTCTCTCCAACTCATAACAAGTGAGATGAGGCTGGTCGGGCAAAACCATCAAAATCATCAAAAACATTGAAATCATCGAAGTCACTCTCCATTTTTCACTCTAATATAAATCGCCTAAAAACACATTTTGCATCCATCGAAGCAATAGTTCATCCAGCCTCTCATGATGTCTTCGCGATTACCGAAACCTTCCTTACAAGCCACGATTCTTCTGAAATTATTAAACTGCCGGGCTATGCATTGTATCGATTGGATCGTGAGGGTAAAGAGGGGGGCGGTGTGGTGGCATATGTGCGTGAGAGTTTTGGGGTAAGGATCATCGCGCACTCTGAACCTATCTTTTCGAATGCTCCGGAATATCTGGTGTTATGTTTGACAGGCAAAGCAGTTTCTATGGTTTTAGCAATTGTCTACCGTAGGCCTTCGGCCGCTTATCCCACGGAGTTTTTTGAGGTCTTGTCAGACATCCCAGGTAGCACTGTCCGTCTCGGAGACGTTTTTAAACCGTTATTAAGCGTTTTAAGCGTTTTAAAAACGTCTAGAAATGTCTTTAAGACGTTTTGTGCTGACTGGGATACTACCGCGATACAAATATGTCATGGTCACTGGGGATTTCAACATTGACATGAACTCTACCAGTACCATTGCAAGTAGGTTTAGAGCAAATCTGACGGCTCTGGGACTTTCGCTCATCCAGTCAGAGCCAACACATCACGCGATGACATCAAGTGGGCCATCTCATACGTGGTTAGACCTCTTCCTCATTCGTGAACCGGTACCTGAACATGAATACTTTAAGACGTCGGCTCCTTTCGCAGCTGGACATGATGCCATCAGTATCTCTCTTCGGATTGAAAATGAGCAGTCTCAGGTGAAGGTAATTGGTAAACGAAATTTGGAGGGGGTCAACCTTCATAATCTCGCAACTACATTCGAATCATACATAACCTCCTCTTCCTCATCGAAATCAATCCCTCATCCTTGGCCTGACCAGTCTGAATTCATGGACATATCTCCGAACAATCATCAACCTAGTCAGTATTCACAACAAGTTCATTCATCTCAAAATGTACATAGCACCATTTCATCCACATTATTATTTATAAGTAAATGAATTTTATCCACTTTTGACCAGTTAGCACCTGTAACTTTTCGCTCCATCAAAACAAGCCACAAACCCTGGATATCTCGGGAAATCAAAGAAAGTATTAAAGTCAGAAATGCAGCTTTTAATAGATTTCGTGCTTCAGGTTCTGCTGACGACTATAATGTGTATAAGGGTCTTAGAAATCAGGTCTCGAATACTGTCAACACAAGTAAGTTCCACTTTTTGGCAAGGAAACTTAGTAGCACGAAAGACCCTAAGAAATCGTGGAAATGCCTAAAAAATATGGACCTCAGCACTAAAACTAACCCATCACCATTTAAATTTTTCTCACCTCATCAGTTAAATTGTCATTATGCTTCAGTTTCAAATCATATTCAACCACTTTCCGTACAATCATTTTCAACCATAATATGCAACTCTTGTCCCACATCACCTTCTTCTCCTTCTTTTCATTTCTCTGTCGTAACCGCGAAAGAAGTTCAGCGTGCAATTCGGGGAGCGTCCTCAGGAGCAGTGGGGATTGATGGCATATCCGTTGAAATCATTAAATTATTAGAGCCTCAATTAACACTGCACCATGTTGATCTCTTTAATAATATGCTCTCAGCCGGCTATTTTCCGGAAAGCTGGAAAAGGGTATTACTATTTCCGTTGGCAAAGTCAAACAGGGTAGAATCGTGCTCAGATACGAGGCCGATTGCGAAGCTTTGCGAACTCTCGAAAATCTTGGAGAGACTTGTACATAATCAGTTGTCTGAATATCTTGTGAAAAATCATATTCTTGTTGACAGACAAGCAGGCTTTCGCAGGGGGCACAGTACCCAGACAGCACTCCTGGGTGTCCTAGACGACGTTAGAAGAGCCATCGATGCTAGGAAGATCACGATTCTCATCCTGTTTGACTTCTCTAAGGCATTCGATACTGTGCCTCATTGTAAACTCATTCAAAAGCTGTGTGGGATTGGTTGCTCGGACAATGCATTAAGTTGGTTTTATAGATATCTTGTAGGTCGCATGCAAGCGGTAGAGAGCGAGACAGGTGTGTTGTCGGACTGGCTCGAGATAAAAGCGGGAGTGCCTCAGGGCAGTGTTCTTGGCCTGATACTCTTTTCTATCTATATCAATGATTTGCCTAAAGTTCTTTCACACAGCGATTGTATGCTGTTTGCCGATGACGCCCAGGTCTACCATTCGTTCTTTCCGTCAGATTTCGAAGCAGGGGTACAACGCATCACACAAGATGCAAATGCGATAGCCCTATGGGCACACACGAACGGATTGAAGTTAAATATAAAAAAGACGAAGGTTATGATTCTGGGTAGTCAGGCTTTTTTTCGCGTATCGACCTGAACACTGCCCCGAAGGTAGGATTGGGAGCAGATTTCTTAAATTATGAATGTGAAGTTAAATCGCTTGGGGTCATGATCTCTCCCTCTCTGGATTGGTCAAAACAGGTGTTAAGTATCTCGAGTCGAGTACATGGGGTTTTGCATTCATTGCGATACTATAAAAAGGCGTTGTATCGGGGTCTTAGGAAAAGTCTGGTTGAAGCTCCGGTCTTTCCGCATCTTGACTATGCGTGTGCGGTATTTAATGATGTCGATCAGACCAGAAATCTGAAGCTTCAAAGGCTGCTAAATGCTTGTGTCCGATTCGTGTGGGGGGACATAGCAAGGAGGGAGCATGTAACTCCTTATAGGTTAAGTATCAGGTGGTTATCAGTTGAGTCCAGACGCTCATACCTCATTGGCTCACTCGCATACGGCATCATTGCTCATAATTCACCCACATATCTGGCTAATCATTTTATAAGAATAAATACTCACTCTCATTACCCTCGCACCTCTTCTCGTCATCCATCAAAATCATTACATTATCTTCCTCCTCGCACAGAGGCTCTAAACAAGTCATTTGTCATTACTGCATCTAAAATTATCAACGAATATCCTACATTTTCATTCGACACTTCAACTATCATTCATTTCAAGAATACATTATTTAATCACCTGTTCGGACTTGACAAAACTGCCTAGGAAAACAGGGTGAGAAATGAGGGCTTAACAGCTCCTCAGATCCCTCACCTCAACCTAGATTAAGTCCTACAAATGTATTACTGCGAAAATTCATTTATGTAATTTAATTATCTAAATATCATTATATATTGTACAAGGTTACTGCGTATATGCCTTATAATCAGCTAAAATTAATTTTTTGTATATAATATGTTTTTATTATTGTTGTTGTTTTATTTTTATTTATACACGTTTATTGTTTTTATATTGTTTTTATATTTTATACTTTATTGTGATCAAGTCACACTGTATTTTATTTTTAGTGCCTACGGGGTCTCAACCCCAAGGCCAAATAAACTCAAATCAATCAATCTCTCTATCTTTTTATCTCTCATTCTCTCTCTCTTATTCTCTCCCTCTTTCTCACTATCTTTCATTCTCTCTCTCTCTATCTCTCTCCCTCTCTCTATCTCTCATTCTCGCGCTCTCTGTCTCTCCCTCTCTCTCTCTCTCTATCTCTTTATCTCTCATTCTCTCTCTTTATCTTACTCGCTCCCACTCTCGCACTCTATCATTCTTGCTCTCGCTCTCTATCTCCCATTCACTCTTTCTTATTCTCTCTCTATTTCTTTCTATCTTTCATTCACTCTCTCTTATTCTCTCTCTTTCTCTCTATCTTTCATGCTCTCTCTCTTATTCTCTCTCTCTTTCTCTTTATCTTTCATTCACTCTCTCTTATTCTCTCTCTTTCTCTCTATCTTTCATTCACTCTCTCTTATTCTCTCTCTATCTCTCTATCTTTCTCTCTACCTATCAATCTCTATCTTTCATTCTCTCTCTCTTGTTCTCTCTCTCATATTCTCTCTCTCTCTCTCTATCTCTTTATCTCTCATTCTCTCTCTCCCTCTCTAATTCTCTCTTTCTTTTTCTCTATCTTTCATTCTCTCTCTCTTTCTCTCTATCTTTCATTCTCTCTCTCTTTCTCTCTATCTTTCATTCTCTCTCTCTTAGTCTCTCTCTCTTTCTCTCTATCTTTCATTCTCTCTCTCTTACTCTCTCTCTTTCTCTCAATCTTTCAATCTCTATCTTTCATTGTCTCACTTATTCTCTCTCTCTTTTTCTCTATCTTTCATTCTCTCTCTCTTATTCTCTCTCTCTTTCTCTCTATCTCACATTCTCTCTCTCTCTCTCTATCTCATTCTCTCTCTCTATCCCGATCTCTCACTTTCCCTCTCTCCCTCTCCATCTATTATTCACTCTCTATCTCTCCTTCCATCTATCATTCTCTCTCTCTTTCTCTCTATCTCTATATCTTATTCTCTCTCTCTCTCTCTCTTTATCAATCATTCTCTCTCTCTCACTAGCTCTATATCTCTCATTCTCTTTCTTTATTTATCTCATTCTCTCCCTCTCAATCTCTTACACATTCTCTATCCCTCTCCCTCATTCTCTCACTCTGTCTCCCTAACTCTCCCTCTCTCTCCCTCACACTCTCTCATTCTTACTGACTGTCTCCCTCTCACAGTCCTTCATTATTACTCACTCTCACTCTCGCACTCCCTCGCTCTCCCTCAAACTTACTAACTCCCACTCTCGCACCCTATCACTCTCTCTCTCATTCTCGCTCTCAATCTCCCAATCACTCTTTCTTATTCTCTCTATCTTTCTCTATATCTTTTATTCACTCTCTCATATTCTCTCTCTTTCTCTCTATCTTTCATTCTCTCTCTCTCTATCTCTCATTCTCTCTTATTCTCTCTCTCTTTCTCTCTATCTTTCATTCTCTCTCTCTCTCTATCTCTCATTCTCTCTTATTCTCTCTCTCTTTCTCTCTATCTTTCATTCTCTCTCTCTCTCTATCTCTCATTCTCTCTTATTCTCTCTCTCTTTCTCTCTATCTTTCATTCTCTCTCTTTCTCTCTCCCTCTCGCTATCTCTCATTCTCCCTCTCTCTCTCCATATGTCTCTCTGTCTCTTCCTCTCACTGTCCTTCTCGCTTTGTCACATTCTCTTATTCTCCGTCCGTCAGTCCGTCCGACAAACATCATCTTGGCGTCAGAGAGAATGAGTCAGAGCGAGAGAGACAGTGAGAGAAAAAGATAGGAAAACAGATAGAGAGAGAGAATGAGAGATAGAGAGAGGGAGAAGAGAGAAAGAGAGAGAGAATAAGAGAGTGAGAATGAAATGAAGATAGAGATTGAAAGATAGAGAGAAAGAGAGAGAGAGAGAATAAGAGAGAGAATGATAGATAGAGAGAAAGAGAGAGAATAAGAGAGAGAATGATAGATAGAGAGAAAGAGAGAGAATAAGAGAGAGTGAATGAAAGATTGAGAGAGAGAAAGAGAGAGAATAAGAGAGAGTGAATGAAAGATAGAGAGAGAGCGAAAGAGAGAAGAAGAAAGAGTGAATGGGGATAGAGAACGAGAGCGAGAATGAGAGGGAGAGTGAGTGAGTGATAGAGTGCGAGAGAGAGAGAGAGAGAGAGTGAGAGAAAGATTGAGAGTTATAGAGAGAGAGAAAATGAGAGGTACAGAGTGAGAGAGAATGAGAAGTAGAGAGAGAGAGAGAATGAGAGGTAAAGAGTGAGAGAGAATGAGAGGTAGAAAGTGAGAGAGAATGAGAGAGCAAAAGAGGGATACAGTGAGTAAGAATGAGGGACTATGAGAGGGAGAGAGTGATATAGCGCGAGAGTGAGATCGAGTAAGAATGAGGGAGAGTGAGAGAGTCCGAGAATAAGAGTGAGTAAGAATGAGGGACTCTAAGAGGGAGAGAGTGAATGTGAATGAGGGATTGTGAGGGAGCGTAAGGGAGAGGTTGAGAGAGTGAGAGAATTAGAGAGAGAATGAGAGATAGAGAGAGAGAGAGAGAGAGAGAGATTGATTGATTGATTGATGTATTTATTGGGCCAATTATGAGGTAGAAACCCCATAGGCACTAAAGCGAACTGATACATAGAGCAAAACTTTTTTAAAAGTAGATAATAATATAAAATTGCATAACAAAAATATAAAATACAAACCATGACAGAGTGAAGAATTAAAATAACAAAATAAAATATATGTACAATTGATTAATAGATTAATAAATTAAAACTTAAAAATAAATAACAAATAGTTAAACAATTAACAAAATAGTTAGCGTTCGCATATCAACCGCAATATAAAATAAAAAAGAATATATACAATGAATAAAATGAATAAATAAATAAATAGTAACAATAATGACGTATAATGACACAATGAAATACAGAAGAAATGACAGATGAAATAACACAGCAATGCTGATTAAACTTAAACTTATATATCCAGGTGATAGAGAGAATGAGAGGTAGAGAGAGAGAGAGAGAGAGAGAGAGAGAGAAAGAGAGAGAATGAGAGATCGATTGGTAACTACATTTATTTGCGCCAAAGTTGATACAACCGGATGGCTCTAATCATATAATATAGAACTTATAAAATAAATTAGACAACTAAAAAAGAATTAATATAACCGATAATACATATGTAAAATAATAATTTACGCTAAATTAAAATTAAAATAATCTACGTCGCAAGCATTGGACATAAAATCGGATAAGTCGCTATCCATCCTTATGGAGAAATTTTTATAATACATTTTAAAAATATTTACATTAGAGCACTCTCTTATTCTAGATATGATATTATCCCACGTTTCCATTGCTAAATAAATAAACGAAGATTTACACGCAAGATTCTTAACATTGGGTAGGTTAAAAACAATATTTACTCGTTTGGATCTACGCAATTCAATGCCAACAAAAGCCAGCTTATCGAATAAATATTGAGGTGTTTGGGTGGCCAACAATTTATACATAAAAGACCAAGGAAATATTTCCGTCGAACATTTAATGGAAGCCAGTTTAGCTGATCATAGAAAGGCTGCAATTCTACCTCACGTTTTAGATGAAAAATAAATCTAACAACGGTATTACACATGCGTTGAACTTTAATATTAAGATAAGATGGAAGTTCTAAAAATACGAGACAAGCATAGTCAAAGTGAGGAATAATTAAAGCATTAGTCAGCAAAATTCGAGCTCGCACAAGGAGACAACTGCCTTTGTAACGTAAAGAGAGAGAGAGAGAGAAAGAGAGAGAGAGTGAGAGAGAGAGAGAATGAGAGAGAGTATGAGAGATTGAATCAGAGAACGTGAGGTACAGAGCGAGAGAGAGAATGAGGGAGAGAGAATGAGAGAGAGAGAGAGAGTGAGAGAGAGAGAATGAGAGAGAGTATTGATTGATTGATTGATAATAGTTTATTTCAGCCTTTGGGTATAACCCTGTCTGGCTGTGGAGACTTACAAAATAGTACAAATAGTATGAGAGATAGAGACAGAGAACGAGAGGTACAGAGCGAGTAAGAATGAGGGAGAGTGAAGGAGTGCGAGAGTGAGAATGAGTAAGAATGAGAGTCTGTGTGAGGGAGAGAGAGAGAATGAGAGAGAGAATGAAAGATAGAGAGAATGAGAGATAGAGAGAATGAGAGATAGAGAGAGAATGAGAGATGGAGAGAATGCGAGATGGAGAGAATGAGAGATAGAGAGAATGAGAGATAGAGAGAATGAGAGATGGAGAGAATGAGAGATGGAGAGAATGAGAGATAGAGAGAATGAGAGATAGAGAGAATGAGTGACAGAGAGAATGAGAGATAGAGAGAATGAGAGATAGAGAGAATGAGTGACAGAGAGAATGAGAGATAGAGAGAATGAGAGATAGAGAGAATGAGTGACAGAGAGAATGAGAGATAGAGAGAATGAGAGAAAGAGAGAAAACGAAAGTTAGAGTAATAGAGTGCGAGAGTAAGAGCTAGGTCCCGGTTCAAATCCGGGCTGAAGCTGTTTTCATTGAAATTTCGAAAATGTCTGAAGAGTTGAATTTTATTTTTCATACAAGAAATTATAAGAATATTGCATTTTTCAAGGTTTTCTCGGTGACATGTTGTTATAGTAACTTGAAGCTTTGTAAAATGATAGATAATTACATAACGAAGGGCAACTAACTCCTGTTTTTGCGTAAATTTGTTTTTATTAATTGTTATAAGTAAATTAGTTGTTTTTTCGTCTGCTATTTTCTGGTGCGAAATTTGTATTTGTAATTGAGTATTATACCCACTTAAACAAGTTATCAATCGACATAAGAAGGTTTAAAACGTGTAATGAACGAAACATTGCTGAAATGAGTTTTTGGTATGACATCTTACCTGGAATATGATCTGAGATCTCCAGTGAGATTTTTTAATGGGGATATATATATATATATATAAGTAAACAATATATAAAAAATAATATAACAAAACAATATATCAAAAATTGTAAAAACAAATCGTTATTTCTATTTGAACTTCTAATATTTGTCATCCTAGTACATGTGATATTTTAAATTCTAATTGGAATGTTATAATAGTATATTATGCAACTAGTGCGTAAAATGCGATTTCACGCACGCGTAGCGATCGAGTGCACGAGTGGCCGGCGAAGCCGGACACGAGTGCTTACAAGATCGCTACAAGTGCGGAAATCGTACGCACGTGTAGCATACGATATTTTTTATCATAGTATGCGGAAAATTCGTAATTGTACAATTCATCTACACTTTAAAAGAGAGAGTACCGCAGATTGTGGAAATGAAAGGGCAAACGGTATGGGGAGGCAGCGGGTCCAGGGCCGCAGGCCCTGGTGGGGGTGCGGGGGGCGAAGCCCCCGCCGGGGGGTTGGGGGGCGGAGCCCCCCCCCGTAAATAAACATTTACGTTTGTAATAAAAAAAATTATAATAAATATATACAATTTAAAAAAAATGATTTTTTATATGTATAAATACGTGTACCCTAGAAGGCTGCCTGAACCATACTAATTGATTTGTATACGAATTTCTACTGCGTATACCCAATAGACAATTAAGTGATTGTAGGTGTCAGTAGTTGTAGATGATTTTGAGATTGTTCTGTATTTAATTTATCAATTTGTAAGTTCGTAATAAAAAATTAAAATAAATATATTAATTTATTATTTTACGCATACTGTGCGTAGTGTTTAATATTTCATCATACTATGCTTTAACACGTCGTTTTACGCACTAAAAACGAGGCGTAAAATCGAATTTTACGCATACTATGATAAAATTAATAATTTATTAATATGAATCGATCTATTATGAATTATATAAAGTTTATCAGGTATTAATGTAAATAATAATATTAGAATTAATTATTGGGAGTAACAAAAATTGTTAATGATATAAATAGTAAAAATGATCATTCTTCTATTAATTATTACGGATTTATCCCAACAAATTATATAATTGTAATATTTATTTAATTACTAGTACTATAAATTATTTTACTAAATAGTTTTTAAAAAGTAATTTTTTGAATATTACATTACATGTAATTTGATGGTAAAGAATTATTATGTTAACAATACTATTTAACTGCGAGCGAAGCGAGCATCTTGGCTAGTTATTAATTATTCCAATATTTAAGTGACATTTTTTTATGTACGTGACAAAATAGGACTCGCTTTTTTGAAGGACCTGTGCTAATTTTGAAGTATATAAAAGGCCATTTTTATAAATTTTCTTGAAGAGAACTATTTTTGTGCCTTCTAAATTATATTGGTGTAAAATAATCTTAATGCAGTGCCAACTATAAAAACAGACTCTTCAAGTTTGATTAGTTTTAATTGCTTCGTAGGAGACAGAAAAGTTGTGCAAAAATCATATGCATCGCAATTATTTTTTAGCCATTCATATTGTAAGGTACGTACTTTAATGAACATAGTTAAATTAAATATAATTTGCAATTCTGGTTTTTTACTGCCATGAACAAACGCCTTTATCTTTCCATTAATATCTTCTAAAGGAAAGCATGTCGTGTTCCATAGTGGAACTAAACGTCAAACTATTTCTCCTAGGTGCCGAAGGCAGTGTACATTACATGTCATGTACTTTGCGGCATACAAATATTCGAATCTTCTTGAAAATTCTTCAATTAAATTTTCTGCAAAAATGACCATTTCGCTTGTAATTTTTTGTTGACATAATATATATATATATATATATATATATATATATATATGGGGTATTCCACGTGAAGTGGTCCGATCAAAATTTTAAAATGCACCAAATTTTGGGTATACTTTGCAATTGTTTTTCAGAATACAGAAAAAAATTTTTAGGTACTGGAATCTATTTGCTCAAAAGTTATTCTAACCTCAAAAAGTGAATTTTTCCATATTTTTTTCAACACTAGCTGGGTTTACCGCTATATAACTCAAAATCTATCAACTTTTACTATAGAACATTATATGTAACATTCGTTGCTAATTATATCTAGAATTTATTCTTCTGGGTTAGAATTTCTAATCTCAAGGTCAATGTTACATAAACTACATGTCAATATTCAACTTAAAAAAAGTGCAAGTGCGCCACCTTTGATTTTTTCATCCAAAAATCTAAAAGAAAGCTTGGAGCAATACCTTTCAAATGGTCTGTAGCATTTTTATGGCCTTTAATTCTGTAAAAAGTTATGACAATTTAAAGAAACACGAAATTTTTTTAAAAATTTAAATGGGAATTACCATGTTAATTTTTGTGAATTTTTTGTCTTTCTTTAAATTGTCATAACTTTTTACAGAATTAAAGGCCATAAAAATGCTACAGACCATTTGAAAGGTATTGCTCCAAGCTTTCTTTTAGACTTTTGGATGAAAAAATCAAAGGTGGCGCACTTGCACTTTTTTTAAGTTGAATATTGACATGTAGTTTATGTAACATTGACCTTGAGATTAGAAATTCTAACCCAGAAGAATAAATTCTAGATATAATTAGCAACGAATGTTACATATAATGTTCTATAGTAAAAGTTGATAGATTTTGAGTTATATAGCGGTAAACCTAGCTGGTGTTGAAAAAAATATGGAAAAATTCACTTTTTGAGGTTAGAATAACTTTTGAGCAAATAGATTCCAGTACCTAAAAATTTTTTTCTGTATTCTGAAAAACATTTGCAAAGTGTACCCAAAATTTGGTGCATTTTAAAATTTTGATCGGACCACTTCACGTGGAATACCCCATATATATAGCAAAAACGAGATATGTGTAATGATCGAAATACCGCGGTGGCAATATATCACATAGAACGGGTAAAGAATAATAAAAAAACTAATTTTTATATTCTGACGCCTTCCAATAGCTAAAATGGGTTTTTATAGGTCTAGGTCGTCTTGAGATAAAGGAAGGGGGTTTAATAGATGCCTGTTTTTTATCAATAACTTCAGTTAAATTTGATATGTTAAATTCATTATTTACAAATTTTTTATCGAACCACAGTTCCCCTAATCTTTTAGTCACACCTTCAAACACGCAGTGTATTATGTCAATTGCACTTGAAGAAATAAATTTATAACAAACTTGTGACAAAATCGTTGGTTCTTTAACACCGCAAACTACTTGGCCAATTTCTGTGCCTCCTTTGCATACTCTAATACGTCATCTTCTGTGCGTAAAATTAACTTGTCTAGAAACGGATAGGTGCGAGTTCTTTCTAGAGTGCGACCTTCCTGTAAACACATTTGACAACCAATTCTCTTTCTTATTTATATTTTCTGCCCGTGTCGCGTATACTTTTTTTCTTTATTCCTGATCGAAAGTGCGACGCCAAAATACAAAATTACGAATTACATTTATGTTTAGCTGTCAGACGTACACTGCAGTGCAGAAAACACTGACTGCACATAACCTTAGTGCATGGGCGCGTGAACGGATTGTCGACCGCCGCCGACATTGACATGCACGAGCAAAGCGAGTTGAAAAAACATTCACTAGCATATTTTAAAATTTTTAATCGGCTTGTTAGAAAACAAGAACAATTATTCTGTTTATTTTTTATTATTATTATTTATATTTTTTAATTACTATTCATTCATTTATTATTTTCATCATTATTTACATTTTCATTCTTATTATAATAATAAAAATTATTTATAATAGTAGTATTATTAAAAGTACAGTTTGCATATCTTATGGGGGTATCTTTGCTACAAATTGAAACATCCGTTGAAACTTCTTTTTCATTTTTCTTTTTATACGATTTTTCCACATTAGTTTTACTTTTCTTTGGTGCTGGCTGAGAAGCACTGGTGCCTTGATTATTAGATGGAAGCACAATCGGAGTCATTGAGAGAAAATGTGTACGAACATTGGATTGTTTAGTGGACATCATTTCATTTGAAACAGTTATTTTCGATCCTTTCGCACTATAAAAGACTGGTGACGATGGTTTTTCAATCGGGTTAGAATTTGAATCATGTACTTGTAAAACTGGTACATCCTCTTGCGAAATAATTTCATTAAAATCCTCAGAAAAATCATCCCAGCTTAAAATAATTTCATTTTCCTTGTTTGCATTAATTGACGAAGTTGCTTTCAATACATTTTCTTTGCTAGTTGATGGATTGTTGTGGTGTTTAATTTGAGGTCCAGACGCAGCTTCGTGAGTGACTCCTTCAAAAATCTTTTTTCTATTTAACATGGAATTTTCAATGTCCAAGTATAGTTCCTTTTCTACGGAAGCAGTGTCCAGTGTACTTATTTACATTTTCTAATCCTAAATATGTTGCAATTTTGTTTGGTGCTCTGCCTATTTTATTTCTTCCAATTACTTGGCACACACATTTCCCATTTAAATACTGTACAAAAAACCTGTCGAATTGTGCATTAGCTGGTCTCAATCCAATATAGTTATTGACTTTATCATAAAATAAAGGCTCGATAATAAATTGACGAGGCATATCATTTTTAGTCTCATTGAGTGACACTATAAAATTGTTCACTATAAAATTAGTGAGTTCATCACACCTGCAAGCGCCACAGATTCCGAATATAAGTATCATCTGAAATAAGGTTGTAAATTTTGTAAAATACAATTTTTTAATTTAACACAAATGATACAAGTAGAATAATTTTAGAAATACAAGTACAAACCTTTACTTCTAAGTATATGGTATCTGGTGCATCGTCAATGAACTTTGTGATTTCATTCCAAAAAAAACGAATGACTTTGTCGGCTTGTATCCTTTAGCGTTGTTTTTTAATACGCATTTTAAGTTTAAATATTTATTGATATCAATGCATTCTTTAGCATTAAGTGTTTTTTTCAGCATAGACCAAACGCTCCACAGGGTTGTAGGATTTAATCTTTTTTTTAAATCTTGAAAATAAACAATTAAAACGCTTTCATCGGATGAGGCAGCTTTATTTTCTATTTTCCATTTTTGGAATGCGTCATACACCAACTTGTACCGATGACTCGATTTCTTTGGAAGAGTTTCACGATCTACCACTAATTGCGCTTCGGTTTCAAAATCTCTAATAACTTCTTCCTCATCAGTCGTGCAATCATCGTCGGATGAATTTTCTCTTGACTCCATGTTATTTGAACATGCAAAGTCTAAAAATGTAAGTAGTAACCTCACTATAATCGTTCTTGTATTGAGGTTACGAACAATATGCCATTGGTGATAATTTTCGGCACCGACGATCTATGTTTTCTGCATTGCTGCCTATGTTCGCAGTAGTGTATGAAAACGTTGTTTTCGGTCGTGAAATCGACGACGGAAACACGCACTATCGATCGAGGGATAAAGAAAAGAAATATTGTTATTATTATTTAAAATATTATCACTTTCCGACAATTCTCTATACAATGATCCATCATAAATATCTGTAAAAGATTCTGGTTCATATAAATGTTTATCTTTGTGATTTAAAGCGTTATAAAAGTTTGGACGTTGCAATAATGATTCTAATTGTTGTATAATGGGAACTTCAATGAAATAATTATCCTTTTCCTCGCAATCGCACATGGAAAGCATCTAACTACAACGCGCTCCGTTTTTGAAAATTCTGAAAATGAGGACGAAATTTGTGAAGAACAAGAAACGGGGGAAAAAGAGGTTAGGCCAGAATATATATATATACTTGAACTCAACTTTCATCGTTTGGTTTATGATTTAAGTGCCTGCCTTTATTTGTTTCCGAATTATAAGTGTACAGTCGTTAACAATATTATCGACTTGACGTAATAATATATATATATGGGTGGTTCTCTGTGACATCGAAGATGAAAAAAATAAATATTGCTATAACTGTGGGAATATGTTTTAGAGGTATCCAGTAGTTCTCCTGAATTTTTTCAGATTTTTTCTGGGCCATTATTTTAAGTTACAGAGAGTCAAAGTTGACATTTTAGCACTTTTTTGCATTATATGCCCATTTTCATGAATTTTTAGCTTCCAGGGGATGCATTTTTCACCAAAAACATAAGTGTGATTTTTTTTGTAAAATTTTCCGAACTTTTCATTAAAAATCACTCTTGTAAGCCATTTAAACCTTAAATAGTGAAAATCAGCAATTCTGCTCCGGACTCTGGTAACCTAATACTGTCTAAAAGATGTCTTTTTATAGTCAGAAACTGCCTAAAAATTTCCAGAGTGGGTCTAAATCATTAAGATCACTTATGGTCAAAATATCCGGGAAAAGTGCCCGAAATATTAATAGAAATGTATATTTGTTGCCTTATAACGATGAATCTATTAGCATGATCATTGCAAAAAAATTTATGCACTTACCTTGGAATGGTAGAAAAGTATCTCCACTTGTTTCAGTATCCATCTAATCCCCTGTAAGCTGCTAAAAATACAAATATTATTATAAAATTATAAAAAATTATTTTTTAAACATTTATAATGCTGGATTTTTAGTTTTACATCCCTTACAAGAATTATAATACTAATCTGAAGGATTACTATAAAAGTATCAACATTATTATTATTATTATTATTCAGCAATACATTGTTTTGATTTCACAAACTTGTCACTGTCACGTTATCATATTATTCATTATAATTATATATCCGATTTATTTATATATCTTTTGTATTAAATACGTATATTCAGTTATTGTAATAATGATGTTTATATATTTATAGTAATCCTTCAGATTAGTATTATAATTCTTGTAAGGGATGTAAAACTAAAAATTCAGCATTATAAATGTTTATAAATTAATTTTTTACATTTGTATAATAATATTTGTATTTTTAGCAGCTTACAGGGGATTAGATGGATACTGAAACAAGTGAAGATACTTTTCTACCACTCCAAGGTAAGTGCATAAATTTTTTTGCAATGATCATGCTAATAGATTCATCGTTATAAGGCAACAAATATACATTTCTATTAATATTTCGGGCACTTTTCCCGGATATTTTGACCATAAGTGATCTTAATGATTTAGACCCACTCTGGAAATTTTTAGGCAGTTTCTGACTATAAAAAGACATCTTTTAGACAGTATTAGGTTACCAGAGTCCGGAGCAGAATTGCTGATTTTCACTATTTAAGGTTTAAATGGCTTACAAGAGTGTGACAGCATACATTTATGTCTTTAAAAGTATTTTTAATGAAAAGTTCGGAAAATTTTACAAAAAAAGTCATACTTATGTTTTTGGTGAAAAATGCATCCCCTGGGAGCTAAAAATTCAGGAGAACTACTGGATACCTCTAAAACATATTCCCACAGTTATAGCAATATTTATTTTTTTCATCTTCGATGTCACAGAGAACCACGCATATATATATACTAGGGGGGCTTCGCCCCCCTGCGTGCTTCGCGCCAACCCCCTATTTTTAATTTCAAAAAAGGTTTTTCGTAATAAATTTATTTTAAATAATGCTTTAAATTATATTACTTTTTCACTACCATGGACACCTTAGAAATTAAACCGATTCACACAACACCTTGGAGGTACTGTTATAATGCATTGGGTTTTATACCAAAAATTTAATTTTTTTTTAAATACGAATATAATTTATAAATAAAAGTTTTTACCAAAATTTAGTATAATGAAATCAGAATAATAGTAATAAAAAAAATAAAGACATTAAATGTTAACTGTAAATTTTAAACTATATGAATTCCTATAAAGCTTAAATTTATATTTTAATAATTATAAATGTTAATGAAAAATTAACTTACCAAAAATATTAAAGTGCATATACTTACTAAATTGTAGTATTTAGTAACTATTTATGAAAATTTTGGAATATTTTAAACGGATCTAAATAGAACTTCACCTCCTAAAATTAATTTATTTAATGACGAAGGATCATCGCCAAAAGTTCTATGGCATTAATATTTTGTACTTTTAGAGTAATAAGACTTTCTTCTTAAATAAATAAATTTTTTTATTCATTTTTATTAATTTTATAGAACTATTTGTATAATTTTAGTGGCATATAAATAAAAACCTGTTTCTTCCATTTCTCCCGTAATTCGTAATTTGCACCCTCTTTCAAAATTTGCGTTTTATTCCATAATTATATCCAATTTATTTTTTCCTTTAGTTACAGAGCCCATATATTTATCTTCATTATTATAATCAAATTCATTCCTTAGAAAACCTTCTGTTTCTAATAAATACATACTTGTTTATTTAAAATATTGTTTTCTATAAATTAAAACACGTTCACTGGGGATCAGGGTGAACGGCTCCCATATCATAAAATAACAACACTTATATTTGTAGCTAGATAATTTAATATCAAGAAAATAATAATAATACAATAACTAAACGAATAAATTAGTCACGGTCGCCAGCCGCGTTCACGCGGCAAAATTTATATATTTAGCACACGCGATTACCGCACACACACGCACAATCACAGCTTACACGGGAAGCTGGAAACAGGGAGTTTAGGCAGGAACTCTCACCTGAAGATGCTCGAAATTAAACAATTAATAAAAATATAACCACTCTCGTAATAACTAAGTAAAATCTATGTTTAACGTCTCGTTCGACGGCCCGACTCGGAATCACCGAGTTCGTCGTGTTGAGCCGAGCAGCGAGTCCGCGCGCATGCGCTTGACACAACAGTCCCATCTCGTCCGCTTGACTCGGCCGATCCGACGTGCGTATACTGTGTGTATAGCGCAACTTCTCTCTTTCTCTCTCTCTCCTTCTCGCACCTTACAATCAACATGCCATTATGTAAGCTCGACATTAATAACGTATACAGGAACAGCTTGAAAACCAAACAAGCAGTAATAGTTCCTTATATCAAACTCAACTTAATGTCGAATTTGTCCTTGTTTTTAATATCTATTTTAAGTGCGGTTTACTGGTAGAAGCTCGAGTACAATAATATACAGACTTGGTGCAGCTCGGCGTTATACATAGCTGGTCATCATCTTCAAAGCTAGGCTTTCAAAGAGCTAGAAGGACTACCAAGGTGCTAAAAGGATTTTTAAGGAGCTGCAAGGTTTTCAAAGGAATTAGGAAATTTTCTGTAATAGTGTTTGTGTGTGCGCGCATGTCAATATATATAATAAAATAACTAAAAGTCCGAACTCTTTCCTCACGGTCTAAACTATCTGGATTCCGAGTGAGTTTTACAATTAATTCCTATAAGCTACGGGGCTTGGGAATAATTAATATACACTATAAATATAAAGTAAGTATGTGACATGCAGTTAGAACTGCCATGTCACAAAATATACATAATCTACTCACTTATATATCCATTCAATTTTGAAATATTAATTTAAAAAATATTTAAATTAAATGCTCCTAAATTAATAGTTTTTGAAAATTCAAATATAATTAGTATTTATATTGCCACTGTTAAAATTTCAATTTTCTTTTTATCTTAAAAATTTTTATTATCTTTAAAATGCAATAATTAATATATTTAATTTTTAACTTATTGTATATTTCACATATAGATATTTGGAAAAGTGTATGTTATACTTGATTAATATTTATTTAATCTTCAAACAATTTTGCATCTGTATTTAAATCATTACATTGCATTTTAGATCCGTTATTATATTATTGAGTATACGTTTAAACATTTTATGAGTTTCATCAAGAATGAGTAAGCTAATACACATTCTTTCAAGTTATGTTCACAAATTTTTTTTTGCGCAAGGAAAAAATATATATATTATGTATTCTTGAAAAAACAATTTTAATATATATATATATTATATAAATATTCCGTCGCACGCACACACACCCACATACATACATACATATATATATATATATATATATATATAAGGTCTATTTCACGTCAAGTGGTACGATGAAAATTTTAAATCACTCCAACATTTGAGAACAGGCTGGAAACATCTTCCAGAACATACAAAAAAATTTAAGTGTTAAAAATAATTTGCTTAAGAGTTATTCGACCATGAAAAGTAAAAATTTTTCAATTTTTTAGAAAAATTTCTATTTTTTAAGCCATTTATATCAAAATCTGTTGATTTTTTTTAAAAAACATTACAAACAACTTTTGTTTAAATTAATCATTAGAACTTATCTACCATGGTTACATTTCTTAATTTTAAAATCTCGAAGAGATAGAACACCCGGACATATTGAATATCAAAAAAAAAAGGCTACCACACCATAATCGATTTTAATCTAACACCTCTCAAAAGTTCACATTTTTCGCGAGCTTTCGAATGGCTTGGGTTAGCTTATTGGCCAAGACCGCTGTTGTAAGTTATGCCTCATAAACCTCATAAAATCACTAATTTTCACGTATTTTAGGACATAACTTACACCAAAGGTGTAATATATATAATATATATATGGGGTATTCCACGTGAAGTGGTCCGATGAAAATTTTAAAATGCACCAAATTTTGAGTACACATTGCAAATGTTTTTCAGAATACAGAAAAAAATTTTTAGGTACTGGAATTTATTAGCTCAAAAGTTATTATAACCTCAAAAAGTGAACTATTTCCAGTTTTTTTCAACACCAGCTGGGTTGATCGCTATTTAACTCAAAATCTATCAACTTTTAATATACAACATTATTTGTAACATTCGTTGCTAATTATGTGTAGAATTTATCCTTCTGGGTTAGAATTTCTAATCTTAAGGTCGATGTTACATAAACTACATGTCAATATTCAACTTAAAAAAAGTGTAAGTTTGCCACAATTGATTTTTTTATCCAAAAATCTAAAAGAAAGCTTGGAGCAATACCTTTCAAATGGTCTGTAGCATTTTTATGGCCTTCAATTCTGTAAAAAGTTATGATAATTTAAAGAAAGACAAAAAATTCACAAAAATTAACATGGTATTTCCCATTTTAATTTTTAAAAAAATTTGGTGTTTCTTTAAATTATCATAACTTTTTACAGAATTGAAGGCCATAAAAATGCTACAGACCATTTGAAATGTATTGCTCCAAGCTTTCTTTTAGACTTTTGGATAAAAAAATCAATTGTGGCGCACTTACACGTTTTTTTAAGTTGAATATTGACATGTAGTTTAAGTAATATTGACCTTGAGATTAGAAATTCTAATCCAAAAGAATAAATTCTACACATAATTAGCAACGAATGTTACATATAATGTTGTATAGTAAAAGTTGATAGATTTTGGGTTAAATAGCGATGAACCCAGCTGTTGTTGAAAAAAACTGGAAAAAGTTCACTTTTTGAGGTTAGAATAACTTTTGAGCTAATAAATACCAGTACCTAAAAATTTTTTTCTGTATTCTGAAAAACATTTGCAATGTGTACCCAAAATTTGGTGCATTTTAAAATTTTGATCGGACCACTTCACGTGGAATACCCCATATGTATGGTAATGAACAATTAACTTACCAAAAATAGTAAAGTGCATATACTTAATTGTAGTATTTAGTAAAAACCTATTAAAATTTTAGATTATTTTAAACGGATCTAAATAGAACTTTACCTCCTAAAATTAATTTATTGAAGTCATCGCCAAGAGTTCTATATGTCATTAATATTTTGTACTTTTAGAGTAATAAAACTTTCTTCTTAATTAAATTAATTTTTGTATTAGTTTTAAAGAATTATTTATAATATGTTAGCGGTATATAAATAAAAACCTGTTTCTTCCATTTCTCCCGTAATTCGTAATTTGCACCCTCTTTCAAAATTTGCGTTTTAATCCATAATTATATCCAATTTATTTTTCCCTTTAGTTACAGAGCCCATATATTTATTTTAATTATTATAAACAAAGGCATTCCTTAAATAACCTTTTGTTTCTAATAAATACATACTTGTTTATTTAAAATATTGTTTTATATAAATATACGTAATCTACTTACTTATATATCCATACAATTTTTAAATTTCGATTTGAATAATATTTAAATTATATACTACTAAAATAATAATTTTCGAAAAACTTTTGAAATGTAATTCGTATTTTTGCCATTACTGTTTATAATAGAATTATCTTAAAAATGCAATAATTAATGTATTTAATTTTTAATATATTGTATATTTCACATATAGATATTTGGAAAAGTGTATGTTATACTTGATTAATATTTATTTTATCTTCGCAAAATTATGCATATTTTTAAAAACATTACATTAAATTTTAGGTCCGTTTTTATTTTATGAGTTTTATCAGGAATAAGTAAACTAATACACATTCTTTCAAGTTATATTCACAACTTTTTTTTGCGCACGGAAAAAATACATATATTATCTATTCTTGAAAAAACAAATAACACGTACACACACACGCGCACACGCACACACACACACACACACACACACACACACACACACACACACACACACACACACACATACACACACACACTCACACACACGCACGCACGCACGCACGCACACACACATACACACACACACACACACACTCACACACACACACACACGCACGCACACGCTCACACGCACACACACACACACGCACGCACGCTCGCGCACACACATACACACTTATATATGACATATATATATAACATATATATGACATATATATATAACATATATATGACATATATATATATAACATATATATGACATATATATATATAACATATATATGACATATATATATATGTTGAATTCTGAATTCTTAGACACGGCGGCGGCGGCGGCGAAATATTTATATATTATAGAGAGATATTATTATTACAATATATTTGACAAATAAAGAAACAAATAAAGGCAGGCACTTAAATCATAAACCAAACGATGAAAGTTGAGTTCAAGTATATGGTTTCAAAAAAAAGAAGCTTTAATTGCTTAATTTGTAGCAAAGTTATGAAGAAAATAAAAAAATGAAGAAATTTTAACCACAAATTAATACGAAAAATTCATTGTATTTTGGCCTAATAATCTTTAATTTCTTATTTTCTTCATAACGTTACTCCAATTAAAACAATTTAACCTTTTTTTTCAAACCATATCTACTTGAACTTAACTTTCATCTGATTTTTGGTTTGAGTGCCTATCTTTATTTGTTTACTAGTTATAAGCGATCAAATTGGAAGTAATTTTTACTGCTATTATTATTAGAAGTCGAATAACTTTCGTAAAAGTGGCCATTGGCAAAGAATAACTTGACTTTCTTCAAATTTTTATTTTACCCTCGTTTCCCGGGGGTTAAGTACTCCCCTTGTTGGCTTACTATAAAACACAATAAGCTAGAAGTCCCTTATGGGAAATTAATTTCCCATAAATTATTTAATTAAGGAATACTAAAAAGTGTTTTTCTATACGACCCAATACAAAAATTTAATTTCTTAAAAATGCCCATAAATAAGAAATAGATAAATTCAATATCCAATAAGTTCGCATAGGCAAGTCGATCAAAAATTCAATTCCCTCTAAACCTCATAAAATAGAAGAAAAAAAATTATTTTGCTTAAAGCCCAGTGAGAAAGCAATACAAAGTTATGTTTTCTCGTACGACCCCATTAGAAAAAAAATAACTTATTTTCTTTTATGCCAAATAAATTAGAAAACTAAAAACGCTAATTTCCGTTTAGCCCTATAATGGTATAGTTCATGGCCCATAATGGCCCATGAACTATATAAATAGAAATACTTAATTACCCATAAAACACCATAAAAAAAAATATAAATTAACTAAAATAACAATAAGTATGTTTAGACAAAAAATTCTTTTCGATTTTTTTTTATCATAAATACATTTTGATTTTTACATTCGTTATTTTTGCATTTTTTCAAATACTTTAAAAATCCTGATTTTTTCATGGGATAGGCATATTAAATTATATTTATAAAATAATAATGTTTTTAACTATAATGTAGATAGTTATTAGTTTTAGGTTATATATTTACAGCGTACAACATGCAAAAACCAACTTATAACTATTTTATACGTAGAAAATACCGATTTATAATACTACACTCCCTGTTGAAAAGACCTTATAAAATCCGATAAAATAATGGCACATTGAATCGGGGTGCCGATAAAAATTTTATAGTAATATATCGGGCGATTTCTTTTTTATCGGTACCTATAATGAAATCCTCACAGCTACGAATCACAAGTTCCGAAATTTAGTTTTTATATAAGTTTTACCTGGTAAAAGATATATCAGTTTCTATGAGACTAATAAATTTATAAGCTTTTATAGAGATATGCTCATTTAATAATTTATAGAAATCTATTCACTTTACCAATATGAATTCAGAATCGGCATATATCGTAATAAATTGATTGAAAAATTATAAGCCTGTATAGATGTTTTACTACATGAATTACACAAGTGCATCCAAGAAAATATTAATCGGGTTCTATAATAAAAGAAATGACTATGAAAAGATTATAGTTCATACACAATTCCCGACAAAAAATCTAATAAGCTCTTATCATGGAAATACTGTATATGTTTATATCTTTTTTTGCTTTCTAATAGTAGGTTTATAATTCGAGTCTATAAGGAATTCCGGGTGCAAAAACCTCATACCATACTATACAATAAATGCTTATAGTATTTTATAAGATAAACCTCACAAAAGAAAAAAACATTTTATAGTACAATATGATGATTAAATGGGCGGTTCGTTTACCGGATCGTATGAACTGAAACATCCATAAATACAATCTTAATCAAATCGCTAATCGCGTTCAACCAGGCAATTTCGTATTTATTATTTATAACAAATAGGCATGTATCGGGTTTTCGAGTATTTGACGTATTCGTGTGCATTGAATTAATAAGGTTCTATAAGGCTTTTCGCTATATTGTCCACTAACAGCTATCGGTGTCTACCGTTAAATTCCATAATTTTAAACCAACCAATATAGTTCTTTTATAAGGTTTTACGAGGATCGACGCATGTATTAGGCATACGACCTATCGGGTACTAACGGCTGCGCCAACAATAACAAATCTTAATTAAATCGCTAATCGCATTCTACCAGACAATTCCATATTTATTATTTATAGCAAATAGGCATGTATCGGGTTTTCGAGTATTTGACGTATTCGTGTGCATTGAATTAATAAGGTTCTATAAGGCTTTTCACTATATTGTCCACTAACAGCTATCAGTGTCTACCGTTAAATTCCATAATTTTCAACCAACCAATACAGTTCTTTTATAAGGTTTTACGAGGATCGACGCATGTATTGGGCATACGACCTATCCGTTACTACCGGCTGCGCCAGTAATAACAAATCTTAATCAAATTGCTAATCCCATTCTACCAGGCAATTCCGTATTTATTATTTATACCAAATAGGCATGTATCGGGTTTTCGAGTATTTGACGTATTCGTGTGCATTGAATTAATAAGGTTCTATAAGGCTTTTCGCTATATTGTCCACTAACAGCTATCGGTGTCTACCGTTAAATTCCATAATTTTCAACCAACCAATACAGTTCTTTTATAAGGTTCTACGAGGATCGACGCATGTATTAGGCATACGACCTATCGGGTACTAACGGCTGCGCCAGCAATAACAAATCTTAATAAATCGCTAATCGCATTCTACCAGGCAATTCCATATTTATTATTTATAACAAATAGGCATGTATCGGGTTTTCGAGTATTTGACGTATTCGTGTGCATTGAATTAATAAGGTTCTATAAGGCTTTTCACTATATTGTCCACTAACAGCTATCGGTGTCTACCGTTAAATTCCATAATTTTAAACCAACCAATACACATTCTACCAGGCAATTCCGTATTTATTATTTATACAAATAGGCATGTATCCGGTTTTCGAAAGTTTGACGTCTTTATAAGGTTTTACACGAGGTTCGACGCATGTAAGGGACAGACGGCCTATCGGGGTGTATCGGCTGCGCCAAGAATAATACGAATTACATAAGTATACTTAATTTATTAATGCTGCAGCGATACTCGTGTGACACTTTCATGTATTCTTAGTTTTGTAACCTTTAGTTATAAATGTTTTTCATTGTTATTCTTCATGCATATAAAGATAAAAGTTTCTATGATATACTACTAATAAACATGAAAGAAATATTAAATTTACTTTATATAAACTTATCCAATATAATAATTCTTTTTCTTTTCAGGCATCAAATCGAACTCATTACATGTTAATTTTCAGTATATTTTCAAATACAAAGAATATTCTTCCTCCAAGGAAAACAGATCTGGAAAACAAATAATTTTAATTCAATTTGAACGTGCTCTAAATTATAAAACTAATTAATAGCAATAATTAATAGCTCTGAGTGTGTAATATTTTACATATACTCATATATATATATATATATATATATATATATATATATATATATATATATATGATACAGTTGCGTGTAATCTTAATCTTGAATTATTTAGTTATAAATATTTTTTATTGTTAATCTTCATGCAAGTAAAGGTAAAAGTTTTCTATTATAAAGCTACTAATGAAAATCAAAGAATTATTAAATTTATTTTATATAAACTTATCCAATATAATAATTCTTATACGATTCACTGATTCAAGTAAACTCTGTAAAATAATTCAGAATGTGTAACGGCATTTATATATTCTTTCATTAGTATACTCTTGTATAAAGTTTATTCTTCATTATTTTTTAAAAATAAAAAAAATATTAACAGAACTTTTAGAACAAATATCTCAATATTCAATATTCCTATATATTTAACTACTTTAGTAATGGTTATAGAAATAACTGTCAGACTCGAGTGACACTTGCAGGTATTCTTAATTTTGTGCCCTTTAATTATAAATATTTTTCAATGTTATTCTTCATGCATATAAAGATAGAAGTTTCTATGATATACTACTAATAAACATGAAAGAAATATTAAATTTACTTTATATAAACTTATCCAATATAATAATTCTTTTCTTTTCAGGCATCAAATCGAACTCAATTACATGTTAATTTTCAGTATATTTTCAAATACAAAGAATATTCTTCCTCCAAGGACAAAACAGATCTGGAAAACAAATAATTTTAATTCAATTTGAATGTGCTCTAAATTATAAAACTAATTAATAGCAATAATTAATAGCTCTGAGTGTGTAATATTTTACATATACTCATATATATATATATATATATATATATATATATATAAAGTAAACTGTATCATATATATATATGATACAGTTGCATGTAATCTTAATCTTGAATTATTTAGTTATAAATATTTTTTATTGTTAATCTTCATGCAAGTAAAGGTAAAAGTTTTCTATTATAAAGCTAGTAATGAAAATCAAAGAATTATTAAATTTATTTTATATAAACTTATCCAATATAATAATTCTTATACGATTCACTGATTCAAGTAAACTCTGTAAAATAATTCAGAATGTGTAACGGCATTTATATGTATTCTTTCATTAGTATACTCTTGTATAAAAGTTTATTCTTCATTATTTTTTAAAAATAAAAAAAATATTAACAGAACTTTTAGAACAAATATTTCAATATTCAATGTTCCTATATATTTAACTACTTTAGTAATGGTTATAGAAATAACTGTCAGACTCGAGTGACACTTGCAGGTATTCTTAATTTTGTGCCCTTTAATTATAAATATTTTTCAATGTTATTCTTCATGAAAGTAAAGATAGTGGTTTTCTACAGTGAGCTAGTAATAAACACCAACCCAGACGGAAATTTATTTTTCCAGAAGGAGCTAAGAAAAGCTAATAAATTTTATAATTAATTTATAATATGCAGATTTTGGACTCTGTTAATAGTTAGTTAGAATTTATAACTTTTATTAGCTCTTCTTAGCTTTTGCTAGATTTTATTAGCTTTTAGGTTTTTTTCAAAAGTAAAAGAAATGTGCGAGTTTAAAACCTAATAACTACTAATAACTTTTTTAAATTATTATATACAGTAAATAAGTATTTAGAATTTTTTTGAATATTTACCAATAGCAATCTTTTATTAATAGCTTTTGTTTTTTTGCATACATCACTTAGAAACAGCTGAAACAGTTAAATATAGAAAAATGCAACAGTTACTATTAGTGTCATTTTATCGTTTTTCACGATATTTTCGAAATACAAAAATCTAATAAAACCTAATAAAGCTTAGAGATATTTAAGAAATTTTAAAAATAACTAATAAAATCTTATATACATTAGCAAATTTAAACTATTACTACAGTCCAAAATCCGCACTTTATAAAGTGTTATGAAAATCTAATAAAAGCTAATAACTTTTATTAAGTATTTATAAACATTATTCGCATATGATTATTTCCGCTAGGGAAAGAAATATTAAATTTAATTTTCAATAAAGTAATCCAATTTTGTTAATCTTTTATATGATTCGATGATTCATGTTAACATTTAAAATAATTCAGAATTTGTTACCGAATTGGTATGTATTCTTTATTTAGCATTCTCTTGTAATAAAGTTTATACTTCATTATTTTTCTAATATGAAAACATATTAACCTATTTTTAGAAAAAATATTTTAATTGTCCAATATTTCTATGTGTTCTTAGTAACACCAAAGCCACTTGAGAAATACAAATTTCGCGCCAAAAATGTAATCGACTATTCTGTGTTTATTGTAATACTAAACCGCTCATTTATGTGACAATACTGATTAAACCCTATAAACGAACCACATACGTTGCTTGACAATATTAGAATATACCGGTAGATTCGGATAAATAATGCTCGACTTTATAGTGAAATTTCCTATTCAACCCGATAAATTGCAATCATGAAAAATCATTAATTATTTGAAATCCAGATACATGCCTATTCGTTGTAAATAGAAAATACGTTTCCCAAAATTCACAAACTTTTCCCATCCTATAAAATACCGTAAAAAAATTTTAAAACTTATCTCGAACGTTTTTAATTACTTTATTATTTATCTTTTTCTATTTTAAAATGTTTCAATTTATATTGAGCCTAAAGTGACCGCGTTTTTGTATGTAAATTCCTTTAAAATGTGCTTTAAAGTGTGGTATTTATTTAAAAATTTAATAAAAATATATTTTTTATGAAAGCCAATCTTTTTATAAAAATTTTATGAAGTTTTTATAAGACCAATTTTTTATACAAATTGTATACAATCCATTTTATACAATTTTTATAAAAACTTTATAAATTTTTTTTACGTGGGCGTAACCGATAAGATCCTGTAATCAAACCGCTCATTTATATGACAATACTGATTAAACCCTATAAACGAACTACATAGGTTGTTTGACAATATTAGAATATACCGGTAGATTCGGATAAATAATGCTCGACTTTATAGTGAAATTTCCTATTTAACCCGATAAGTTGCAATCATGAAAAATCATTAATTATTTGTAATCCAGATACATGCCTATTCGTTGTAAATAGAAAATACAGCAGTACCTCATAAAATACGATAAACGAATCAATAGCGGTTGCTTCTACGACAGGCGTAACCGATAAGATCCTGTAATCAAACCGCTCATTTATGTGATAATACTGATTAAACCCTATAAACGAACCACATAGGTTGCTTGACAATATTAGAATATACCGGTAGATTCGAATAAATAATGCTCGACTTTATAGTGAAATGTCCTTTTCAACCCGATAAATTTCAATAATGAAAAATCATTAATTATTTGTAATGCAGATACATGCCTATTCGTTGTAAATAGTAAATTCATCAATACCTCATAAAATGCGATAAGCGATTCAATAGCGGTTACTTTTTGACTGGCAAAGCCAGGTACGATGCGTTAGGTAAGCCGCCCATTTCATGCGTCGATCGTCATAAAACCCTATAAAGGTACCAGGTAAGTTGTTATATAATATTGAAATATGCTGGTAAGGTCATATAGCCGTTACTTGGCGTTATTGTGAAACGCCCTATTTAACCTTATATTTTTGTATGCTCTATAAGACAATAACTATTAAAATCCCGATAGAAATCCACTTGTTAAGAATATATCATTTTGTATTACCTGAAATAGAACTATAGATAAATAATTCATGTTCGGGTTTTTCATTATAAAATACTATAAGCTTTAGAGTGAAAAAGCATTGATATATAAGTACGTAAAAGGTGGCAAATCCTTATAATGCCCGGTAAATATAAATACAAAATATTTAAATATAAATGTGTACGCGATATACTCCGATAAACTATTTTATGCTCTTTTATGTTACACGTTTATTCCTATAAAACCTTATAAACAAATTTATTTTTATCGCATTTTATGAGGTGTTCATTATGAAACCTATAGTTATAAGCTTATTCTTTCCGATTCGTATTAAATAATGTATAGCATTTTATCGCAAACTCCGGGTGCAAAAGCCACATGAAGTACGATAAAAAAATTTTTATGAGGTTTTTTCAACAGGGCTATATTTAATAGTCTATTTAATATTATGTAGTTGATTTTATTGATGTTCCCGAGTCAAAGGTGTAGGTGAGAAAGAAAAATTTAATACATTTTGTCTTTGTGACGTTTCGGTGGTCAATGCCACCCTCTTCAGACTATAAAATTTTTATTAACAATTGTTTATATGTACATCTCAGTATATAATTAAAAAAATGAGTATAAAAACAGTAAGAAAATATATACCTTCTAATATTTAAAAATACTTCGTATACAGTAATATTTTCGTCGTAAGTCGATTTAAAATTTTCGCTTCTTTTTCCTCATTGTAAGTAAGGAAACGTCAAAACAGATATATATGCGACGAAATTTTCTGCTATATGTGAGTCATATACGATTCGCGCTTACTTATATATGGTTAGGTAGAGAGCCTATGTTTACATTTTTTCTATTGATGATGCACGATCGAGTTTGTATACAATACATTATAGTTACATTTAAAGGCTTTTCATTCTATATATAATTTGGGAATACTGTTTATTTAATTTAATTGAGTCTTCTTGTTAGTTTATTGAATGTTTTTGTAAATTTAATATGCACTATATCTTTGATGCTATTCTCTTTCCTGGAATGGATTTAGTGAGATCAAAATCATTGGATGGTGGAAAGGGAGTAATAACCGATATTTCGTACTCCCTTGCCAGTATGCCTATCAGTATGTGCTATACCGCTAGTGAGTATAAGTTGGCGTTAAAAATGTATCCGTGATAGATGCGCTGTTATCCTTATGTCTCCTCACCCCAAAATGCTCATTCACAGCCATGTTCGTTATCTTTTAAAATATATTAGAATATGCCTGCATAATTTGGTAAAGTTTGGAATAGCAGAAGTTGTATTTTGTTATGAAACCAGAGGCGCCAAAGGTATAATTTCAAGGTATAATATATTTTATGTCTTTGTAAAATTTATTTCAACTATAAAATGAGTTAGAATTCTGCAATGAGGGATCTTATACCAAATTTTATGTCTGAAGAGTACTTAGTTTAAATGATAATTAATTTTTCGTTTTAAAAATATACATACAATTCAATATTTTTATATTAATGTACTGGTTCAAATTTTGCTTGTTAATTTTACGGTATTTTGTTCAACTAATTATCCTATATTGTTTTAGTTAGTTTAAACAGACTTCAATGGCTTAATTCAATATATTTTTTAGCTACAAATACTAAATGTTTTTGTCCATTATAAATGTAATTTTTATGTATTTTTATTGCTTTTAAATTAATAAATAATAAATATAGTTATGTATTTTAATCATCTTTTAAACTGTGAGAAATTGTACAAAATTGCAAAACGTAAGAACTATTAAAAATAAAAAAAAATTATTATATGGTGTTAATTACTTTTTTTAAAATTATTATTGTTTGTACGGATTTTTAATGAATTGCCAATTTCCTTATTTATAAAATATTTATTTATAGCAAACGTTACCAATTTTCTCAGCTATATTAATTTTGTTATACTTTGTGACGAGTGACGATATCGGGAGTCACTCGACATGGTTCTCCTTCGCGTGGCCCGCACGGCCGTCGGATGAGACCGCGCGGGATACGGAAGAGAGGGGGAACGAGAGAGAATCGACAGGACACACTCTCGTGGACAGCCAAGCCGCGAGGTACCCCTGAAAGTCGAAGAATCTGTTGGAGGTTAAGTGCGACGGAACCGAACGTGAGAGGTCGAGAAGTAGCCGCTGAACCACTCTAAAGCGAAAGCAGGATTCCCTTAGGATAAGGTTAGCTGCAATCTTTTACTGGGGAAGGTCGCGTGTCGGCGTAACCCGCGTTCTCTCTCCGCATCGCGATCGCGCGTACGAGCGCAGGGTCCCCGCGTCCGCGTCCCGGCCGCACGGCAAACGGCATACCCCGCGGATACCGGTAACTCGGACATTGTAGTGTAAAACTTACTTGGTAATAAAGCAAGATTTCATTTTATTTTTTGGCTCATTGTTATTTCGATATCCCGTATTATCCCAGGATCCCCACTACCTCGTCCGGAGAACAGACGAGCCCGCGGTACTCGTCTGCATTTATAGAATTCGTGTTTCCAGTGGTGGGCTCACGAGTGAGCCCATCTCAATGTACACGGTGATTATCGGGTGATCAACGTGTTGTCGACAAGGAGTGTTGGAAGTCCGGTTGTGCGCGAAGGTAAGTTCGCTACGCGCAACCCCGAGTTTCCCTTCATCCCGATCGCACCGTTACAACTTATGGCAATATGAACGTTTCGTATTTTCTAATAAAATGTTAAGTTAGTCATTATTTTTTCTGACAACTAAAACTATATTTCTTTTCATTATCTCCTCTTGAAAATATAGTTGTATCCATATTGCACTATATTTTATTGTTTTTTTCTGGTAATAGTTACTATATATTTCTCTCGGTGTGTATGAATGTGTGACTTGTGAACATTGAATGATTTTAATTTTAATATCGCTGAATATTTACATTTATTTTGTAGCATATGTTTTGGCTTATTAATTATAACATTATTTTTACTTTTTTTTTATTCATAGGGTAGCATGGTAAATTAGTTTTTTCAGACTTATGTGTCTACTGGGAAATTAATTTAATATTTCTGTCTTATGGGATTAAATAAAAATAAATAAATATTAATTAAAAGGGATTAAATAAATATTAAATAAAAATTATATAAAAAAATTTTACATAAAGATTAATATTAGCAAGAAGTATTATATTGCAATTTATAAAAATATCAATGTTTTGCATTTTTAAAAACATAAATAAAATTTTTCAGCGAAAACCGCTAACTCAAAAACGCTCAAGCCTGAGCAGAGCTGAAGAGAAAGCGGATGACAATAGTTATGTGAGTATATTGATAATTATTCATAAGAGATAATTAGTTGTGAAAATAATAATTCAGAATTTTTCTATACTTAATTATATTATTGAAGTCTGCGATGGCTCGATTGATAAGGGCGTTGGGCTCGTAATGTGGAGGTCCCAAGTTTGATTCCCGACCCCGACAGATTGATAGAAGCATCATTGGGGAATGTATTTTCACCTAATGCATTCTTAACAATGACATCATATGACCTCCGTCCCTAATTGCATCAAAATAGGAGCATAAAAAGAGCGACGTTAAATAAAAAATAACTTTTTTATTATTCGCAACGGATAACATATTTTTCAATTTTTAAATTCTTTTGTGCCAATTTATTTTTGTAGAAAAACTATTGCTTTGATCGTACTTGCAAAATTAATTTTTTCATATTCAGCAACAGCCATCACTGCCGTAACAGCAGAACTGTGTCGGTAATGCAGCAGCTGATGTTTATGACTATGTAATTGCGTTTGAATACAATACAATTATGGGATAACACTAATTTTACAATTAATTATATTTTGCAATGTTTATTTTTTATTTTAGGAAGAATGATATGATCAGAATGTAAATTATCAATATCATAACGTGAGTATAGATGTATATTAAAATAAAATTATTAGATTTACATACTTAATTAAATTCTTCTTTGTTGTAGCAAAAATAATTGCAACAACTACCGCAACAACAGCCGCAACAACGAAAGAAAAAAAAACGCACCAACAACCACAGCAACAACAATCACAGAACCAACGACCACAGATAAAACAGCAGCAAATAGTTCGTCAGCAACAAAAACCGCAGGAACAACAGCCTCAGCAAACCCATGCACAAGAAAGTTGTTACGCAGTATATAATAATTATGTAAGTATTAGTATTAAGTTCTATAAATAAGTTTACATGGAAATGAAAGTTTCGACAATGCCAAAGTTGTGTTTAATTCGTTGAGGGCAGTATTGAAAAAATGGATAATTACCCATTGATAATTGATAATTAAATATCAATTTTTAATTACATTGTATCTGATAATTAGATTTTCAATTCAATTAAATAAATTCTTATTGATAATTAAATTTCTATTTTTATTTATGTAATTAATAATTAATTTTTTCATTTTCAATTAGATAAAATTTTATTGATAACTATATTTTCATTTTTAATTACAATATATTTAAGCTTCACTTTAATTAAAATGTTTCCTCAAAAAGTTTTCGGCGTCCAGCGTCCGTCGTCCGGCATCACATATATGTCATATAATAAGATGATATAATAATAAGGTGAAGGGGTTTAGGGGGCGGCAGGGGGTAGTGGGGGGGAGGGGCATGGGAATAAACATTTTTTTCAATTGTTGAATTAATTAAGGTAGATTATATCTAATTGAAAATCAAAATTTCATTATTAATTAAATAAATGAAAATAAAAATATAATTATCAATGAGAATTTAATTAATTGACAACGAAAATTTAATTAAAAATTAGATATAATCTAATTAAAAATGAAAATCTAATTAACAATTAGATATAATGTAATTAAAAATTGAAATTTAATTATGAATTAAATATAATGTAATTAAAAATTAAAATTTAATTATTAATTAAAATGGAATTTCCATTAAATTTTAGTTAACTATTTAGAACACTGGTTGAGGGGCAGTATTTCGCATGTGAGACGCCAAATTTTCTCGTCCAAATGTCCAAACCTTTTCTCGTATAATCCTAATATTTTGTATAATGTATCTTTTTAGTCGAAAAATCCTAATTTCTATCTAGTTATAAACAATGTAAATTAATCAAATACTTATCTTTCCAAATATAATCAGTTTCGAAGTCATTTTTTTAACAAACAAATAAAAATACCATTACAAGAATTTTAAGGAGCACTGATTACAATTGCAATCGCCGATTTTCAAAATTCAATATGGCGAAACCAATATGGTGGCTATCGATGTTGAAAATTTACAGAAACGCGATTATTTCAAGTGCTATCGCTCGCATAGGAATTTTTGAGGGTCTCTGATCACAAACCAATCTCCGATTATAAAAATTGTAAATCGCGGATCCAATATGGCGGCATTAATGTGATATCTAGAAAAATTCGGTTATTTTAGGTACAATTGTTGGTATAGGGATTTTTAAGAAAAAAAATATGCTCCTCAAGGGGTTCAAACATTTTTTTCCCACAATTATTTCATATTTATTAATACTCACTATTTATTTTATACTATACTTTAATAATACTTAAATTTATGTATAAAAACTATTGTTTTAATAGTACTTATAAAATAATATTTATTACACAGCAGCAGCCACCACTGCCGGAGCAGCAAGAGTATATAGAGCCTGACGATGTGAGTGTGATTCGATATAATAAAATTATGAGGTAGCACCAACTTTACAATTAATTATATTTTCTAATGTTTGTTCTTTATTTTAGGAAGAATACTATGATCAGGATTGGGACTCCCAATATTATAACGTAAGTATAAATGTAGATAAACATGAGTATAGTCATTAGCCTGCAGATGACCGGCATTTATGAATGGACTAAAATTATACTTTATATAAGAAAGTTTTATAACACTTGTGATGGTGTCATCATATATAGGGGGTACCTGAAAATAAATAAGGAATATTAATATAATGTTATCTAGCTATGGAAATTAATGAGATGTTATACTTAGCTGGTTCGGTGGTTAGCCAGAAGCGTAGGGTCAGGACGTTGATAGTGTGGTCTTGGAAGTGTTAAGGTTGTCCGCTCCGTGGTTCTCATCTGCAGGAAGATGAGGTTTCTGTGGTGAACACCTGCTCCTGGAGGACTGCATCTGTAAAGGGAAAAATATTTTAATATGTTGAATAGATATGTATATTAGTGAGGGTACAAATATTGGGTGAGTACGTGTCAATAGATAACGATACATCTATTGACACATATTTGTGGGTTAATATCATGATTGCTAGGTAAATTACTTTAGTAAATAGTGGCTTATTCATTCATTGAAGGAATGAACAAACCGTTGTTGTTTTAATAGAATTAGTTAAATGAATTGGGATAATTAAGGTTAATATTTATGTTATTTATTAAAAATAGGGGAACATAGACATTGGAAAGCCGTAAAGAGTTGATTTGGTAAAAGGTTACTTTAAGACTTACCTATTTCAGGAGTTTTGCATCATTGTTTATTGCAAATATGCAATAAACAATGATGTAAACATTACCATGATCGCTGTGTATAGTGCTTCCTGGAGCGTTGGTGGGGAGAATTCGTTGTCGTACTCGCGCACGGCGTATACACGCGAGTATACGTACGCGCACACACATTATACACGCGCACAACACCCGCGGAACGGTTATCGTCGTCCCCGCCGGTGGGGATCGCGCGCACGCGGTGAACCGGTCGCGAAGCACGTTGTTTACGTGCCGGTTCGAGCTCAGTTGCGTCCATCTTGAATCGATCGAGATTCAAGCGCGCGCATAGTAACTAGGCGGTCCGCGCTTTCATCGACGTAGGGATATATGTATCGATAAGTAGGGAGTTTCGGAACACGTGTAGTGGGGATCGTTCGGGTATATATATTATACGTGTATAATATATAGAAACAAATAAGAGATTCAAATCTCGCGCCAATGAGATTTTGGTGATATAACTAAATGTTCTCTAGTAAGGACGATGTGTCGTGTATGGAATTACTGTATAAAATAGTATTATGACAGTAATTCCGTAATACACGTATATTTACTGTAATAGTTGGGACAATGATAACTTATGTAAATGAGTTGTCAATTTTGATATTAGTAAGGACTATACGGTAGCGGGGGGGCACCTGTGACATGTAATTACATGGAGATAAGTCAAATAATGACTTATCTCCCGCAGGTGACACGAGAGAGATAAGGAACTGGGACAACAAGTGAGAAAAGGAGAGAGTATTTAAATTTTCGGTTACGGAGGGTAGTTTCCGGAAAGGGAGTATTCTAGCATCGTGAGTCGGAGAGTAAAGTAGAGTATCCTTAGTGATAGAGAGAGCGTGTGTCCTTGATAAAATCAAGTATCAGTATAGTGATTGTGAGGAGATAATCTTTGAGAAGCTATTTTTTGATAGATTGAGATATATATAGATATATACTAGATATATTGGATTATTATTTATATATAATATTTGAATTGATCTACTTAATTGGTAAGTGATTCAATTATTATTGTGGCGTCTAATATATCTATTAATTTACTGTTGGTCAAACGTGGTTGTTCCGGGAGTGATTGCTTTTCTATCGTTGGGTTCGATGGGTTTTATTTGTTAATTACGTCGCGTTACGTTGGGTTTTTTTTGCGCGTTATTAATAAATATTAAGTTTCACGAATCTCTCTCGTGGTAGTGGTGACAGTGGATTCCGCAAGGAATCCGCTTATTAATTTTCTGTGCGGGAAAACAAGTGTATTTACGCCAACTAAAAATTATTATAGATTACAGTGGAAACCGGTCCACTGTAAATTCGACGGGATCTCCTCTGAGAGAGTCGGCCGTGCAGGGTTTATTTTATTTTGTTAATATTTTCGGCGTTTCCACCGGGAAACGGTTAATTAATTTAATCAAAAATTTGGTAACGTCTCATTGGCGCCCAACGTGGGGCTCTGTTGAATTTTTATCTATTTTAAAATTTCTTGGCTCCAATAATTGTATTCGTAGGGTTTATTCGGGAGAAGTGAATTCCGTGTTGAGTGGGTTTTTATTTGAGAAGACGCACGGATTCGCCATTTTAATTTTAGTTGGCGTCGGTTTTGGTGGCCATTTTGTGTCTGAAAATCGAAATTTTTTGAATAGTAGTGTCCGTTTGACCAACGTTAGTGAGGACTTTTGTGTGTAATCATTTATTTATTTATTTAATAAATATATGTTATTTTCCCTATTTCTATTGTGACGACAAGCGCTTTTTGTGGGCTGCTGTCAATTTTTGTTGCTTTGAATCAGGATTGTAAAGACAATCTTCAATCATTGCGGCAATTATATTTAGGGTGTGTTGTGGTTTCACTCGTGCCGAGTATATCCCCAATTATATAAATTATTATTTTATTATTTTATTTATTTTATTTATTATTTTGTGCGTGTGTTTATTTGTTATTTCAGTGGGGACTATAATAATTTATTTTTCTTTTGGGTGGTGTAGTTTTATCTGGAATTCGGGTCGATTTCGGGATTCGCGTTTTCAGGTTTGGACAGAGTATTTAGTAGCGGAGAAACCTAAGGGAATTTATTTATTTATTTATTCATTTTTATTCTTTCCAAGCATCCATATTGGCAAAGGGCCAAATTGAGCAACCGGAGGTGATAACGTTTTGGATATATATTTTCCTTTATTTTGTTTTTCTTTCCTTTTGTAGGAAGATTCAACAAGGTAATCTCCAGAATAATATAATATTAATATTTTATTTTTATTTATTATTTATTATATTCCCTTTATTTGGCACGAGTGAAATTCGGGTCCCTTTACGTCCGACACGTGTACACGGTTCGCCTTACAGCTTTAGCATTTTTTATTATATTTCCCCAAATTAGCTTTGCTGAGGTTTCTTATTTAGTAGGGTTTATTTTAATTTTTGTTTCTTTTAACAATTTTTCGCGATGAACTCGTACAAAGAAGCAATGAAGAGGTTATTAGGGGAAAATCGGGAAATGCAGAAAATGAACATCACGATTAATGCGATGTCTCAGAAAGCGGTAACAGATGAATTAAAATCGAGGGGACTTAGCGTAGTTGGGACGTTGGGTATATTAAAAGAGCGATTATTGAGAGCTGATATGAAGAAATTAGCACCAGAAGCAGGAATTCCCTGGTTTGCGGAAGACGAGGAGAGTCCTCGTGGGTCACAGTAATAATAATCCTGAGCCGAGTGCAATCCAGTCCATCACGGAGGCTTCTGATGAAGGTTCGGCGACTGATACGAGCAAGAGAGTAGGTAGACCCAAGAGAGTGACGAACAAGTCAAAGGTGTCCGAAAAATCTGTCAGAGATATGAAGTCAACGAAGACCAGTGTTACTCTACCAAGGGATTCTCGAGCGTTGATGTCCGTGGTCGGGGAATCATCCAATCCGTCGAGTCAGCCGATCCCATCTGTGTCTGGTGAATTTGTTCGGCCACGAGATCCGACTCCAATGCAGAGTGAAGATGAAGACTTGGCCAGGATGAAACATTTGATTACGGATGTCGTTCGAGAGATCCTTGGGGAACAGCTAAAGATCTCATTATCAGCGATCATAGATCAAAAGTTAGCTAATTTAAATGTAGCGCAAAAGTCGGGACCGTCGGGCGAAGATACGAGTAGGGATGTTAGAGAAAATAGGGAGCGTAGGGTAGTATGTGATGAGAACGAACAAGAAGTTCGTAATTATCATGAAATGCGCGACTCGTTGTTAGAACAGTCGCGTAAGCGAAGAGAATCAATGATCACAATCCGGAAATTGGGAGATCAGGGTAAGTTGTGGACAGAAATTACGGATTCACAAAACGAGACTCCTCAGAACCAAACATTGTTACAACCCGTCCAATTAGGGTTTAGCAATGGAAATCGGCCAAAGAAGAGCGGAGGGAAGAAGAATGGAGTTTCCGATACCGATTACAGTTCAGAGGAGGAATTGTGTAAATCCAGGAGGAAATACCGACAAAAGACCAGAAAGGCTGCAGTAGGGCGTGTAGGGAGAAGGGACGAAGATTCCGATTCCGGTGCGCGAGAATCGGATGGTTCCGTTGTTCGTAGGGTCACCAGGAACCGCGTTGGCCGTAGGGAGGCGGTTGACACACGCAGAAGTACTGAGTGTGTCAAACTACTCCAAGGCTGGCGGATTCAGTTCTCTGGTGAAGGCAAGGAGGGACCGGAAGAATATCTTGCGCAACTAGAGGATTGCTTCGAGAGTACGGCGTACACGGATCGCGAATTTTTGAGTGCGATTCCTTGTACGATGTCCAAGATGGCTGTGCGTTGGTACCGATCAGTGAAGGACCAGATTAATTCCTGGAAGGAATTTAAGAAAGCGTTTAGACATCGCTTCCTAGAAATCCTGGATCGTGAGGACATCTTGATGGAGTTGAGACGCCGTACTCAAGCCAAAGGTGAAGGGATTGCGGAGTATCTCTCCTGCATCCGTTTGATAGTAGGGCATTTACGGTGACCACTGCCAGATTATCAACTGGTTCCGATGATTTTCCGCAATTTATTGCCGGAATATCGGAGGGCCATGGAAGATGAATATCTGGACACGTTAGACGACATTGAGAAGTGGGGACGTAAATTCGAGAGAAGGAAGGAGTTGGACAGTCGCTATGTTCCGCCACCGCCAAAGGAGAAGATGTGGATTCCAGAGGCGGCTTTTAAAGAGGCCACTTCGAAGGGCAAGGTGGCAAAGGCGGAAATTAAGAGTCCGGAGGTTAACGTGGATAAGAAACACAACCAGAAAATGATGAAATCGTCCTCTGGATCGGATAAAGATCAGAAGATGGTTCAAAAGAAGACGAGTAGTGAGATTAAACCATCTTCTGCGGCGATAGCGAAAACCGAGAAGAAGGTGGGAAAAATGGTAGATAGTCGAGTGACTTATGCCAGTGTAGCGGCTACTCCTCCGTCTCCGAGCAGATTTAAGCCTTTTCGAGTTACTGATCGTAGGGACAATATTAGGCCGAGTACAAACAACCGTAGTAGGGAATTTCATGGTCCCTGTTTTAATTGTCAGAGAGTTGGACATCGGAGTGCGGAATGCCCGGATAGGAAATGTTTTCGGTGCCGGGAAACGGGCCATCATATAAAGGATTGCCCGTTGATGAAGGTGCCGGACATTCACTGTCAAGTCTGCGACAAGGTGGGTGTCACATTTAAAAATTGTCCGAATTGTAAAGAATTCCGGAATTTTTTGGGAAACGGGCAAGCGAGAGCACAGACAGGTCCTCTGACTCTCGACAAACATTAAAACGGACCGATATAGATAAGGTTATTAGGGACGTGTCTAATCAAGTGAAGTTAGTCGAGGAAATTATTTGGGACGTGTCTGATCGTAGTGCGGAGGGTGATAGGGAAACTCAGGTTAGTACGGAGGGGGTGCTCCCTGAGGTAGTGAGATTAGATCGCGATTCGGATTCATCTGTTCCTAATCCTAATAGTGAGGTAAACGTAGGGAAGTCAGAATCGATGGTGCGAGTTTCAACTAGGAAATCAATTGATGGTGGCGAGACTCAGGTTAACGAGAAAAGATTTTGTAATCGGGAAGAGAATTTAGATTATTCAAGATTAAATATAATTAATCAGGGGGTTGACATTCTATTGAGGTTAGAATCAACGGAATCTAATGTTACGAATTCGGAAATCTTTTCTCGTAACAAAGAGACACCAGATCCATCAATTGAGGAGGGAACTAGACAGGGAATCTCCATGATCAATGCAGATAATCGGAAATTTCTTAACGTAGAATTAGGAGGAATTACGTATAGGGCTTTGGTCGATTCCGGGTCTACGTTGTCTTTAGTTGGGTCTAAAATTGTGCAGCGGTACAAGAGTAGAATTAGAACTAATAATTCAGTACTTAGAAATTTTAGTGGTGGTACAGTTAGTGCGGTGGGGACAATCGACATCATGTTAGAAGTTGACGGTCAGGTGGGCCAAATCCATTGCAACGCAGTCAGTGATTTAGACATTGACATGTTACTTGGGATGGATTTTGGCAAGGCCTTTGGTTTCGATGTTCGATTAGGACGGAATCAATGGAGAGTTAGCGAAGGGAAATGGAGAACATTCGACGATAATGCTGAAAGGCAGTCGTCGAATATCCATGGTGAGTGCTCTGGTATATCCGAATTGCAGGATAATCAGAGGGCCCGAGTACAAGAATTGGTGCAGAGGCTGATTCCTGAGTATAACCCAGAGAAGTTGGGAATGACTGATTGGACGGAGCATTCTATTGACGTGCAGAATGCCTCCCCAGTCAAGCATCGTACGAGGAGGATGTCTCCCAAGATACTGGAGGTGGCTCAGGAAGAAGTTAAGAAGATGCTGAAGTTAGGTGTGATTGAGAGATCAGCCAGTGATTGGAGTAGTGCACCAGTTCTTGTCCGCAAATCCGATGGCTCCATTCGATTCTGTATTGACTATCGGGACCTGAATGCGGTAACCAAACGAGATGCATATCCTTTGCCTCAAATAGATTCGATCCTGGATAAGATACGGAGAGCGAAATTTATAAGTAAGATCGACTTAAAGCAGGCTTACTTCCAAGTTAAGATGGCGTCTGCTAGTCGGAGGTATACTGCGTTTTCCGTGCCGGGATCGGGTCTATGGCAATTTAGAAGGATGCCGTTTGGTCTTACCAATGCTCCAATGACCTTCCAACGGTTAATTGATGCAATATTTGGGCCTGAGTTTGAGCCATTCGTGTTTGGGTATCTTGATGATATTATAGTGGTGACTGAATCGTTCGAGGATCATTTGAAATACCTAGAACTTGTTCTTAAAAAGTTGTTAGATGCTGGATTGACTATGAATAGGGACAAATGCGAATTTTGTTGTAGTAGGGTTACATATTTAGGGTTTATCTTAGATAAGGATGGACTTAGGACAGATCCAGATAAGGTAGCTCCGGTGGTTAACTATCCAGTACCTACAACGATTAAGGAATTGCGAAGGTTCTTTGGTATGGTAGCGTGGTACTCGAGGTTCATTGAGGACGAGGCTAGAATAAAGATACCGTTAGTGAGGCTATTGCGTAAGGGACAGGAATGGACATGGGGAGAGGAGCAGCAAGCTGCTTTTAATGAATTGAAACAAGCCTTGACTGCCGCTCCTGTTCTTGCTAGACCTGATTTCGGCAGGCCTTTCAAGGTTCAGTGCGACGCTAGCAACTTTGCCTTGGGGGCTGTGCTGACACAGGATCAGGAGGACGGAGAACATCCCATTGTCTATATTAGTAGGGTCCTGACTGCTGCGGAGCGAAATTACACAACCACTGAAAAGGAGTGTTTGGAATTGCTCTGGGCAATCAAGAAGTTGAGGCCGTATCTTGAGGGTTATTAGTTTACGGCGATCACGGATCACAGTGCTCTTAGGTGGCTGAGGAATTTAAAAGAGCCGACGGGTAGACTTGCTCGTTGGGCCCTGGAGATGCAGCAATGGGATTTTGAGATAATTCATAGGAAAGGAGCCTTGAATCAAGTCCCAGATGCTCTCTCCAGGATGTACGAGTCTGAAGAAAATGTAGTAGCTGCCTTTAAAGAGATTGGAGATCCGTGGTACCTCAACATGCTGAGCAATGTTCAGCAGTTCCCTGATAGGTATCAGCAGTGGAAAGTGGAAGATGGAATGCTGTATAGATTCCGGAACGAACCACTGTTAGACCCAGTGACCAATAGAGAAGAGTCCTGGAAATTAGTAGTTCCGGAGGAGCAACGTGATCGGGTCATGAGTGATGCCCATTGCGTTACCTCCGCAGGTCATTTAGGGGTCGAGAAGACATATGATAAGGTCGCTAGGGAGTATTTCTGGAGAGGAATGTGGTACGACATTCATAAATTTGTAGTAGGGTGTGAAATTTGTCAAAAGTACAAAGTTTCTCAATCAGGGCCTCAGGGACTAATGAGTAGTAGGGTAGTAGAGAAACCGTGGGTTGTCGTTGCGGCGGATATGATGGAGTTTCCGGCCAGTAAAAATCAATGCAAATATCTGCTGATATTTCAAGATTTATTTACTCGCTGGATAGAGTTGAAACCATTGAGGTCTGCTGATGGTAAAGCGGTAGCAAGAGCGTTCGAGGAGTTAGTTTTATTTCGTTGGGAAACTCCAGAATATTTGCTTACGGATAATGGTAAGGAGTTTGAGAATAAATATCTGAACGATATTTTAGTAGGATATGGGGTGAAACATATCACTACACCTCCTTACCATCCGCAAGCAAACCCTGTCGAACGTAGCAATCGCACGCTTAAAACGATGATTGCAACATTTGTCGAAGCGGATCATCGGACTTGGGATCAACATCTCCATGAATTCCGACACGCTTTAAACACGGCAATTCAATCGTCGACACGGGTGTCACCAGCGTTTTTAAATTATGGGAAACACCCAAAACCAGTAAAGAGTTTACGTAGGGAGGTCGAGAAACCTCAACCAATTAGTAGGGTTGATGAGTCTGTGTGGGCTGATAGGGTTCGTAGGTTAGATATAGTGAGGGATATAGTAGCTAAGAATTTAGAGAAATCGAGAGAGAAACAAGCTAGGGTATATAACCAGGGTCGGAAGGATACCAGATTTTTAGTGGGGGATAAAGTTTTAGTTAGGACGCATTTCCAGTCACATGGAGGAAATAGGTTCTCAGCAAAGCTCGCTCCCAAATTTGACGGTCCTTTCACTATTGTAGAGGTTAAATCCCCTAATACGTATATATTGGACATGAGTTCGAAATCGAAGGGTCGTGTTAACAAAGTACATGTGTCGGATTTAAAGAGGTATATTCCCCCACGTAGTAGTAGGGAACGTAGGTTAATTCAAAATTCTTTTTTAGGAATGGCTGAATCAAGGAAACCAGGAACCAGTGGGGATGCTCAGGAGGATTGCCAAAACCGGTCAGAGGGGTTGGGGGTCGGAGGGAGTACTGGGCGTTCTGAGTCTGCCTCCGGTGATTCGGTACCGATCTCCTCGGTTTCTTCGGGAGTCCGGCCGTTACCCTGGTTCAACTGGGCGGATGACCGAGAGACTGAGGAGGAGTGGTTGGCGGAGGAGGAGCGCCGAGTGCGCCAACTGAGCCTCGATCCTCCAAAACCGGATCAGGTGCAGCCAGAGATGGTCTCCGAAGGGGCAGAGATGGAGGTGGAGCTGACACCACCTCCACCCTCAGCAACCACTAAAATAGCGTCGGTGGTATCAGAACCGCCAAATGTAGTTGGGTCCGTCGCTGCGGCGACGAGGTTAGAGGTGGATCTGTTGGACAATTCGGAATATGTGAGGGAGTTGGATGACTGGCTGTTAGAACATCCATCTCCCCCCCCCCCCCCCGATGTTAAATCCTCAGATCCCTATGTGGAATGGAGTGACGGGCGGTGGGGTGTCCTCTCGGGACTTGGTGGAGGCGGGCCCATCAAATTTGCCGGATCTAGTCCAGGAGGAGGTGACGATCCGGGGACTGGAAAAGAGGAAAAAGAAATCCAGAAAGAACAAAAAGTACAATCCCCGGCGCCAACTCCAAATGGACGATTACGAGACGGTGCATTTGGTTCGGCCGCGCTCGCCAACCCCGCCAGGGCCCCCTACCCGTAGAAATGAACGGGCGGTAGAATTTAGTAGGGACAATCGGCCAGTTGGACAGGCTGGGAGGACTGGACCGGACGAAATCAATGGTTCGTCCCGTGCAGTCGTCGCGGCGGTTCAGTGGACCCCACAACCGCTGCCTGAGACCACGGTAGGGTCTCATACCCTCCCCGTGCGTCGGAGTGGAGCTATGTTTGGGGGTTTAGACTCCATTCCCACGAATCCTGAGGTGGACCCTCCCCATCGGGCATGTTTCAATTGCTGGCAGAGGGGTCTCGGGCAACTGTGTTGTCCGAAAGCAGTGGAGTATGTGTGTTGTAGAAATTGTGGACGGAGAGGGGTCGATCTTTCCAATTGCCCACGATGTGCTAGGGTGCACCGCGAATATATCCGGATGAAGTATGGGCAGTTGGATAGATCGGTCCCCAGCGTACCCCGCGTAGCGGGGGTAAGACTCCAGTCGACCGAGACAGGGTCGGACGAGCGTGACTCGAGAAGTGGAGGAGGTCCTATCCGGACCCCGAGGGGTGTCGTTCGGCCGTCGAGGTCCGTGCCCGTAAGGGAAATTGCGGAGGAAGGTCCACCTACCTTGAATGCTACCCTTAGGTTGTTGGAGGGATTACGGGATGTTCCGGGGGACATAAGAGACATGGTTCTCAGGTCCGTTTTCGGAAAAACCAATTTGTAGGCTTAGGGGTGGTTAGGATTTGGGGTTTGTGGGGTCATTAGGGTAAAGAGTTAGAGATATTAGTGGGGTGATTCGGTAGATGGGTAGATAGTAGGGCCTTCCTACCATATTATGGTAGGAATTTTCAGTGTCAGCGAAAAGAGAAGAGAGAAGAGGAAGCAATGTGAGTTTTCTTTTTTTTTTTTTTTTTTATAATTATGGCTTTAAATAATAACATTTATAATGAGTGTAAATAATTGCTTAATAAGTTTATCAATAATTAGTTTGTATTTATTAATTTATTTATTGGTCCTTCAACTTCTTATAACTCTTAATAAGATTTTATTGTGAAAGCTATTATTTTGAATAATTTATTATAAGTTAATTATATATAATTTAGAAATAAACATAATTTTCTAAGTTCTTAAAATAATATTTAATAATGTATAACAGGAAATATTTTTATTATACATTAATTTTTTTAAATTTTCAAAATTTCGAAGGTATTCTACCATGTTAATTAATACCTTCATTAGCCAAATTTGAACTATTATTACAAGAAAATAATGACATTAATATTTTTAATGAAATCTTTCTTTGTTATAGCAACAAGCTCAACAACATTCGCAACAACAGTGGCAGCAATAAGAGGCACAACAGAATACAAATAATTATGAGGAGAATTATAATTATGTGAGTTTAAGTAATGATTTCTATTTTTTGTAATTTTTAATAAGTATTAATTTGTTATAAACTCAACAACAACAATAGTAAATAGTCTTCTCACAAGAATTATCTTCATTGTAATATACTTCCTGTTCCTGAGGACGCTGAAACTCCTGTTGCCGCTGTTGTTGTTGCTATAGAAAAATTAATTAATTTTGAAGAAAAATATAATAAAGATAATAGCATCTTTCTGTTTAAAGTATATTTATTATATCTTGGCTTCTTAAAATAGGAACAGAATGATCAGGAAAACTTATCATACAATAATGTGAATAAAATGAGTATAGTTGCCAAAAAATGTTAATGTCAATTAAATAAATGTTTTGCATAATAGTTATATATAATTTATATTGTTCAAATAGGAAGAAAATTACGCACCTGATACGATGGAAGCCAAATTGGCTTCGATGAAAAAGGTAATGAATAGAAATCTAATGAATGTTTTGAAAATTATTAATCTCTAGGATGCTCGAAATTCCTAGGTGGAACGATTAATTTTATTTATTTATCTATTATATTACTTTATTAATTATTTATTTTTTTATTATATTACTATATTAAATATTTATTTATTTATTATATTACTTTTTGATATGATTTAATTAAATGTTAAATTAAAGGGTAAATCATGAACTTATTTATTCAATGCTCCGTTTTAACATACGTTTCACAGGAACAAAATATTGTCGTATAACTTAAGATAAGCAAAAAAAATGTTGGACTATCAGAACCAAATTAAATTACTTCGGCAAAACATTTATCGTAAAGAATGCATGGTAAACCATTAATTTTGCAATATTCTATGTAATGTTTAATAAATGTATTGTAAATGATTAATCTTTATCTTAATTTTTGTTACAGGTGTTTGGGTACAAATTTTAATTTTAATTTAAGTTCCTACTGACGTATTTTGTATTCATTTTGTTTTTTTCTTATTATAATTATCTAATAAAATTATATATTGTTAAAAATATTGTTTTATGTGTTAAAATTTGTAATTCCTTTTATTATATCCATTTATCAAGATTAAGCAACAGAATTGATATTAATTTATTAAAAAAATATTTTACAAATAATTATGAGGAGAATTATAATTATGTGAGTTTAAGTAATGATTTCTATTTTTGTAATTTTTAATAAGTATTAATTTGTTATAAACTCAACAACAACAATAGTAAATAGTCTTCTCACAAGAATTATCTTCATTGTAATATACTTCCTGTTCCTGAGGACGCTGAAACTCCTGTTGCCGCTGTTGTTGTTGCTATAGAAAAATTAATTAATTTTGAAGAAAAATATAATAAAGATAATAGCATCTTTCTGTTTAAAGTATATTTATTATATCTTGGCTTCTTAAAATAGGAACAGAATGATCAGGAAAACTTATCATACAATAATGTGAATAAAATGAGTATAGTTGCCAAAAAATGTTAATGTCAATTAAATAAATGTTTTGCATAATAGTTATATATAATTTAGAAATAAACATAATTTTCTAAGTTCTTAAAATAATATTTAATAATGTATAACAGGAAATATTTTTATTATTTAATTTTTCCAATTTAATTTTACAATTGATTATTTATATCACTAGTATTTTCTGACAAATGATCCTATGATAATGTAAGATGTTGCCTTTACTTTATTTATTGATAATTGTAACTGCAATCAATATCTATTTCCATCAAACATATGTGATACCAGCTTCCTAACAGCTTTGTATCAATCGTATTTTTCTAATTATTCCTTCATCGTACACTTTTGAATGTTTTTTTTAGTATTCTAACATTTACCAAAAACGTGAAGTTGTGTGTCTTTATTATATTTAGTAGGATACTGTCGAGTTTTTAAAAAATTTAATTAAATCGAGGTGCGTATGGCAGACGGCCCGAATCGGTGCGCGCACCTCCTATAGAATCCGTCGCTTTAGACTGAGAGAGGTTATGTTTCGATTCGTATTTTTCTAATTTTTGCGATATTTTAACACAAATTCAAATTTTGTAATTGTTATACACTTACAATGTTTATTAATAATATGCCTCTACCCTATTTTCAAGCTGTCAATAATTTAAATAATTATAATTAAACATATAATGCATTCAAGATTCAGTGTCTGCATAGTACAATGTATTTGTAAGTACGAGGTGCGTACGGCGGACGGCCCGAATCGGTGCACGTACCTCCTATAGAATCCGTCGTCTATTCCGCTACGAATACGTTGATCGGTATCCTATACAAGGTGCGAATGTTAATTTATTAAATGTGAATATACTAAACTTTTACCATTTAAAAATATTATTCCTAAACTACAATATTTATGAATAAGTGTAAACGAATTTTGACAAACTTTAATATTCTGGAAACGTTTAGCATCGCCATCTATTGATGCTTTTTCAAACTACGTAGCTAAACTTTTTCTTACTCTTCCATCTGCTAAATTATACATTTTTAGAAGGAATGAATATCGTTTTTATTTTTTGTTTAATTTTTTAAAAGATTATATTTTCTTCTAGTTTTTACTGAAAAATGATTCTAAGATAATGTAAAATATTGCCTCTGCTTCGTTTTTTGATGTTTGTAATTGCAATCTATACTTATTTTCATCGTAAATATGTAGTACCAACGTCTTTGTATCAATCGAATTTTTCTATTTATTTCTTCGTCGTGCACTTTTAACTGTTTTTTTTAGTGTTCCAACATTTACCAATATCGTGAAATTGTGCGTCTGCACTGTATTTGTTAGAAATCTATCCCGTTTTTACAAAATTCAATCAAATCGTTGTTGCCTGTTAACTAAGAGAGGTTATGTTTGAGATCTTATTTTTCAAATTATAAGCACATTTTAACACAATTTAAACTTTTGTACTCATAATTTATTTAATATATGTATTACAAATATGCCTCCACTGCGTTTATAGGTTTTCATTGTATTAAATAATAGTAATAGGAGAAATAGTGCGTGTAATATACAGGAGACGGCATAGTAGGATTTAATTCAGGTATGGCATCCCCTTAAGTTACGATGAAACAATTGACCCTTGTTATAGTACGATACGATTTTCAATCAAAATCCGAGTATCAAGATACATAATTTTTTTATCATCCACGTAGTATTTATTTCAAAATGATATTTAATTGATCTTGGTGAATAAATCACAATTTTATTTAGATAGCGACGTTTAGATGTACCTGATTTTTATAAAAGGATTGAAAATATAAAACAAGAGTCTATTCGTCCTATTCCGACAATTTGTAACAGTCTGGATAGTATCATTGTGAGAGACAAAGAAAAATCAGAAAAGAGTCTTGAGACTAACGTTGTTTATAAAATTGGTTGCAACGATTGTAATGCAAGTTACATTGGATAAACTAAAAGACAATTGCAGTGTAGAATTAATGAACATAAGCGTAATACCAAAAAAATCGACTCTCAATTTGTTATTAATGATCATATGACTTCTTTTAATCATTGTTTTAATATTGACTATACCTTAATTTTAGATAAGAAAGTAATTGGAACAAAAGACTGATTTCAGAAATGGTACATATTAAGTTAGAGAAAAACGCAATAAATGTGAAAGATGACACAAGGAAACTTAGTCAACAATACAAAGGTATTATCAGCAGGCTGAAAGAAAAATAATTTTTCTCGCTCAGGCAAAAGTTTTTAAATTAATATAGAAATATTGTCGGTCTTGCTGAGCTAACGTCTAACGACTCTAAAAACATCAAGTTGCTCGCTCGAAAAGGCACGACAATTCGCCGCGTATCAATCCCGAGGACAACATTATGAAGGCCACAAGCTGCCAGATATAAACCAAAATAAGAAAGAAGAAGCAAATAAAATACTAACAAGGGGAGTACTTGACCTCCGGGAAACGAATATTATCCTAATTTTGGTATGTCTTTTATAATATAAAAATGTGGAGAAAGCCAAGCTATCTCTTGCCAATGGCCACTTTTACGGGAGTTATTCGATATCTAATAATAATATTAGTAAACATTACTTCTGAATTGATCACTTATAACTCGAAAACAAATAAAGATAGATGCTCAAACCAAAAACCAGAAGAAAGTTGAGTTCAAGTAGATATGTTTTGAAAAAAAGCAGCTCAAATTGCTTAATTTGGAGCAAAATTATGAAAAAAATAAGAATTTTAAGATTATTAGGCCAAAAGAAACAATACATTTTTCATATAAAATTTTGGTTAAAATTTCTTCAATTTCTTATTGTCTTCATAACTTTGCTTCAAATTAAGCAATTTAAGCTTTTTTTTCAAACCATATCAACTTGAACTCAGCTTTCTTGAGGTTTATGGTACGATTGTCTATCTTTATTTGTTTTTGAGTTATAAGCGATCAAATTAGAAGTAATTTTTACTAATATTATTATTAGATATCGAATAACTTCCGTGAAAGTGACCATTAGCAAGAGATAGCTTGGCTTTCTTCACATTTTTATATTATAAAAGATATACCAAAATTAGGATAAGATCCGTTTCCCGGAGGTCAAGTACTCCCTTTGTAAGTCATAAAATTGAAAATATTTTAAATAAGAAAGAAAGAAATTTTAAGTCAATGTGTTTCATCTTGGGACCGTCCGCCAGAACTCATCAGTGGGGCACAGACAGTCCCTGCCCCAGACACACAAGACATTATTATGGAATCAAAATAATGATAAACTTAAATTTCGGTATCGTAAGAACGAATGAACGGAGCCTATATAAGTACACATCAAGTGGAAAATCTGGCTTGTGGCCTTCATAATGTTGTCCTCGGGATTAATACGCGGCGAATTGTTGAGCCTTTTCGAGCAAGCAACTTGGAGTTCTTAGAGTCGTTAGACGTTAGCTCAGCAAGACCGATAAAATTTCTATATTAATTTAAAAACAATTTTGATTGTGCAATTGCCTTTTTTCTTTTTTACAGTATTTAATTCTAGTCATACCAAAAAGAATTGTTAATTTTAACAGATGGTAATTTTAAATTTATTTAGTTCAGTGTTGGGTTTTTTAATTTTATTTTTTACTATAAATAATATAAATTTATTTTAATTTTATGACGTAATGTAATATTAATTTATTAATTTATCTATGAAATATTAATGTATTTATGAAATAATAATTTAAATTAATTTCAGCATTATAATGAATTTAGTCTGATTCAAAAATCGCGCCTTTATACAGGTATCGTTTGTGTTATACTACATATAACTATAGCTGTGTATATCAGTTGCGATTAATTTAGTACACCAACTGTAATATAATACTCTAGTCCTCTGATTGCTTTTGCATAATTTTTCGTTTATTATTTTTTTGTATTATCTTAATTTATTTATTTATTTAAATTATTAATTAACGTTGATTTATAGAGCTGTAATTGAGATGGAGGTAATCACTTTAATAATTCAACTTCTTCTAATATAACTTGTGACAATGTGCTTTGCACATGTCAAGAGCGAGCGACTGAACCCCTGACAAACACCTACCTACCCGGATAAGCTAAACGAGTCCCTAGCTATACTACCTACCCATATACTATTTCCTAGTTACCTACCCGCACATTAACTACGTCCTGCCTACCCTCACGGTCTAATAACCCTTTCCCAAGCACAGCACACAACACTGAGGTGGTCCTAACGATGAGGATCTTGGGCGAGCTCAAATTATCAGGTGGGCTCCTCCGAGTCTGGCACAGCCAACAGGATAGTCAAGGGAGGCGATCACAAGGAAGCCTCCAGGACCCTCCGAAGCCTCACAGCATAGCAGCCAAGGCGATGAGGTGGTACCCAGGCAGGAAGCCGAAGAACCTCCAACGCCAAGCAAGATACAGCTGTAAAAGAGATGTTTATAAGAACAAAAACACAGCAATAGGGTAAGGAGCAAGGAAGAGGATGAATAGCTATAGCCAAGAAGACAAAAGACAAGGGAAGATATGTACAGCTGTATATAATTACTACAGCTGTACAAGGAACATCATAGGGTAAATTGAGGTAAGGTTAATGTACACAAACAACGTGTACAGCCGATATCTCGGACAATAACGCATATAAACACACACATATTTGTAAACCTCACGACCAAATACCCACCTAGAGCCGTAGACGGAGAGGCTAGTCGTCAACGAGGTCAACGTCGTCGAGGAGAGAGAGGGGTGACTCGGCCTCAAGCAGCAAGCGACGGCGGGTGAGCTTCGTACCTGAAACTCATGCCGTACCCGTTGAAGAACGCAGTTAATAGCTAAAGAACTATTAGTTACCTGAAGAGGTTGTACCTCGTCTCCGAGACGGCAGCAGCACCAGGTTGTCATCACGGCATACATCACCATACAGCCGATTCGTACCGATACAACCTGAACACTGCGGCACTCGACACGCTCGCACGACGCGAGATCGAGGTGCCGCGCACGAGTACGTACTGCGCAGGCGCGCGGTTCGAACACGGGGCTCTCGAGCACGCCGAGAGTCAGAGCTCTACGGTCCGCCGTCCGAAACGGATATTAGCGAGTATAGCGAAGCCGCATAGTAACGAATAGCTAACGAGAGAGACAGAGAGAGTGACATCGCCATTGAGGGACGAGTGCCGATTCCTCCTATAAAGGTTGGTGAATAATTCACTCTAGCTGCGTACGGTATCGCCGAGTATCCGTACTAGTGTGTGCGAGATCCTGTTCCCCTCCTTCCCTTCCCCTCCTTACAGCATAACCCGGTGCGGCGAGAGTACTGCTCTGTATATAGTGTCAGGTTAAGATAACCCGCGTGTTATCGTTATTCGTCGCGTATTAACGCGGCTGGCGCCCACCTTTTCACTTAGTTGTTTATCATAATAAATACTTGTTTTATTTATATTAAATAGTTGACCCTAATTGACCTGCACCCTGATCCCCAGTGCAGCGTCACAAACTGTGTATATAAATGTGTAATTTCATTGCTTTAAATATCCTTGTTTTCATTATTAGTGCGACAACTCAGTGATACTACGATTCAAAATGTTATATTAAATACAGATTTCAATGACAAGTAATATAAGTAAAATGTTAGTCAATCAATAGGCTAAAAAACTAAATCAATAATTATTAATCAAATGTATTCGTTTTTATAAATAAAGAAATAGCCTGAAGAGGATGACGAAAAGTCATAGAAACGTCGCCATCTAAATACAATTGTGGTTTATTCACCAAGATCAATTAAATATAATTTTGAAATTGACCACTGTCTTCGCAGGGGTGATAATCTACAACAAATTGTCGCTCTTCTTATGCTGCAAGATAAGAAAAATAGAGATTTAATAAAAAAGGACTTTATGGATAAGATGAAAAAACACTACAGTGGAAGTACAAGCCAACCATTATTTGCAATAGAAACCTATACTTCCAATATTACAGTTAATATGAATAACCAAATTCAATCACGTTTAACCCTTTCATGCATATAAGGAACTGACAATCATAACGTCTCTGAAACTAAAAAATTTCGATGTCCGGCATCCAGCTGAATCCAAATCTGGAGTCTGATTTTGGAAATTATAATAATTGGGCCCAATACCGAAGAGGCCCACTCTTAGAATGCAAAGTTTAGAAAAATAAAAAATACCATCGTATTCTACATAAAATTTTAAGAAGAAATCATTCTTGTTATTTTTTTTGATAAGACACACCAATTTCAAGTAAAAAATTATTGAATTTCTAGGATATCGGACCCCTGAGTAAAAGCAGATGTATGTTTTATCATCCCGTGCATACAAGAGACTCAAACATCAAACCAAGCGAAATAAAGTCTTTCTATTGCATCACTAAGTAAATTAGATATATAAATACCATCTTGAAATTCTTTTGATGCATCGATACTACAAAATAAAACTGGATCTCGCGTTGTTAAAATAATATTGACTATTCCTTCATTTGTGATGTTCGAGAATCCATCGCATTGAAGTGCAATAATATCTGCATTACCAATTTTTTCATCAATTTGATGTTTTATATTTTCATGTATACTGTTTAATAATCTATTTGCAAAATCATGACGGGTTGGAATTTTCAGTGTGGGTCTCAGAAATTTAAAAGCTGTTATCCATTCCTCATTTTCTACAATAGATAGTAGTGAGCCTAAAAATACAAAAAATATGCATATACATGTATATTAAATAACATTTAAAACATTAAAAATTAAATTGTAAAAAGATAGAACAAAATTTTAAGAAAAATGAAAATTGAACAGTGGTTTTAAGTGTATTGCTTTTGCAGTTTTTTCTTATTATATTAATAATCTTGTGAATTATGGATCACACGAATTATAGATCAAACCAAAACATCAAGGTGAAAATCCTTGTAAAGCGATTTTCATAGAGGGCAAAATTCTTTACCGCATGGGACGCTCATTTAGACAACACAAACAAAAAACAAATAAATATGTTTGCAAGACCTTTGACTGCTCTCAGCAATTAGATGTAGATACTGCATATTTTTCAGGCCACAATCCAAACGGGTGCCACTAAATTTAATTATCATACGGCGCGAGAGGTGCTGGATAAACCGCCACAAATTCTTAACGAATCCTTTGTCTCCATTGTTTATTGTTGCTACAATCAGCGCCTACTTTTTACACATATATATATATATATATATACTAGGGGGGCTTCGCCCCCCTGCGCGCTTCGCGCGCCAACCCCCTATTTTTAATTTCGAAAAAGGTTTTTCGTAATAAATTCATTTTAAATAATGTTTTAAATTATATTACTTTTTCACTACCATGGACACCTTAGAAATTAAACCGATTCACACAACACCTTGGAGGTACTGTTATAATGCATTGGGTTTTATACCAAAAACTTAATTTTTTTTTAAATACGATTATAATTTATAAATAAAAGTTTTTACCAAAATTTAGTATAATGAAATCAGAATAATAGTAATAAAAAAAATAAAGACATTAAATGTTAACTGTAAATTTTAAACTATATGAATTCCTTAAAAATATAATTTTTTCTCGCCCAGGCAAAAGTTTTTAAATTAATATTGAATTTTGTTGGTCTTGCTGAACTAACGTCTAACGACTCTAAGAACTCCAAGTTGCTCGCTCGCTTGTGTGTCTGGGGCAGGGACCGTCTGCGCCCCACTGATGAGTTCTGGCAGACGGTCCCAAGACGAAACACATAGACTTAAAATTTCTTTCTTTCTTATTAAAATATTTTCCATTTTATTACTTAGTATTTATTTGCTTCTTCTTTTGGTTTATGTCTGGCGGCTTGTGGCCTTCATAATGTTGTCCTCGGGATTGATACGCGGCGAATTGTCGTGCCTTTTCGAGCGAGCAACTTGGAGTTCTTAGAGTCGTTAGACGTTAGCTCAGCAAGACCAACAAAATTCAATATTAATTTAAAAATATATGAATTCCTATAAAGCTTAAATTTATATTTTAATAATTATAAATGTTAATGAAAAATTAACTTACCAAAAATAGTAAAGTGCATATACTTACTAAATTGTAGTATTTAGTAACTACTTATGAAAATTTTGGAATATTTTAAACGGATCTAAATAGAACTTCACCTCCTTAAATTAATTTCTTTAATGACAAAGGATCATCGACAAAAGTTCTATGGCATTAATATTTTGTACTTTTAGAGTAATAAGACTTTCTTCTTAAACAAATAAATTTTTTTATTATCTTTTATTAATTTTATAGAACTATTTATATAATTTTAGTGGCATATAAATAAAAACCTGTTTCTTCCATTTCTCCCGTAATTCGTAATTTGCCCCCTCTTACAAAATTTGTGTTTTAATCCATAATTTTATCCAATTTATTTTTTCCTTTAGTTACAGAGCCCATTTATTATCTTCATTATTATAATCAAATTCATTCCTTATAAAACCTTCTGTTTCTAATAAATACATACTTGTTTATTTAAAATATTGTTTTCTATAAATATACATAATCTACTCACTTATATATCCATTCAATTTTGAAATATTAATTTAAAAAATATTTAAATTAAATGCTCCTAAATTAATAGTTTTTGAAAAACGATTCAAATATAATTAGTATTTTATATTGCCACTGTTAAAATTTGAATTTTTTTTGCCTATACTGTTTATAATAGAATTATCTTAAAAATGCAATAATTAATATATTTAATTTTTAACTTATTGTATATTTCACATATAGATATTTGGAAAAGTGTATGTTATACTTGATTAATATTTATTTAATCTTCAAACAATTTTGCATCTGTATTTAAACCATTACATTGCATTTTAGATCCGTTATTATATTATTGAGTATACGTTTAAACATTTTATGAGTTTCATCAAGAATGAGTAAGCTAATACACATTCTTTCAAGTTATGTTCAAAAATTTTTTTTTGCGCAAGGAAAAAATACATATATTATGTATTCTTGAAAAAACAATTTTAAAATATATATATATTATATAAATATTCCGCCGCACGCACACACACCCACATACATACATATATATACATATATATGGTCTATTTCACGTCAAGTGGTACGATGAAACATTTAAATCACTCCAAAATTTGAGAACAGGCTGGAAACATCTTCCAGAACATACAAAAAAAATTTAAGTGTTAAAAATAATTTGCTTAAGAGTTATTCGACCATGAAAAGTGGAAATTTTTCAATTTTTTAGAAAAATTTCTATTTTTTAAGCCATTTATCTCAAAATCTGTTGATTTTTTTGAAAAAACATTACCAACAACTTTTGTTTAAATTAATCTTTAGAACTTATCTACCATGATTACATTTCTTAATTTTAAAATCTCGAAGAGATAGAACACCCGGACATATTGAATATCAAAAAAAAAGGCTACCACACCATAATCGATTTTAATCTAATACCTCTCAAAAGTTCACATTTTTCGCGAGCTTTCGAATGCCTTGGGTTAGCTTATTGGCCAAGACCGCTGTTGTAAGTTATGCCTCATAAACCTCATAAAATCACTAATTTTCACGTATTTTAGGACATAACTTACACCAAAGGTGTAATATATATAATATATATATGGGGTATTCCACGTGAAGTGGTCCGATCAAAATTTTAAAATGCACCAAATTTTGAGTACACATTGCAAATGTTTTTCAGAATACAGAAAAAAATTTTTAGGTACTGGAATTTATTAGCTCAAAAGTTATTATAACCTCAAAAAGTGAACTTTTTCCAGTTTTTTTCAACACCAGCTGGGTTTATCGCCATTTAACTCAAAATCTATCAACTTTTAATATACAACATTATTTGTAACATTCGTTGCTAATTATGTGTAGAATTTATCCTTCTGGGTTAGAATTTCTAATCTGAAGGTCAATGTTACATAAACTACATGTCAATATTCAACTTAAAAAAAGTGTAAGTTTGCCACAATTGATTTTTTTATCCAAAAGTCTAAAAGAAAGCTTGGAGCAATACATTTCAAATGGTCGTAGAATTTTTATGGCCTTCATTTCTGTAAAAAGTTATGATAATAACTTAATAAGATAACTTAATAAGAAACACCATATTTTTTTAAAAATTTAAATGGGAAATACCATGTTAATTTTTGTGAATTTTTTGTCTTTGTTTAAATTATCATAACTTTTTACAGAATTGAAGGCCAAAAAAATGCTACAGACCATTTGAAAGGTATTGCTCCAAGCTTTATTTTAGACTTTTGTATAAAAAAATCAATTGTGACGCACTTACACTTTTTTTTAAGTTGAATATTGACATGTAGTTTAAGTAATATTGACCTT